>JANAVB010030620.1:3407656-3810575 GCA_029216955.1 Iris pallida
AGGACACTCCTATGACCTCCAAATGGACACGAAATGGACACAAATGGAGATACAACCATGGGGGTCATTCTTATGGGTTCAAAATATTTCTATATGCATGTAGGGATGGATTAGAGGAGAGATTATACCTTCCGGGAGAGAGATTCAAAGGAAAATCCTTCCGACACGACACCGACACCGACACGTAGAGATTCTAAAAGGACACGAACAAGCTCTGAATCCTCCCAAACTTGGCTAGCACCCTCTAACCATGGAGTAGAGGAGAAATGAAGAAGATTTGGTGGAAGAAAGGGTTGATTTGGAGATGAAATCAATGGAGGTTCATCTCTAAATTAATTTGGTGAAGAATAAGATAGAGAAAGTGGATGAAAACAAATGAATGAAGGCGTGACTCACTCCTTATCCCCCCCATAGGTGGCTGTCCAAAAAGGGTGAGGTGTCCCCTATTTGAATGTCCAAAATGCCCTCCACTAATCTATTTGATTTAAATTAGGAATGGGTTAAAGGTTGAGGTCAATTTAGTCTAGTTTTAAGTCTCTAATTAAACTAAACCTATCCATAAATAATTAGTTTAACTACTAACTAAAATTAATATCATGTGGACTAAAATTAATATCATGTGGGCCATGCCTAACTAGTGTGTGGGTCCTACTAGAGTTAAACTACCCCCGAGTCCCGTTTCAAGTCGGATTGAGTTGAAATTCGAACCCCTCAAATAACCCCAAAATAATATCATAAATAATAAAATAAATTTCAACCCCAAAATAATATCATAAATAATAAAATAAATTTCAAAAATATTCAAAAATGTAAAATGACAAAAATATTCCTGTTTCTGAAAACTGGGGGTGACAAATCTATCCACCTTAAAAAAATTTCGTCCTCGAAATTAAAACAAAGCAATCATAGGAAACACATGCTGAAAACAATCTCATTCAAATATTTTTCAAAAAAAAATCAGTAATAAAAAAATCTCTTTGAGGCACATCAAACATTTGTAAATAAAAACTGATACGTGTCCGCTACGGACACAAAACTATCACAAAATCACACCTATCAAAGGTCAAAATCAACAATCACCAACGCAATAAATATCAAAATAATTCAAAGAGGTCAAATACATAATATCCTTAGGCCAGAAATGACATTAAAATATCATAATCACATGGTTAGGCTCCGCCACCACTAAAAACATGTCACGACCCGATCCCAACTAATTGGGTCGAACCGGATCATGCCCAGCCTGCACCGTTGTTGAGACGGCGGCAGTAAGCTGTTCAGTAGCAGGTAACCATACAACAACACTATATTTGTCACAACTCAAAATTCGGAAATTTAAAACTTTATTAAACTTTTACAATGGAATGAAAGATACAACTTAAACCATTTTCTACATACATCAAGAAGAAAAGAAAACTCTAGGCAAACAGCTCATCAGTCTCGAAATCCTCGTCTTGGGATCGCGGAACAAAGCCTCATCAGTGATACCTAAAATGTTGGGTCTCCAGTCAGGAGGGAGCAAAGTATAATTCATGCTAATTTAACAATTGAAATAATAATAGAATCATGCACTTTTAAACAGTTTTGAAAATCAACTAAGCAGTTACAGTTTTAAAACAGTTACAGTTTCTGTGATGTGAATAGGCAATGAATATGACCGGCTTGGGTTGTACAGTTGTATCATATTGATACGATATGGCTTATCCCCGTGTGTGTATGAGGGGTAAGCTAACACAGTCAGTATACAGTTTTGGATGTGGTCATACTCATTACACTACTCCCCCAGTCCCCAATAGTTACAGTAGTTACAGTCAGTGCTCTCAGAGAGAGTTCCGTGTTGCATCGTGGTTTAAACTTGCATTAAAACGATTACTAAATAATTATAAACTAACACAAAATGTACTTACCTTGTATTAGATGACTGGAAAGACGAGTTGATACCGAGGAGGAACGTCAGGTATGTCTTCGAGTTCCTACAGTTGAGAACTCGACTTAGATCCGCTATATAACCAAGCTAAGTGTGCTAGTCGCAATCTCTAGTAGTAAGTCCTAGTCAGGTTTTAGGTTGTTATTTAAACTACAGCTAACGATTACGTCGCAAACTACGTGCGTTGATTAAACCGGTTAATTTGATTATTTGGAAATAATAACAAGAATCAATTATCTTTGGAAAACTTTGTGTTTTTTGTAATATATCTATAAAAATATAGTTTCTTCCAGTGACAAATCATGAACTAGTTATCCTACTAATATTTTATCCATTTATTTAAATTCTTAATTAATTATATACGAGAAATGATTACGCTCTAACTACGGTTATACATCCAATCCAAAACCACCCAAGATCAACATCAACCACCCAGAAAAAAAAAGTAAAAATCTACACTATGCAATACAGGGGCACAGCTAATCATCCTAAAGTTATGGGCTTATGCCCTGTACAATTCTTTTATATAAAATAAGAGAAAAACTGTTTAATTCCTAAATAAAATGTGCAGTAAATAATTATCTATAATAAATAACTTAATCATTAAATAAAATAATTTTAAATCAAAAGTTGGAGTCTCAGACTCGGTCCATCATCAAATCTAGCTAATACCGCAACGCCCGGTCGGACCGGTGCGTTTGCATTTCGCTAGGGCCCACAGACCGGTACGGTCGTCGTCCAAAAATCAGTTTTAAATTCATTTTCCGAAAACCAATTTGAAATCCAAATAAATAAAGTTTTGTAAAAATTTGGGCAGCATTTCCTCTATTTCGGGACAACCCAAAACTGGGAAATGCGCCAACCAAAAACCTGCAATTGTTCCAACCAGGAATAACCCAAAAATATATCCACAGAAATAATTTTTCCAACCACAGAACCTTCCCGAAATACTCGGGATTCCCGCAATCAACCAATAACATAAAAATCCCAGCAGACACATCACAAAAATGCTAACGCAGCTAACCGAATTACCACGAAGCTAAGCCGGATTTCCCAAAGGGAAACCGGGGACCGTTATCATCATCGACTACCCAAAATAAACGCAACGGGGCAGAGAATTTATACCTCGGGATGCTCGGCTAGAGCTCTCAGATGATAATAGAAAGAAAATAATAATCCCAAGCAGCGACGTTAGCGACGAACGTCGAAAAATCCAGAAATAGGGCACGCTGGCCAGAAAAATGCCGCGAAGAGCAGTGCTGTCGGCGGACAGCAGCACTGTCAGCAGCGTCGAGAGAAACAGCCGCCGAAAAGACGACGGGAAGGCGCACGGGGGTGCGCCGGAGCAAAGCCGCGCGGGGCGGACAGATCTGGACAGCGGGGTTCCGCTGTGGAGGGCGCCGGAGAGCAAAGGGGCGCGGGGCGGTTGGCCGGGGCTGTCGCCGGCGCTAAATTTAGAATTATTAGTTATTATTATTATTATGTAATTTTATAGGTAAATTTACAAGACTAACATTTTTCTTTCTCTTATTTTAATTCATGGAAATGTAAGGGCATAAGCCCATTTATCTATTTTTGTAAATTGTAATAACTAGAAATTAGCTGTGGATTTGCTGGGATTGAGAACGTGTAGAATTAATTAACATTATTATTAATTATTAGTTAGAAATTCATGATTTTCTCATTTAAAGAAAAGAAATATATATTTATATGTATAATTATAAAATACTAACTTTTTCCCAATAAATTGATAAGAACAAGTTTTAAATTTTCGAATGTTGAGTTGTGACAAATATAGTATTGTTGTATGGTTACCTGCTACTGAACAGCTTACTGCCGCCGTCTCAACAACGGTGCAGGCTGGGTATGATCCGATTCGACCCAAGAAATTGGGACCGGGTCGTGACACTCTAGGTTAAACAGTCTCTAGGGTTTCACTAGCAAAACATCAAAATCACAAGTCATGATTTTAAATAGTTTTAAAATGATTTAAAAATTACCAAAAATCATATCATGATTTAAATGTCAAATCAATAAATGATAAAAATTGCAAAATTTCAAAATTACCCTCATTTTAGAAAACTGGGTGTTACAAGTCTACCCACCTTAAAAAAATTTCGTCCTCGAAATTAAAATGTTCATACTCCTTCTAGGTCAAACCCCCCACAATCAAAGTCTAAGAACTTAAACAATCATACGATTTAAAAGGATGACATACAGGGTCATGCCATACGGTGGTAGTGAAAGTCTCATCTAGGTATACTACGTCATGCTAAACCAAAACGGTCATAGGGTATCAAAACACACAAGCAGTCTAGGGTGTTAAACCAAAAAAGACACATAATAACAAATCATTAAAACTGTAAGACAGTCTACCGTCCTATGTGAAAACTGGTACTTATTATAAAAATAAAGAAAGATAACTACCAATTATCTATAAAGGGTTCAGAAAAATCAAAATTAAAAGTTAAAGAATGAAAGTCACTTGCATGGAAATCCAATCACAATATGTATATATATAGAGAGTGTGTTAGAGAGGGAAAAGCTAGTATTATGTAAAGGTCATGTGGTTCGTGTGTGTATGGGTGTATGTGGACATGTTCATATGGTTAGATAGTAGGTATGTGTGTATGTGAAATATACATGAAAGTATAGGAGGATTTGGGTTTCAAAACAATAGCTATCAAGTTACACTACTCATGGCATATTGGTTAAACAATCTACAATGCACAACCTATTTACTCGTAACATGCATGGCTAACCATATCTATATATATATAAAGAGTTAGAGATTGAGTTATATATCTATATACATTATAATATGTATGCCTAAGCTCTATATATATCTATATAGATATATAATCATGACATAGAGAGGAAGAGTTAGGTTTACATGGCAGTGTATACTAAGTTAGGGTGTGTGTGTCCTTGTACAGGGTATAGCTTTAGTATTGAAAGGTTAACTCCAGTTTTAGTTCAGCATTTACATACAAAATCTGAAAATAAGCTAACATTTAAACCAGTACAATATTAACATAATGCAATTTCAAATTTTAGGGGTTTGAAATATCACAACTAACTCAATGCTTCCAATACATCCTAACATGATAGAGAAGAAACCCTAACATATTATCCATACATTTAGCTATGCATACAGTGCAATATTACATATTAAATCTGAAATTGAACTAAGCATTGGAAATCAATGTGAACATGTTAACATGTATTCAGTTTTAGGATTTGGAGAAATTCGAACATCAACCAACCCAATGTTTCCGAACCCACGTGCAACGAAAAAGATCTTGTGGGCTTAACACCTCCATAACAAGAATTGGGTATTCAATTTAGTACATTGAAAACTTGTAATTTAAATGTTTTTTTATAGGCAAATGTTAATCTGACACTTGTTAAAGAAACATTATATCACCTTGTAAATCGCGTAAAACAATAAAATGAATCGAATCGAGGTAAGGATTGCACTAACATTTGGAGGGATAGGTCCGATGCTAACAGAAAATGGATTGGAGTAGGGGACCACGTCAGCACGGTCCGCCGTACAGCTCTTTCGGTTTTAAAATCATTTTTGATAAAATATATGAATTTTGTTAACATGTGTCCTAAGGACACATGTTAATACATTGATAAATATGAATTTTACATACACTTCTACAAACACATTTAACACCAATATGTCATCCTTGACTTCTCTTTAATTTTTTATCATTAAAATTTCAAATCTACCTCTACATTAATATTATTGACATTCCATATAAACTCGTAAACTTATATCAATCACTCAAACTCCCGACGCCGCATCTCGTGTCGAAGCACGTGTCTCTGCTATAGTCAAATCTTAGGCTTCATAAAAATTGTGTTACAAATGGTACACACATTTTTTGACTCATTTGTGCCGTGCTTACACTTCTTGTGACTCAATCGACACCGTGCATGCGGATTACCGCTCAGCACACTGACTTATCTATATGAAAGGTCACTAGTAAATCAAGTCGTCTTGGACATAGATAGGAGGAACGGTGAATCGATCAATATACAGGTAGCGAGGCCCACCGAAAGCTCCCGAATTCCTGTTGCCTATCATTTTCTCCTAGGTCGAACTAACACCGGTGTCCCGACATAAAATCAGGCGAGAAAGAATACCTTGTGCATAAGTTGTCCATGACCATGCACCTATGAGAACATCTAGACTCACGTAAATGCATGGTCTTGTGGTACAACTCAAACCCTTTGCAAATCGTGCTCATAAACCATACTTTGCTTAAATCAACAAGTGCGGTCGAAAGACCGAGTGCCACTTTGAAAACTATCGTGGATTGATATCTAGGCAACAAGCTAACACTTCCAAGTTCTATACACATTTGACACAATGAGATTATTGTCTTAGCTATGTGGATTCATCTCTTTTATTATCAAGCCTATTCAGTACAATAAAAATTTTTGAAGGTTAAGCTGAAAACACCCAATCCCCTTGTAATCCTTTCAAGCACCATGACCAAGAGATGAAAGTTAAATAGGGTTTCATTAGTCAATTTGATCACTCCAAGTTATTATTATCCTATCTTCCTACCTCTTGATTTGTCTTACAATAAACATCTCCCATGCCATAAATGCTGCTACCAAGCAACAAAATAGGGAATGCTAATCTAGTCATCTTCAAATTGAACTTATTAAAGATGTAAAATATCTCTTGGCCTAGTTAATTTCTCACTTAATTCCATTTTCTTTTAATCCAAAACAGTGATGTCAAGCTTTAGTTTATTAATTCAAATTTAAAACATTTCTTAAGGGTCACGCAAGAGTTCTTCAATTGTATTTGTTTTGGAATACTGTAAATCATGGGTTGAGATGTTACCAAAACTTGAAGAGATATATAGTGAGATATACTTATGTGGTACCAAGTTTGTGATGTTATGGTACCAAGTTTGTTCATTTGTTGCATACAAAATTTCTTAGAGTGTCAAGCAAGAGTTCCTTTATTTTTATATCTTTGATTCATAATACTCCAAATCCTTTCCAGGGTTGAGATATTACCAAAACCTTCAGTAGGATGTCATTTTTTCCAATTTTCTGTTTGTTGGGTAATCATGTCATGATTTATACTTATCCCATTGATTTTGATACCTTCTTTGTTGCTTAGTTTTTCTTTCCTCCACTTAGTTTTTATTATATAATTCCTAAGAATGACCGACACTCCAAAATTTCATGCCATGTCAGCCATGTCGGAAACACATTTCGGACACGGAATAACACTCCAAAATACACTATGACACACCAACATAGGTGCCGAATCCATGTCGTGTGTGTAAAATTTGTCGTCTGGAATCCGTGTCCATGCAACATAGTATTATTCTATATATTTTCAATATATTTTTAAATATTTTACACATTTTATTCTAAGTATATTGGAAAATCAATGCTTATGTTAATACCTAGATCATTGTGTCTACTTCATGAGGATCAATTTTAGATAAGATCTTGTATTATGCATTAGAGTGGTTTCCTTCCTGTACAAGAAAATGTGCGACCAAGAGGATTTGCAAATGCTACAATTTTTTGACAACTTTTAGGCTGTGTTTGGTAAGAATGATGGAAAAGTGAAAAGAAGGAAAAACAAAGTGAGATACTTTTCATCCATATGGAAAGTAGATACTTTTTTCTTTTTTTGTGTTTGGTAGGATGGAAGGAAAATGGAAGTGATACGCTTTCCTTTGTTTGGCACAGAAAGTAAAGTAGAAGGAAGGAAAATAAAATATAGACTTTAACCAATTATATCCTCAACTAACAATATTCATTACCATTTGACTTTATTAACTATTTTAGAATAATATAATTCTTATATGGTATAATTGTAAATTAAGATGAGCATCCACCTTTCCTTCAACTTTTCCTCCCACATTTGTACGAATTGATTTTCTTAGGTTAAGAGGGAAAACTAATCCCTCCACTTATCCTTCCATCCACTTTTTCTTCTATACCAAACAAGAAAAAAATGCACTTCCCCTTTTCCCTCCTCCATTTTCCTTTTTTCCACTTTTCCCTCGTACCAAACACACCCTTAGCAATATTACGGGAGTTCTTGAAATTACCTCTCATAAAATTTAGGCTTCTTGTAAGAAATGAATGCTGAACAAAACAAATTAGTAGAGATCCACGTCACGAAAGAGAAAAGCAGTTAAGTACACTTTCTTGCAACTCCCATACATGTTTTTGTATGCTTCTTGTATCTCTATTTGTCCTTAAATTTTTTTTTTTTGAAATAACTGTATCTTTATTTGTTATGCCATTGTAACAGTAACATTATTTTCTCAATTTACCCCCAAAGTTTTCTCTCAAATGAAAAGAAATGTAATTTCTCAACATATCTCTTTTTGTTTGAATTTTGTCTCTTTTGTGACTCAGAGTGTGCAAGTAATGGGCTCCTTTGATGGGTGGAGTCAAGGAGAGGAGATGTCACCAGAGTATTCTGGAGATTTTGCCTGGTTCTCTGCTACATTGAAACTGAGGCCTAGAAGGTATGTGTCTCTCACATTCTTAAGGGAATGTCTACCAAACATTGTCTTTCCTGATAAATAAAACTGTTCTCTTATATGCTTAAGGTATGAGATCAAGTTCTTGGTGGATGGAGAATGACATTTGTCACCGGAATTCCCTACAGTATATTGGTTGAGTAGATATTGATGAAATGTGACAATGTTTATTAACATAGAATTCACAAATATATATACTTAACCATAAATCACCGTACTTTTTACTTGTATAAAGATGCTCATAACTGGTAAGTTTCTTGTTTTATATTTCATTTCTTTCCAGGAAGGTTTAAGAAAAAATTAATCGGTAAACCTTCCAGTATTCAATTCACTGTTTTAATCTTGGAAACATTTGTTTGTCTCACATTATAAAGTTCATTAGGTGATTCCTTCAGTTTTTTTTCTTCTCTTTATCCTAATTTTGTTCTTTTCCTCGTATTCTTTGCAAGTTATTATGTTTACCAAGATAAGCTGCGCGACACCTGGTGAAAGGTATATTACAATAAAAAACTGACAATAAAAGTCGAGTGATATAGCAAAAGCTCCAAATGTTGCGGTGGAATGAACAATAGGCAGAGAATAAGGTACCCGAAGTCCTAACTTATAGTTTATGAAACAATAATGCTAAGTTTACTACCAAATGTTTACAACCTACTATACCCCCCGCTAAGATGGTCCCACCCAGCCCCACCTCTTTCCCTCTCCCCTTCAATGGAGGCAGGCCACGTGGCAAGTTGTAAAATGGTTGTAACTCTTTGGTTGTAGTCGTAGCATTACTCTTTGTGAAAAAGCACTAGATTTTGTTGTATTGATTATGTACTGTTAAATCAGCTTTCTTAAATGTTTCTGTTTAGGGATTGATTCCACCAAATAGCTTCTGATGCGAGAATCAGTTGTTCATATTTGACAACATAGGGGGATGTTTTTGGATAAGGAATCACTTGTAGAAAATATGCGTTGCTTAGCTTGGTGACCAAGCATAATTGTTGTCGATGTGTTGATTCGACGCCCAGTCATGCTAGGTACCGAAGTCTTCTAGCAGATATTATCCAAATTATGTAGGAAGCAACTCTTGAGCAGAGCTCAAGGAGTTAGGTGTTAGTTATTGTGTTCCTGACAAAGGAATATGTGCCAACATATAATCCTTTTGATTTGAAATGTTAAAGCTCCTAGGGTTTAAAGTCTTAGTTCTAAGAGAATTAGTTAGGTACACGAGTATTGTATTTGCTACTGTTTAGTTACGTTCATTGTTATGGTGCGACATCTGGAAATTTTTAGTTTCTTTCATGTTATGCTTTAGCAAGTAGACGAAAACACTAGAACATCACACCCCTAGCTGTTGTTTTTATTTGGATATTTATCTCCTCCAAGCGAGCCCTTCGTAAATCTTTTGGGATTCCTGTCATGTGGTCACCCAGATTGTTCGCTGCTTTAATTAGTTACACTTTATATAGTGCTTTTTTTTGTTAGTTAGTTGAGCTTTTACTATCATGCCTCTGTAGTAGATGTTGAGTATTTGTGCTCTCTCAATGATACAAGGCCTGGGATGCAAATTGTTACCGAGTTTTTGGGGTCACGATTATTCCATGGCTGCTGCAGATTGATTGAAGGTTGGCTGGATTGTGTTCTTTTTTAATAACTGTTATAACGGTCATTACAGCCGTAAATGCATGTGCTTTGCACGTATAATAAGAATAGTATCCAATTACAGTCAAAAATCTCTTCTAACTCATGTGGTTAAAGTGTGAGGTATTCTTCTTGTTTGGTTGAGTTTGGTTCCTCATGTTGAATATATATAACAAATTTAATTTTTTTCCAACAGTTTTTTACATATTTTTTTTTTATAAATAAAATGGACCATGATATAATTACGGCTTAGACGGCTCACTTTTGAGCCGTTTTGAAGCCTCGGTATATAGTAGAAGATGGTGGTAGCAGTAATCACAACCAACCTTACAATGGAAGGATAGTTTATTCCGGAAGAACACCATGGATTCATTATTATCCCAATTCTCAAGATGGTTCTTAGGATTCCTAAGACTTGAGAGTCATTTTTCATGAGTTTTTTTTTTGTTTTTTTTAGCTCTTCTTTACTTGCACATTGTTTAGTGACAGCAGATTCACTTGAAAGCTGATGTGGCTGCAAGTGCGAGACTGCATCTTTACTAAGCGGCCAACCAATGTTCTTGAAATGTCAAGCTAATATGCGCGTAAAATGCATAATTTGGTACTTAATTATTTGGACATTTTTGGAGAAAAAAATATCTGACCTACACCCAAGAAGACCCGATGTGATCCCGTCCAGTCGATGGCTCAAAATAGAACATATCATTACAATGTATGTGATTTCAATTTCAACATTTGATAATTCTGTCTCCTCTCTTGCTTAATTTTTATTATTTTTTTTCCCTTCCTTTCTAAATTTGAGAACTAAATTGGTTAATAAAGACTCGGTCCGAAGAAAAATACAAAGTGCAAGCTGTTCCTATTCTCAAAACCTGTCCTTCTTAACTACTTTTTTCCGTTCAAAAAAAAACTAAAACGAACAAAGACTTAAAAATAGAAAAATGAGCTATTAATTAAACACACAACATAAACATTTTCTCTTCAAAGACGTTCTTCCCTTCTTGTTAGAGAGAACCAACTAACTTCAAAGTTTCATACAACACTCTTTCGTGTGTGTGTGTGTGTGTGTTTGTGTGTGTGTGTGTGTGTGTTAGTGTTCGCTCCATTGTTGTTATATATCTCATTGTAGTATACTTCCTCCCTTCCGTTCAATACAGATTTGGAAAGTTTCATTGTAAAAATTTATTCCCATTTGATTGAGTACATCTTTTCCCAAAAGTAGCTAGTCCTTGCTGGTGCATGCAATAGTGGAGGGAGTTTATTACTTTGGGAATTACTGCTTGGTAGCTATACCCTATATATAACCATGTATACTTCATCCTTATCTATGTCTGACATAGAGAGAAGAAGAGGAGGGAAAATCTTGCAAAATATGATAGGGCTGTTAAAGCTCCGCGTCGTCAGAGGGATGGACCTCGTCGTCAAGGACTACTTCAAGCAGAGCAGCGATCCCTACGTCATTGTCCGGACGGGCAAGCAGGTACTGTCCTAGTTCATTCTTCAAGTTGGTAGTTCACTTGACCATTTTGATGCAAAAGTTTATGTACCGAGCCAACCTAATACTAGGCCTAAATGGCAACTTGGGTGGGATGTTTGTCAAAGATATGTATGCTGGATGAATCAATCATAGATGGTGTCTCTTTCATATTTCCTCAATGGTCTACGTCCATCATTTAATTATGTTTCCTTTCTTGATCTCCTCCATCCAATTTGGACCTTGTCGCTGGAATGTTGTTATCATGAATTTGAACACCATGTGTAACTTATTGATTTCCCCATTGAGCAATCATTTCCCTATATACTTGTTCGCCTTGATGTTGCTTTTTATGTTTACTTTAGATGGTAGATAGTGTATATATAGTTTGAGAGATTGATGTTTGTTGAGATGCTTAATGTAATTGCCTTTGTATGTCCTTTTGCAGAAATTGAAAACTCGGGTGATGAAGAGAAATGTCAATCCAGAATGGAACCAAGATATGACACTTGTGGTGGAAGATAATGTTCCCATAATCAAGTTTGTATGTACCTCCTTCATATTTTTATTTAGTCCCCTTTAGTTCTTAGAAGCTAATCAATTAATGTTACGTCTGTCTTATTGTCATAGGAAACATACATACTTCATTTGCCTGAATTGCGTTGCATATATTATATAGTTATATACTTGAAAATGACTAAAGATTTCAAGTTTCTTTGGAGGACATGATTTGACACAAGAGATTAATTCACTCACACATCTAAGTAAACGATCTTGGTTTTTGCTTATGGGTAGAAGAAGTTAAGGCAATATCAAGAAGTCTAGTTATGATATTATATGTATTTACTGCGTGCGATTACAAATAGAAATGGATATATTTACTACATGGCATAGAAAATACAATTTTGGAAGGTATCTCGTGTGCATAATAGCCACAAGGTCTTCATTCGGCAATCTAGCCTTCATTTAAAATAGTTGGTGATCCTTTAAAGTTCCATTTAGAGCCGGTGAAGCTTTAGTAGTTAGCACCAGTTGTACTAGCTCTGGACTCTTGAATACTCGAGTTTCTGATGTAGTTGCACTGATGAAGAACAGAAGGCTGCCATTGCCTCTTCATAGTATACACTAAATGAATGTCACCGGTGACATTGGTACTAGATGGCAAGAAGTCAATGTGACTTCATAGGTTCCATGTAATCTTGATTTGAGAAGAGCTGAACATGGAAAGTACTTGCACAGATGAACCTTCTAAGTAATTACCCATGTGTCTTGAAATATATATATATATATATATATAGACCTTCAGACCTTCAGAAATAGGCAAGCTCGGAAATGGGGATTACTTGGAGTTTAAGATTAAAAGAGAATAAAGAGAAAATAAAGCTTGAATTCAAAACAGGGGATTATTTAGACTTAGTATACTTAATGTGCTACTTTATAATAACATGGACATGAACATCAACATACTGGAAAGTCTTTGAAAGTATAATAAATGGAAGAGGAAGAAGGAGGAGAGAAGAAAGTCAAGGACAGAAAATTGCTAAAAAAAATATGCTGGACCTTCAGAAATAGTTAAGTTCGGAAATGGGGATTACTTGGAGTTTAAGATTAAAAGAGAATAAAGAGAAACTAAAGTTTGAATTCAAAACATGGGATTACTTGGACTTAATATGTTACTTTTATAATAACATGGACATGAAGATCAACATACTAGAAGAGACCCAGAAAAGAAAGTCCTTGAAAGTATAATAAATGGAAGAGGAAGGAGGAGGAGAGAAGAAAGTCGAGGACAGAAAATTGTTGGGGCTTTTTAGGGTTGTCTGCTGAGAGGTGTGAACCTTGCCACGAGATACAACTACAATATGAGTAGTGATCCCTATGTCATCCTCAAGATGGGACATGTACCACCAGATAACCTCAAGATGGCCCTCTATAAGCGCTTTGGGCTCTCCTGAATGCCTAGGCGGCCGCTCGTTAATGAATTATCAAGCATAGGTTGGACTGGTTTAAAAGCCGCTACTTAAAAACCACCAAAAACCGGACCCCTCATAACCGCTCATAACTGATACTCTAAAAACACCTCATAACCGCTACCCTTACAATTGCCAACCAGACCCTAAGTGTGCCATTTTATTATTATCTTTTTCATATAATTAAGTGTACCGCTTTAGTAACACCGTTCCAAGTTAACCAACTGTTTATTAGCATTTGATAGTAGAAACTTCTTCATATAATCTTACAGATGCATTAAGAAACATTTTAATTTATCGCATTTTCTGATTTAGAACATGAAGATTGCTATCCTCTTACCTTTGTTGTAATGTGGTTTATCAGGAAGTTTATGACAAGGACACCTTTAGCCCAGATGACCCAATGGGCAGAGCAGAGTTAGACATCCATCCGTTCATGGAGGTTGTGAAGATGAAATTTGACGGCGTCCCAAGTGGCACCGCCATGAAGAAGCTGACACCGAACAGACAAAACTGCCTGGCCGAAGAGAGTTCCATTTGCTGGTCGAATGGAAATATCATTCAAGATGTAGTCCTCAGGCTGAGGGATGTGCAGAGCGGTCTAATTGAACTACATATGGAGTGGGTAACGATTCCAGGGATCAGTGGTAGTTCTATGGCACACTCTGATGATATGGGGAAATTTCACTCTTATACCCTACCTTGAGCCTTGATACAAGACTGGTTACTGTAAAATTAAGATTAAAGCTTACAACTGATACGAATCAACAGTTGTGATTTAGCAAATCTCAAGTCATGAATTCGTACTTTTCAACACTTGTATACACAATCTGGTTAAGTTTGTGGCTGATGATCAGTTGCTATGCTGTACATGATTGTGAAGGACTAGTTGATGGAAAGCCGAAACCAGTTCAAGAGTAACATTTTCTTCAGACTGCATTGAAACCAATTCTTTGTTGCCTGAATTAATAATCACTTTAGCATTTGACAAGTAGGTGCATGTGCAAAATAACCACAAGGTCTTCATCTGGCAATCAAGCCTTCATTCGAAGTGGTTGGTGATCCTTTAAAAGTTGCATTTAAAGTTGCTGACCTCTTCCATCTTTGGACTTAAATCTTCCAATTTCAGACATAGTTTCATTGCCTCTGATTCATAGTGCACTTCAAATGAATTGTTGCCTTTGGCATTTCTACTACATGTCAGTGTCACTTTGTAGGTGCTATCTAGTGGTTTGCTTTGATAAGGATTAGGCCTTGAAAAGTATTGAGTTCAAGAACGGAGGTATTAATTACTTAGGCTTGAAAAGTTCAAGGTTCACGCGTAATATTATAAAAGAGAGAGCAAAGAAGGCTGCGAAAGTAGTGGAGCAAGTCGAGGGAGCGAAAATGCTCGGGCTTCTTAGGGTTCGTCTGCTGAGAGGAGTGAATCTTGCAATCAGAGACAGATATATTAAGAAGAGTAGTGATCCCTATGTGATCCTCAAGATGGGGCAACAGGTACTCCTCAAGTTCCTGTGTTTATTCAAATATTTGTCTACTTGGGGTTAGCTTTTAGACACACTCATCATGTTAGTTAGCTGGATATTTTTCTTTGCTTGGTTGGTAGTTACTTTTCTGAGTTTTTATTATTATGTTGCACAAAAAAAGGGAGAACAGGTGAAATTAAACTTCTATCGTTCCGGAATTTCTATTAAAAAAAAAAGGGAGAGCATGCTGCTCTTCTTTCCCCGGTCCAGACACTCGATTCTGTTTAGTTTGATTCAGATAACGGTCAATAACAGAGCTGAATGGAAGAAAATGATTCAAACAGCCGATCCCAAAAATTCGGGATAAAAACTGTTTTTGTCGTCCTAGTTGGCTTATCTTCCAACTTTCACAGATTTATTCAAATTGAAAAATGGCTTGATCTTTCTGAAGAAACATATTTTTCTAATATGTGCAATGTCAATGTCAATGCAACTCATCATCGCAGGTAGCCTTCGTATTTTCAGAAGTACGAAGTTCAGTTTTCAAGCTTTACTTTTCTCCTTGATGAGTCCCTGAATTATAAGCTTCAAATATTTATAAAGAAATCTACAACGTATGATACGATAAAGTTGATTACGGGTGGTATGAAAATAGTGTATCAGTTTAACACTATAACTCTCTCTCCTTTTTTTTTTTTCCTGAAAAAAAGATATCAGTTTGTATTAACTATTCTTCTCTGTCTTGAATATCTTGTAGAAGTTGCGTTCTCGTGTAAAAAGAAGGAACCTTAATCCGGAGTGGAATGAAGAGTTCACGTTTACAGTGGAAAATCCTGCCCTCCCTGTCATTCTTGTATGTATTTCCAAGTACTCACTTTGATTTCTCATATTTTAGACGATAATATTAACATCATGAGCATAAATAGCAGGAGACTTGACTGTGTCTATACATATCTTAACATGTAATTGCTTGCATAACAGTCATGATCAGTGAACTCACCATAACATATCTTCCTTTTAAGTATATTGATCTTTAGTTATAATAACTAATTTACTTGGCTTCAATGTAACTAATATGTGAGTTATGTAAACCAAAGTTAAATGACTTTGGCGCCATGCTAAAAAATCATGAACTTGCATCAAATTAAATCCCTTTCAGGATTTCTGGTCACATCTATGTGACTGTCAAATTAGTTCGATACTTTGACCAAATTAATTAGTCCAAGTCGTTTATGGGTGACCAAAAAAAAAAGGTCATCTGTGCCACTCCATGTCAGCACTGAGGAAGGCTTCATCTTGACAGGTTGAATCACTGGAGGATCCGACAGAAACAGAAATGAAATAAGAAAGTTTCTTCCTACATAAGACTGTTCCATTCCATAGAGTTTGTGCATTAAATAAAGCTGTTTTCATATTGACCGTATCGATTGTGATCTTGAGATTTTTCGAGAGATTAATGTAACAGGAAGTTTATGACAAGGATACATTCAGTAGGGACGATCGAATGGGCAAAGCGTGGGTCGACATCCGACCATTCATGGATGCTGTGAAGATGAACAAGGAAGGCGTTCCAGATGGCGCCGACATAGTGAAGGTGGTACCGAGCAGGGACCAGTGCTTGGCCGAGGAGACGTCCGTCAGGTGGTCCGGCGGGAAGGTGGTTGAGGATGTCGTCCTCAGGCTTCAGAATGTTGAGAGGGGCGAAGTCGAACTGCAGCTCGAGTGGATTCCAGTTTTAGGTGCTAAAGTTTGATGACCGATAACGTTCTAGGTAGCTTATTAGGGTGTGAACCTGTTTCCTTGGAACACTTCAAAGTTCTGAATCAGGAGTTGAACCTACAATATATGTATGTATGTATTTGGAGTTTATATCCACTCCATCCATTTATCTCAAGTAGTTCATTCACTTTGAAGCAAAGTCTGGTCATGTAAGTTTGTGGTCGACTGTTAGATGATCTTGAGATGAGAGTAATATTTTTTTTGCACAAAAATCATGCTCCAAACAATGTTCCGAATAGGGATAAAGTGGAAAGAAAACTATTTAGTTTAAAAAAAAACGAAAATGCTTTGTTGCCCGCGGATTTGGCCACCCCACTGGACCTCCTGCTATCTTCCGCGGGCATGGGGTGAACCAAGCAAGGGGCTTGGGTGGGCTCCAGCCCACCCCCAATTTTTTTTCTCTTATAATTTTTTGTAAAAAAAAAATTATATGGGTCAATACACATCTAGCCCACCCTAGCCTACCCCAACCTAATTTTCTGGTTCCGTCCTTGCCCGAGGGCAACGTAGTTAAGTAGCAGTGCCGAAAAAAGAAATTGTAAACACCACTCTCAAACAAGCACAGGCGTGTGGACCGCATTTGGAAAAAGTATTGTTCAAAATATTATGTGAAATTATATGTTAGGTCTACTTTGGTGATCCTGTCTTAATTATTATATGTTTGTTAAAAGTGTTTTTTGTTTGCATGAACTACTTTATTTTTATGTTTTTATTTTTGAGAGAGAGAGAGAGAGAGAGAGAGAGAGAGAGGATGGCATCAGGTAGATCCCAGCAGAACTTTATAAATAACTTTCATTGCATGATCAGCTGGTTTCTTTCTATCATCTTGCCGTTCTTCCCAGGGACATATATTTGGTTGAAAGTGTGAATGATTAAATGAGCTTAAATTATCTGATCAATAAGAGAGGTGGATGGAATAGTACTTTTCCAACTAGCTGGCATCTTACAAAGAAAACTCCTCTTCTATACGTGTACTCTTGCATGTATATTGTATACTAAGGCCTAGCTGGTTTGGCTCGAGGAATCATGGAGCTGGAAAAGTAAAATTATTACTTTATTATATTTAGGTGTCAAATAATTTTTATTTTAAAGGAAAGAAATATGCATTAAAACAATTTAAATAAGTACATCATTTAAAATTATTACTTTATTATGTTTGGGTGTCAAATAAATTGAGGATAAAAGAAAAGTGATTTCCAACAAAAAAATTTAGGAAAAAAAAAAGGTTCCATTCATCCAAGAAATGATTCACTTTTCCACCTTTAAGTATTCACCTTTCCTTCCAATTTTCTTGGCATTTCCAAACACTGGAAAAGAAAATCGATGAAAGATGAAGAAAACACCAAGGAATTGATTTCCTTTCCTTTCCTTTTGTAAAACCCAGTTTTCCAAATGAGGGAAATTTTAAAATTTTGTGATTTTAATCTTTTAATAGTGATATTTAACTCATGATATAATTTTTGGTAATTTTAAAATTATTTTAAAACTATTTTAAATCATGACTTATGATTTTGGCGTTTTGATAGTGTAACACTAGAGACAGCCTAACCTAGAGCCTAGCCATGTGATTAGGGTGTTTCATTTATCATTTCTAGTACGAGGGTACTTTTGTCATTTTAAATTTAATTGAATTTAATATATATTATTTGGAATTTAATGTATTATTAAGAATGGTGTGATTTTAATATTATTTAATTGATTGCCATGTTTTGTGATTAGCCTAACTTGGTTTGGACCTAACCTAGATTAGTCATAGCTAGTCTTAGCTAACCATGGTTAGTGATAGTTAGTATTAATTATATTTATTAGGATTTTCAGTGATTTTTAGTATATTTGTTTTGGTGCTATAGTTGACTTTGACTCATGTTGACTTAGGAGACTGTCCTGATAGCTAACCTAGGTCATGACTATTTGGTTAGGTTAAGTAACTCTAGCTTGACCTAAGTTAGTGAGGATTAACTCATTGGAATTTATTTGGAGAAACTAGGATTTGAATTGATTTAGAAATGGCTTGTGATTTCATAAGTCATGACTAATGACTTAAAGCCTTAAAAGCCCATAGGCCCACACATGAACCAAACCTAACCCTAATCAGCCCATGGCAGCCACTATTGATCCCTTCCCCTCTATTTAAATGCTCCTAGAATTTAGGGCTAGCCTCCCTTTAGAAATTATTGCAAGTTTGGAAAGAGGTGAGTCCCCATCTTCCCTAATCCATAGAAAATCTATTTAAATTCGTTTTTCCTCCAAACCAATTGCATTAGGACCTAATATTAGTCTACTTGCTGTTGGTATTCAGTATTTTCAGGAAGGAATCAATTTGGGGAAGTTTTGGTGGATTGAGGAACCATTCCATTTGGGATTTTTGTGAGCTTTGCACATCAATAGGTATAATCTATTTTACTCCATAAATTCCTGATTTTATTGCATTTCTAGGATGCCCTAGGCCTACCCTAGCTGTAGGACTAGCTAATCCTAGAATTCGAGTCCATTTCGTGTCCGTATCGGACACGTATCAACCCATGTATGTAGGTGTTTGGTGAAATGCCTCAAAGGACATTTCGGTTGAATTTTAGGAATGTGTTTAAATAGGAAATTAGGATTTGATCTCGCTTGTGTGATTCTTGTGTTCTGAACAGGTTTTCGTGTTATGTCGTGTCGAATTTTGGACACGCACACGTTGTGCCCACACGCGCGCGCGCGCAGGCTTCCTTGCCCTGCTACTCGGGCGGAATTGCTCTGTGCACACGCCGTTTTGGCTCACGAAAATTGACACACGTGTTGTGTCCACGACTGACAAGGGGTCCCCCAAGTATCACGAGCTCTCGTGTCGTGTCGGACACGTATTTGCGTGTGCACAGTGCGTGTACTGTGCGTATCAGTGGACTGTGTAGTTAATTTTCTAGGAAAAAAAATTCCATGGAAAACTTAATTTGGGTGTTTGATTGTCATTATTTTCGACGAAAAATAGTTATTTTCCTATGGGTTTGGCAAGTTTCATTTTCCACTATTTTAGAAGAAAATATGGAAAATTATAGTTTTTTGGAAAATAATTTCATGAAAAATATAAGCTATCAAACACTACACTTGGTGGAAAATATGTGATGGAAATATTTTCCAGGAAAAAAAAGCCCAATCAAACACATCTTTAGTTATAAAAAAAAACGAAAATGCTTTGTTGTCCGCGGGCCACGTGTCACCACCCCACTGAACCTCCTGCTATCTTCCGGACCCACCCGCCCCCCTCTCCAATTAGAAGGCGACACGTGGCCCGTGGGCTAGGACTGCGGTCCAAGTCCGCGGGCATGGGAAGAACCAAGCAAGGGGCTTGGGTGGGCTCCAGCCCATCCCAATTTTTTGTTTTATTTTTTTTTTGCTTATAATTTTTTGTAAAAAAAAAATCATATGGATCAGTACACATCTAGCCTACCCTAGCCTACTCTAGCCTATCCCAATCTAATTTTCTGGTTCTGTCCTTGCCCGAGGGCAACGTAGTTAAGTAGCAGTGCCGAAAAAAGAAATTGTAAACACCACTCTCAAACAAGCACAGGCGTGTGGACCGCATTTGGAAAAAGTATTGTTCAAAATATTATGTGAAATTATATGTTAGGTCTACTTTGGTGATTCTGTCTAAATTATTATGTTTGTTAAAAGTGTTTTTTGTTTGCATGAACTTCTTTATTTTTATGTTTTTATTTTTGAGAGAGAGAGAGAAAGAGAGAGAGAGAGAGAGAGAGAGGATGGCATCAGGTAGATCCCAGCAGAACTTTATAAATAACTTTCATTGCATGATCAGCTTGTTTCTATCATCTTGCCGTTCTTCCCAGGGACATATATTTGGTTGAAAGTGTGAATGATTAAATGAGCTTAAATTATCTGATCAATAAGAGAGGTGGAATAGTACTTTTCCTACTAGCTGGAATCTTACAAAGAAAACTCCTCTTCTATACGTGTACTCTTGCATGTATATTATTGTATACTAAGCAAGGATTCACTTTTCCACCTTTAAGAATTCACCTTCCCTTTCAATTTTTTTGGCATTTTCAAACACTGGAAAAGAAAATCGATGGAAGATGAAGAAAACACCAAGGAATTGATTTCCTTTCCTTTCCTTTCTTCAGCAGACCAAACGAAGAGCATCTCCAACCCAATTGTGAGTTTGGAAAAAAAAAAATGATGCCACATAGGAATAACAAGTTTTCATTGAAAAAGTCATTCTTCAATACAAATGTCAAATAAGTTGTGAAGTTGACATGACAAAGACATTGTGAAGTTGGTGTCTAGTTCTAGACAATGCAGTTGACAATGACTTTATCTCCACATCATTAATTATGAATAAAAATATTTAGAAAGAAAGAAATGAGGGAAGAAGTTGTCTTGGAAGTTGAAAAAAGTAGATTTTATTGTCTTCTCAATACTTTTGCATTGGAGAAGATTTTTCTACTTCATTGTCTTGTGTGAATATAATCTTGCTACCTAGAAAAGACATTATCTTGTGCCTCATGCCACATAAGAATTACATTACATTACAAGAAATTAGGGTTGGTGATGCTCTAATTAAATGTTCCATATGAAAGTTTCTAGCTACCAAATTTGAACCTATATATGTTAAGACAAAAATATCAACATAACTTGTTAATTCTAGTATTGTTCATACATATACTTGTATCAGTCATGGATACTACACAAGCATTAGAAGAGATACAATATCTAAATCAAGGTTCGCATTATCGGTATCGAAAATGGTATCAGACCATTCATATGAGTATCGGTATCGACAATATCAACAATATCGACGATTTTGAATCATAATAATAATTTTTTTGGTATCAAAAAATAAATAATTATTAATATTTTAGAAAATATATTTTATACATTTAGATATAATCTTAAGTATTTCTAGTGTTGTTTCTTAGCAGTTTTGAAATTGCATGAAATAGTAGTCGTCCTTGTCGATTTATTTACATTCAATAGATAAGTTTTCTTCTTGTACAAGTTTTTACACCCTTACTGATTAGTCTTTTTCGTTCAATTTTCTTTTTTCGAATTGACTGAGAAAGAGATCCACAATGTCGGTATCCGTCAGTATCGAGTATTGGCTGGTATCGAATTGAAATATGCTAAATCGTATCAATATCGATCAATAATGCAAACTATTGTATAAATTGGCCTATTCACTTTTTGTTTCTCTTCCTTTGTTCTTTCTGACCTATTTTGTATCTAGCCGAAATGTTGTTGCAAGAGTAGAGGTTTAGTTGGAAGGCTCTAGAATTATCCAGAATATGGTGGAGTCCTCTTGAATTTTCATGAGACTTTTCTTAATTTTTAGAAGTTCTAGAATTTTTCTATCATGTAAATATATTTAGGATCAAGAATAATACATGAAATATTCTTTAGAATAATACCTGAAACATTCTCATTCCAGAAACTTCTTGTAAGTCCTTTGAGGTCCTATAAATAATATAAATAAGTGGGAGGCTTATTTGCTTCTCATCACTCAAAAAGTTGTAAACTCTCTCTAGTATAATGAAGTTTTCATTATTCCAATCTCTCTCTCTCTCTCTTTTGCTCCATATTTTTTCATTCTCGCCTTAGCAATCTAGGCTAAAAGTTTAGAAAATGTACGGATCTTCGAGGAGGATGTTCGTACACTGCACGGAACGAGGTGTAGATAAAAATACTAAATCTGTAACACGACGCTGCTCCTTAGAAAAAAAAAATTCAAGTACATATTCTTTCATCAATCTAAGTTGTATACGTACAACTTTCAACTCAATGTTTTACATCGTTATTGCCAATTGCCACAGAATATATATATATATATATATATATATATATATATATATATATATATATATATATATATATATATGGAAATATATATATAAATATATATATATATATATATATATATATATATATATATATATATATATATATATATATTTCCATATATATATATATATATATATATATATATATATATATATATATATATATATATATATGGGAAAATTTATGAAATGTCCAAAAATTTAAAAAATTTTATGAAAAATCCACCGCAAAAGAAACTTTCATCGCGTGCCCAGCATTATCTTAAAAATATATAAAAGGGGACGGCATGACCCTTTTGCCCTTCTAATTTATTAAGAATATCCACAAACCCAGCAACTCTTCAGAAAAACGGTTCGATTCCAGAAGAGGGAGAATTACATACAAACCCAGCAACTCTTCAAAAAAACGTTTCGATCGCTCCCTCCTCTTCCATACTCTGTTCGCTTTCGATTTTAGGTCATCTCCTCCAAAAATCTTAGAAATTTCTTACAAGAAAGCGCCAGCGAATCTCCATTCGTAAGTTTCACACAATATCGCAATCATCATCAATGGATGTAGACCGAGTTAGAAAAGACGGAGAACAAGTAGATGTTGGAAAACAAAAGAAACAAGGGGTAAAAGTTAAGAGGGTTGCTCGTAAACGAGACATCACAAAAGAAAAAGAAGTGCAAGAAGAAGTAGAAGAACAAGAACACGGAGAACAACAAGAACAACAAGAACAAGAAGTAGCAGGAGGAGAAGAAGAAGATCAAGAAGAAGGGGAAAAAAAGGTAAAACTTTGAGTCCTGTTCATTCTCCGTTTATATTGACGCGGCAAATGAGAATGATCATTCTCCGTCTATAAAATATACGGAGGATGCCCTTTCTGTGTCATTTGAACTAGAAAATGGCCATTCTTCGTGTTAAAATACACGGACAATGGCGTTCTCCCTTGTATTTTGACCTAGAAATGGTCATTCTCCGTGTATCTAACACAGAGAATGAGTATTCTCCGTGTTAAAACACACGGAGAATGACATTTTCTGTGTATTTTGGTATAGAAATGAACATTCTCCGTATTTTAACACTGAGAATTACATTCTCCGTGTTAAAATACACGGAGAATGACATTTTCTTTGTATTTTGACCAAGAAAAGGCCATTCTCCGTGTGTTTTTGACACGGAGAATGTTATTCTCCGTGTTTTTTGACACGGAGAATGATCATTCTCCGTGTTAATACACACGGAGAATGGCATTTTCTGTGTATTTTGTCCTAGAAATGATGTATTATCCGTATTTCTAACACGGAGAATGTTATTCTCCGTGTTAAAATACACGGAGAATGGCATTTTCTGTGTATTTTGTACTGAGAATGAACATTCTCCGTGTTTCTAATACGGAGAATGTTATTCTCCGTGTTAAAATACACGAAGAATGGTGTTCTCCCTTGTATTTTGACATAAAGATGGCCATTCTCCGTGTATCTAACACGAAAAATGTTATTCTCCGTGTTAAAATACACGGAGAATGGCATTTTCCCTTGTATTTTGACCTAGAAAAGACCATTCTCCGTGTGTTTTTGACACGGAGAATGTTATTCTCCGTGTTTTTTGACACGGAGAATGATCATTCCCCGTGTTAAAACACACGGAGAATGGCATTTTCTGTGTATTTTGTCCTAGAAATGAGTATTCTCCGTGTTTGTCACACGGAGAATGTTATTCTCCGTGTCAATATACACGGAGAATGGCATTTTCTGTGTATTTTGTACTGAGAATGAACATTCTCCGTGTATCTAACACGGAGAATGGCGTTCTCCCGTGTATTTTGACCTAGAGATGGCCATTCTCCGTGTATCTAACACGGAGAATGTTATTCTCCGTGTTAAAATACACGGAGAATGGCATTTTTCCTTGTATTTTGACTTAGAGATGGTCATTCTCCGTGTATCTAACATGGAGAATGACCATTCTCCGTGTTAAAACACACGGAGAATGGCATTTTCTGTGTATTTTGTCCTGATAATGAGCATTCTCCGTGTTTGTCACACGGAGAATGTTATTCTCCGTGTCAATATACACGGAGAATGGCATTTTCTTGTATTTTGTCCTGATAATGAGCATTCTCCGTGTATCTAACACGTAGAATGTTATTCTCCGTGTTAAAATACACGGAAAATGCCATTTTCTGTATATTTTGTACTGAGAATGAACATTCTCCGTGTTTCTAACACGGAGAATGTTATTCTCCGTGTTAAAATACACGGAGAATGACGTTCTCCCTTGTATTTTGATATAGAGATGGCCATTCTCCGTGTATCTAACATGGAGAATGTTATTCTCCGTATCAAAGTAAACGGAGAATGATCATTCTCCGTGTAAAAATACACGGAGAATGACATTTTCTGTGTATTTTGTCCTAGAAATGATCATTCTCCGTGTAAAAATACACGGAGAATATCATTCTCCGTGTAAAAGTAAACGGAGAATGTTCATTCTCCGTGTTAAAATACACGGAGAATATCATTCTCCGTGTATTTTGTCACGGAGAATGATCATTCTCCGTGGTTGAATAACGGAGAATGGTTATTCTCCTTATTATAATAAAGAAGAATGTTGACGTAAACCTAATTGTTGTTTTTTTAGGAAAAAAACTGTCAGGAACAAAGAAGAAAGACTTTTTCGTGCAACATTCACCCCAATACTCTCTCTTATGGATGAGGTGAAGGAAAAGTGTGGCCATTTGCCTGAAGCAGTTATTGAAACCTTGAAGAATGTTGGATTCTACAATTTTGTAGATGTATTCTACAGATCCAAGGTGAAAAAGGCAGAACTATCTAAAGTCACCCAAGGTCTGGAGAACCTGATGGGGACTTACTTGGAAGAAGATGGCATTGGATATTTCCAATTGAGCAGCAGTGTCAAGGTAGCACCAACTGCTGATGAGATGGCAACCATTTTTGGTCTGCCAATGAATGATGACAGTGAAGTTGATGAGAAGTATCTAAAGATAATCACTGAAAAACAGAAGACCCCCCACCAGTAGACTCATTCAGCATGTGTACAGAACACTTCAAAAGATTGCTGACAAATTCCAAGGGAAAAAATGCAGAAGTCTCAAATGCAGAAGTTAAGAAAAGGATCTTAGAGCTGTTGGGGGACAAAAATGCAAGTCCTGATGAGTTCGCCAAGTTAATAATATTCAACTTGTGCCAAACAACATTCTTCACCAGAATGGGTGGGTCGAACTTGCCGTACAAGTTCTTCGCTCTGGTGGAGAGCATAGATGTTATAAAAAGCATCTGTTGGCCACGAATTATTTTGGGGTACGTCATGGACAGCATAAAGAGGGCTGTTACAAAATCTGAAGATGGGGACATTGAGATATCGTACAAGAAGATTGAAGGTTGTATGATATATTTCTTGTATTGGTTTGCAGAGCACAGTCAACTGTTAGAAAGGAAGTGCAAACCAATAAGCGCATACCCGAGATTCTATACATGGGATGGGAATAGAATCTCGATATTCCTCAAAAATTAATATCAAGGGGCTCAAACGAATTCTGAATTGATATTCAAAGATTTTGTTACATTGACTGTTGAAGAAGTAGAAGACCCAGCAGAGCAGCATAGTATAGAAGGTGGAGATAATGCTGTTGATGAAGAAGAACCACAAGCTGAAGCCCAAGCACCAGCAACAAACATAGCTGAGAATGAAGATATGTTGCGTGTCTTGGAGGATAAATCTCAGCTTATCGCTGAGAATGAGCAACTCCAAGAAAGAGCCCAAAAACTAGAGGCAGATGTAGCCCAACAACGTGCTGTGGAGCTCGTTACTGATGGCTTGGAGAAGGAGTTAGACTCTATAAGGAACGAGAAATCGCTCCTTATTGCTGATAATGAGAAACTCCGTAGAAGAGTTGAAGAACTGGAGGCAAAGGGGTCGGAACAGGAACTAGACTCTCTGAGAAAGCAGAAATCTGAGCTTACTGCTGATAATGAGAAGCTTCGTCAACGTGTTGAGGAGCTACTTCTAAAAGGTAAAATATTCTATTTTTTCAAAATTTTAATTTGTAATTATGTGTATCTAACACGGAGAATGTCATTCTCCGTGTCAAAGTACACGGAGAATGACGTTTTCTGTGTGTTTTGACTTAGAAATGATCATTCTTCGTGTTTCTAACACGGATAATGTTATTCTCCGTATTAAAATACACGAAGAATATCATTATCCGTGTTAATACACACTTAGAATGAGCATTCTCCGTGTTAAAATACACGGAGAATGACATTCTCTGCTAGTATTTTAACACGGAGAATGACATTCTCTGTATTTTGACCTAGAAATGGCCATTCTCCGTGTGTTTCTTGACACGGAGAATAACATTCTCCGTGTAAAAATACACGGAGAATGATCATTCTCCGTGTTAAATACACGGAGAATGTCACTCCTTGTATTTTGACCTAGAAAAGACATTCTCCGTTTAGCTTAACACGGAGAATGACATTCTCCTTGTATTTTGACCTAGAAATGACATTCTCCGTGTATTTTTGACACGGAGAATGTTATTCTCCGTGTATCTTAACACGGAGAATAGTCATTCTCCGTTTATGTTATAGGATAATGCCCATTCACCTTGTAAGTCTAACAGAGAATGATCATTCTCCGTTTAGCTTAACACGGAGAATGACATTCTCCGTGTATTTTTGACACGAAGAATGTTATTCTCCGTGTATCTTAACACGAAGAATAGTCATTCTCCGTTTATGTTATAGGAGAATACCCATTCTCCTTGTAAGTCTAACAGAGAATGATCATTCTCCGTTTACTTTGACACGGAGAATGGACATTCTCCGGATTAAAGTAAACGGATAATAATATTTTTCATTGTTTTTAAAAAGAAGATTATATAATATTGACATCATACCTCTTGTTGTTGTTTGTTTTTATATCAGTGAAAAAAACAGACAATCTCAGAAAGGAGAATGAAAAGCTCATTAATGATAACAACAAACTTTTAGAGGAAGTTGCATCATTGAATGACGAAATTAAACAGAAGAATGATACAATTGTTAACCTCGAAGCAATGGCCAAAGCATTGCAGCTTGGGGAGACTAAAGCAGTTCCTCAAAAATATTACACAAGAGCAAGAGAACCAGGAGGGATTAAAAAACAATTAAATGCTCCAGCGGATGATGATTTTACCACATTGGAAAAGAAGAAAATAGCTGGTGCTACAAGTAAGAATGTAGCTGCTGGTCGGAAAAGAAAAGCTCCTTCCAGTCCCAATAAGAAAGTAACTTCTGGTGAGAAAACAAAAGCTCCTTCCAGTCCCGAGAAGGTAGACGATAAAAAGAAGATGTCAGAAACTGAAGAACTTGAAGAAGAATCTCCTCAAACAGCCAAGCTAGTGAAAGAGAGAAAAATGCTGATGCAATGTCAAAAACTCAGGCTTTGGAACCAAGCAGACGATCAGCTGAAGCATCTATACAGGAGCATCGTATACCCAAGAAGGATGTCTCCAATGTAAGTATTCTAAACTTGAACCAATTTCTGTACAATTCACAACAGAGAATGATTATTCTCCGTGTCATTTGAACGGAGAATTGATATTCTCCGTGTATCTAACACGGAGAATGAATATTCTCCGTATAATTTGGACGAAGAATTATCATTCTGCGTCATATTCATAACGGTCATTCTCCGTCCAATTCATAACGAAGAATGTTTATTCTCCGTGTATTTTGACGAAGAATAGTTATTCTCCGTGTATCTTACACGGAGAATGTTATTCTCCGTGTTAAAATACACGGAGAATGGCATTTTCTGTGTATTTTATACTGAGAATGAACATTCTCCGTGTTTCTAACACGGAGAATGTTATTCTCCGTGTTAAAATACACGGAGAATGACATTCTCCTTGTATTTTGACCTAGAACTGGTCATTCTCCGTGTATTAACACGGAGAATGTCCATTCTCCGTATCAAAGTAAACGGAGAATGATCATTCTCCGTGTAAAAATACACGAAGAATGTTATTTTCTGTGTATTTTGTCCTAGAAATGATCATTGTCCGTGTAAAAATACACGGAGAATGTCATTCTCCGTGTAAAAATACACGGAGAATAGTTATTCTCCGTCCAATTCATAACGGAGAATGATCATTCTCTCTGTTGGAGTTACTTTTTTTTACAATTATATCATTAGCCTATATTATTAACATAATCAAAACTAAATTTATGTGCAGTGAAAATGTATACAAATACTTTCCAACTGCTCCAGAAGATTGTAAAATAAGAAGAAGAAACAATGATGTTACCTTGATCTTTAATGCTAAAGAAGTACAAGACATATTAAATATGGAAGAAATAGAGGCCAATGTTATGAACTTCACAATAAAGATTATGAACGAACTACAAGCCGATACAAGACGTACCGTTTAGTCAAGCTCGCAGGGTGCACAATGTAAATGGTTTGCAATCATGATGCCCCATTTATTGGTAAGAATCAAAACTGAAAAATAAATATTAATGTGTACACCTACTAATATTGTTGTAAAAAACTAACTCATGATTTGTTTTTTATTTTTTGTTTTTTTTCTTCTGAAAAACAGCGTACCGTTCAGTTTACCGATGTAGTACAACCAACATCTGGAGCAATGTACAATTTCAAAGCTGAAATAGAAGATTTTATCATGGAGTTGGAGGATGACATCGAATGGCTATTCGTGCCACTCTTTCGTGAAGAGAATAAACACTATACACTGCTGGCATTCAACTTCAGCTCCTATGTTTGGACACACTACAACTCATTGCGGAAAAACATGGGCGCTAAGGGAATCGAGGATGCAAAATACATGAAGAGTAAAATCGAGCCAATTGTAATGAAGAAGATTGCATTGATGAGGGAGAAAAGCCCAGCAATTCAGGAATATGAAACAACAGAGCTCAAGGTTTGTAAAGATTGCCCACAGCAACTATCACCCAGCTGCCTGCTGTATGTTGTGTATTATATTGAAAACTTGTCGAAAGCTCCATTTGATTTACAAAAGAAAACAAACAAAGTAGTTCACGATATTATTGTAAAGAACAGGTTAACTTTGGCTAAGCTTTTGCTTATGGGTGATTGTGCAATTCCTTTTGTATCATAAAATAAAATGACAATGTAAATTGGCTAAGAAATTCCTTATATATATTCTGTCTGTCAGGTTTCTTTTGTAATGTATTTGTTGTCCTTTGTAATGAAGCTCAATTTTTTGACTAATTTACATTGTTCTATATATGTAAATCTGTTTTGTTAAAGTTTTGTTATTTGATTCTGTGTTAAAATACACGGAGAATGACATTTTCTTTGTATTTTGACCTAGAAATGATAATTCTCCGTGTGTTTTAGACACGGAAAATGTCATTCTCCGTGTATTTTGACACGGAGAATGATCATTCTCCGTATTAAAACACACGGATAATGTCATTCTTCGTGTTAAAATATACGGAGAATGACATTTTCTGTTTATTTTGACCTAGAAATATCATTCTCCGTGTATCTAACACGGATAATGATCATTCTCCATGTTAAAGTAAACGGAGAATGACCATTCTCCGTGTTAAAATACACGGAGAATATCATTCTCCGTGTAATTTGACACGAAGAATGGTCATTCTTCGTTTATCTAACACGGATAATGTTCATTCTCCGTGTTAAAATACACAGAGAATGACGTTCTGTGTATTAACATAGTGTGTTAGCATAGCGTGCAGGAAGCTGATTCTTCACGTGGGCGCATGGACGCATACAACAAGTGATCGCATAGGAAGTGGCCCGTGCCTATAAATAGGCCCTGGAGGAGAGAGAAATTTCATTATTCCCTTCTCTTTCAGTTTTTCAGAAAACTCTTCGTCTTTTTTCTTTAATAACCATGTCTCCAAAGGTCGCCAAGAGATCCGCGAAGGGCAAGGGGGCTGCACCGAGTGACTCTCCTCCTGCGACAGTGTCCTCGGCAGTGGTGAAGGAGGAGATGCTGCCTTCTCTCATCAAACAAGGGTCACCGTTCGTTAAGGAGGAGGTGATACAAAAAATTGAAGTAAAAGAAGAATTGGCGATGATCGGGAAAGGAATTACTCCCAAGATTGAAGCTGCTGTGAAGGAGGAGCCCAAGTCTGAGGGTAGTAGCACTGGGAGTTCTGATCATCCAGCCCCGGCCGACGACCTTGATCAATTACATCCTACATATGCGAAATGGTTGAGGGAATGGTATATCCCTCGACACAGATAGGGTCCACGGGCTTCCATAAATTTTCGTATTTTGTCTTGGTATTTCTATCTGTCTTTAGGTTTATGTTTCACTCCTTTTGGACATCAAATGTAATCCTCTACTTCTTGCCCTGATGAAGATATGAAGAACCTTTTGTTTTGCTCACGAGATGTAGTCCTGTGAATGTAACTGAATCGGAATGTCATTCTCCGTGTTAAAATTCACGGAGAATGGCCATGACCATTCTCCGTGTTAAAACACACGGAGAATGACCATTCTCCGTGTTAAAATACACGGAGAATGACATTATCTTTGTATTTTGACCTAGAAATGAGCATTCTCCTTGTTTCTAACACGGAGAATGTCATTCTCCGTGTTAAATTACACGGAGAATGTCATTCTCTCCGTGTTCAAATACACGGAGAATGACATTCTCCTTGTATTTTGACCTATAAATGACCATTCTCCGTGTATCTAACACGGAGAATGTAATTCTCCGTGTCAAATTAAACGGAGAATATCATTCTCCGTGCTTCTAACACGGAGAATGTCATTCTCCGTGTTAAATTACACGGAGAATGGTCATTATGACATTCTCCTTGTATTTTGACCTATAAATGACCATTCTCCGTGTATCTCATACGGAGAATGATCATTCTCCGTGTTAGATACACGGAGAATGGTCATTCAATGCATTATAAAATCAGAGTATAACGGATAATAAGTTCTTATGCTGTTAGTATATATGTGAAACATCAGATATGCAGAGTTCAAACTATTACCATTGATATCAAAAAATGTAACATATGTATTCAAAAAACAATTATATAAAAGAAGGAATATATGTGTATGTATTAACGAGGGGGCGCTGCCCCATCGACCACCGTAACAGCACGTGGAGGCAGAGGACAAGTGGTGCGATTGTGATTGCATAATTCAAAACAATTCTGGCACCTTATCTTTCTCTTCTCTTTTCCCTTGTTCTCATATTTGCTCTTATAACGGTCCGCCTTTGGACGTCCAGGACCACGTTTCGGAACAGGGGGTAGAACAACATCAGTGGGATTATTTTCAAACTGTTTTTCAGAATCTGAAACTGGACGAATAGCACATGAATATAACTTCTGGTAATAATCTGATGTCCAATACTGCTCCACAAAGTCGTAAACAAATTTATCTGAACCAACTCTGATGCACTGTATTGCATGGCTGCATGGGAATCCATATACCTTCCATCTACGACAACTACAATGACAATCAAGAAGATTCACCATGTGGGAGGAAGTATCCGCGATCACCTCAAATTCGAAATCACCAGACCGATATACCCTATAACATATGCCATCATCTGTAAGCTGCTTCAGCATATCCTCAGCGTATGGAGTCAATTTGCTATTCAAACCAATTGCATTCTTGTGGCGATCCGAAATCATCTTCATCATCTTCACACGGATGACATTTACAATTGCTGATATAGGCAATTTCTTCTCAGCCTTTATCCATGCATTGAATGACTCTGCACAACTAGAAGCAACCTCACCGTATCTACATCCCGGGAAGAATGCGTTTGACCAGTGTTCAGGTTTTTGTTTATTCATCCAATTCACAACATGACCACAATTCAGATCATAAATCTTCTTGATTGCTTGTCTATACCCACCTTTATACAGAAAAACAAATAATTAATAAAGAATTAGGTCAATTCACAAAATTATTAAAAATAAGTGCATTCTCCGTGTTTAAAATAAGGATAATAGTCATTCTCCGTTCAAAAGCTAACGGAGAACGATATTCTCCGTTCTATGCAAGACGGAGAATGACCATTCTCCGTGTGACGGAAACGGAAAATGAACATTATCCGTACTATGCAAGACGGATAATACCATCCTCCATTCAAAAGCTAACGGAGAATGATATTCTCCGTTCTATGCAGGACGGAGAATGACCATTCTCCGTGTGGCGGAAACGGAGAATGAACATTATCCGTACTATGCAAGACGGATAATACCATTCTCCGTTCAAAAGCTAACGGAGAATGATATTCTCCGTTCTATGTAGGACGGAGAATGGTCATTATACGTGTAATACATGCGTAGAATGACTATTCTCCGTCTTACTGACGCGGAGAATGGTCATTTTTCGTGTTAAATTAATGGTAAATGCATAGAAAATGGGCATATATCTGTCTCATTAACACACCTGGAGTTAGAGCATATACTGCTTGCCTCCAAGCTTCAAGTACATGCGGATACACTCTTTCATTTCCTTTCTCTTTCAGCGGTATGTTATTCTTCATGTGATAATAGCAATAGCTATTGTCACGTCCCAGAACCAGAATACTGGAGAGCGGGCGAATGACTCAGCCAGCTACGTATTACGGGTAGATGAATACCGTATAATACGATCAATGCTGTCTAACCAGACGAGGGGGTGCATACTACATGAAAGTCTTACTATGGTCACTTCACATCTATTGTCTCAATCGTTCAAACAAGAAACAGTAATAGAGAACATGTAAGATAAAGCAGTAAGGCGTCCCAAATGCTTAAATCAAAATGTTCTTGATATCTGGCTTTACAAAACATAGCCAGAAGATGTGGCAAATATACACAATTGTTAGCAGCTGCAGTCTGACTTAGTTACAATTATGTAAAAGTAAGTACAAGACAATCCGACTAACATGTCGGTGCCAAACGACTAAGTATAAAGTAAATAACAAAATGAGCGGTGGAGTAAGGAACCCACTCGAGTCCTCCTGCGATCATTCCTTTAGTATTGACCATCTTGGAGGTGGAAGTAAGCTGAGTCCTCGGGAACCGGCTCTAAATCTGGCCATGCAAAACCAGAGAGGTTAGACCTCTAATAGCAAGTACCACAAGGAAGCACGATATGAAGGATTAAACCAGTAAGTAAGAGAATATAATAATAGATCTCTGCTTTCCACTAGGATTCACATAACATCACGACACTTCGAACCAACCTCCCAACCAAACAAGGACAGAAGTTGGCCCGTCATATCCTGACATTCTGATCATTCCAGTTAGGTAACAGAGTAGGTACAGTACACAAACAAATCATCTTGAACGGCCAATCAACTCCTACGGCTTGCTATTATGAGTCCCAAATTATCCTGGAATTATGCAATAAAGATTCCTCAGTTCTTACTATGTGCGAGCAAGGCTAGTCTATCCAGTCAATCAATTGCGCCAATCATGAATTAGACGAGTCCCAGCGGGACGCCCGTCATCAATATACAATGTACAATAATAATATAAGCAGATACCGCTCCCTGCCCGTATGGCAGGTTTACAGTATCTGTGGGAACCAGCCGGCCTGTCGGGCACTAATAGTCCCGAAGAGGGCTGCCATGTAAGAACTTGGGAATCCATTCTCTCCATGCCATCATTATTTTATTTGACTTAATAGTCTCTACGTTGAGTGAAGTCCCATGCCGTGGATTATGGTCATTCAGAATGAGTACTTCCATACAAAGTACGATATGCCCGACTCTACAACGATATCCGTGCGGTTCGGTTGTAGGTCTTACATAGCGTAATGCAACAATTAAAACTAACCACAGAATAATCATACCTTGACCATAAAGTACACATGCTGCTCTGTAGAGAAATAAATAAATTGAAGCCTGCGCATACCTGTATGTCAATATTCGGGATCGGCTAATCGATTACAATAGTTCATAACATGAACGTGTCTCATTCATTTAATTCAATAAGACGACTAGCCAGTCTCTTAGTTCCAACTAGGAACGCATGATCAATTTTAGTCAAGATAACCATTATTATCAATGGTGACAAGGCATGAAAGTCAATTAGTATTAAATGGGGTCGAGTCTATAACTCCTCAGGGTTAAGTTCCAGTCTTACTGGGTATCCATAAACCAATCAAGACACAGGGTACGTTCTACACAACCATATATATTAAAATTATTAACATGCTAAGATTATCGAGTTCATTAAAAAAAGGCGTAAGGATATAATAGGAGAATTATCATGCCACCATTAAATGAATAAATTATAGAGCAAATAGAAACACCCAGGTTAGATTACACCAAGTCTATGCTAAGGCCAACAAGTCACGCCAAGTTTAGTAGGTAGGAGTGAGCGTGAAGAGTAACTCACGCACGCACAGCGTGAGCGTGGAAAGTAATTCACGCACTCATAGCGTGAGCGTGAAAAGTAACTCACGCACGCACAGCGTGAGCGTGGAAAGAAATTCACGCACGCACAGCGTGAGCGTGGAAAGAAATTCACGCACGCACACAAAGACGTGTGCGTAACTCAAATGTCATGCTGGCACGTAAAGACGTGAGCGTAACTCAAATGTCACGTTGGCACGTAAAGACGTGAGCGTAACTCAAATGTCACGCTGGCACGTAAAGACGTGAGCGTAACTCAAATGTCATGCTGGCACGTAAAGACGTGAGCGTAACTCAAATGTCACGCTGGCACGTAAAGACGTGAGCGTAACTCAAATGTCACGCTGGCACGTAAAGACGTGAGCGTGACTAAAAATTCATGCTGGCACGTAAGAACGTGAGCGTACAACATCTCTCGAACTCCAATCTCATGGAACCTTCGTTCCAAGCCAGAAATGAGGTTCCCATGGTTCAGAAGGGTGTAGAATGAGAAGCTCTACCACATGAACTATCTATTTTCGGAAACATGCCAGTTTGGTAGATCAAAACCCATGGACAACCGAGAATACAACAACTTAGATCTAGAAGAAACGAGCCAAAGAAATCAAAAATGCTAAGTACTAAACTCTCTTAGAATCATGAGAGGAAGACAAATGAACCATAAAAACATGGTTCTCAAGTAGAAGCAAGATGCACTTGCCTACTCCTGGTAGGTGGAGAGAGTGATGAGGAAGAAGAAGAAGTAATGGTGAAGGAGAGTTTATGAAGAGAGAGAAGGGGATGGGGGCTTTAAATAGAAAATGGTGGTGGTAGGTGGGTTCGGTTCATGTTGAACCACCATGAACCCGAGAAAAACCAACCTAGGCCGAACCTAAAATAAGACTAAAGCAGAGAATAAAAGCAGGAAGAAAAATGCAGATAATTAATTAACATAAAATTAAAGGAATTTAACTACAGGATAATACATGATAAATACTAAATAAATATATATGAGTTGTACATGTATAAAAATACGCATTCTGGTAACGGGGAGTGTCAGCTATGGTAATCATTAGGAAACACTTTAGGGACTTCAGAAACTAGATCGGTGCCTTGATCCGAAAGAAAAACAATACGCCTACTACATCCAACAATATTCTTTAGATTTCTAAGGAATCATTCCCAATTGTCACCATCTTCGTCTGAGACTATACCGTATGCAAGAGGGTAGAACTGTTGGTTACCATTCTTCGCTGTAGCAGACATCAAACATCCTCTAAACCTCCCTGTAAGGAAAGTAGCATCCAAATATAGCATTGGGCGACAATATTGAAAGCCTTCTACGCAAGCCCCATATGAAAGAAAAAGCCGCTCAAACCTCATTGATGAATCATCTTTCTGGAAGTCGATAACGGAACCATTATTGGTTTCCTTTACCTTGTTGACATACCAACACAAGTCACTGTAAGATCTAACATCATCTCCGTACATTTCCTGGTGCACCAGCCTAATTCCGTGGTATGCCTTGTCACGCCCCGAGTCGGCAACGTTCGTCCCCGATGTTAATTTTGTCGATTCGATCGTCCTCGCTAAGGCGTGATGCCGCACGAGCCTGGGGTTGCACTCGTGCAAGGCAAGATGACAAGTTCTCAAACGGTTATCTTTTGATATAAATACGCCAAGTTGAAACTTCACAAATCACATCAGAATTTAAGACGCAGTATATGAAGATAGAAATGCTTTTCATTCATAGCTTGCAACGAAGTGCAAGTCGTAATTATATTGGATGCCATTGCGGCTACATTGATTGAAAACATAAAGAGAATACATTCGACAAGTTGCCTGAACTACGCTTGCCGTCCCATACATTCGCCCCTTTATACATAAGCCGTTGACTTGAATTGGCTTCAAAATACTTCAGTATAGGAAGAGCTTCAAAACGCCTCTCCGTACTTCAGCTTCGTTTTAGGTTGGAGCGCCCGCCGCACCTGGGAAAATTGGGGGAGGGGATTAGCACACTTGCTAAGTGGACGAGACGAACCAACTCGTCTAAACCGACTCTAATTTGTTAGGATAGGCATGCTTTAGAGTTGTCTTTCTATTAGAACTAAATGAATTCAGTTCATATTCGATAGCCGTCTTTGAGGAATAAAGCATACAGTATAACATCGCAGTTTTCATATTTCTTACCACGGCCGTGCTCGTCCCTGCATGAAAACATAGATAATATTTACCCTGCATAAGACAATAGATGAGCATGAAACTATCTTATATGCGGTCATTGGTGCTACGCACCACGAGGGACTTAATCGAAGTTGGCATGCGACGCTACCCTTTCAGCCTAGGTTGCAAGCCTTACTGAAGGTCCCGCATGCATCGCGCCGAAGCACGATAAATTATTCCCCCTAGGTCGAATCGGTTCCGATGCCCCGGATACCGTTTCGAGGAATCGAACTTGTGCACAAGCTGTCCATGACCATGCCTATGTGCGAACAGTTTAATGAATGCAAACCATTTTGTATAGCGCGGACAGTATTCAATGACATTATCATTTATGGCAACTTATGCATCGATTCATTTTTCCCGAAGCCATACACTCGATTTAGCGTCCCGTAGGCACCAAATTGTCCGAGGCATCAAAACCCATGTTCAACGTTTCATAATATTTTGCAGCACTTGAAATAGTCTATCTTTTTCTGTAAACCTTAAACTTTTTGGTTTATGTGAAAAACTTGTATTTGTAAATCGATACGTTTTTTCCGAGTTCTTGACTTAGTGGATTGGCATGCAATTAACTTGGCATCGTTCGATTTGAATGGATTCGAAGCAAGGAATAAGTTTGCGGGACAGAATAGAAAAGAAGGCCGAATCACCCACCGATTACTTGGCTTCGTGCAGGTCGTCGAAGCGCTACGCAACGTCAATCTTTAGTTACGCGAGCTCCTGCAATGCATCAACACTTTGTTAGATTTCCTTCTTTTCCCCTTGCATCGAAATTTGTAATTGCATCCTTGAAAACGACGCGAAAGCACTTCAATCAAGCCCAGCGACAAAGCTCCAAGAAAACCATACAGCGGTCCGGTCCCGTCGAAGGGACTCTTATAGAGAGCTCGCGCGCCGAGACGCAGCCCGCTGCATCTAGGACTTGTTCCAACAGAAGTCGTTCCATTAGTTGGATCGATTCTCGTATCTTCCGTCCAAATCGAATTGAATCGATGCCGCAAGGCGTTAACGTTTACCAAGCTTAGCGATCGAGTCAGATGGCCATCTAAGTTCCCGGCCGATCTGACTCGGCGCTAGCATATTATGAAGTTCCGTCGCCTATCGAAAGCGGGGCGCTACATAATATACCACTAAGAAAAAGTTTCGTCCCGAAACTTAAGAACAAGGGTCGGACCTTAATTTAGACGAACAATGTAGGGTACTTCTCCTTCATCTTCGCCTCTATCTCCCACGTCGACTCCTCGACTGTATGGTTCCGCCAAAGCACGCGGACCAAGGACATCGACCGATTTCGTAGCACCTTTTCCTTGCGGTCCAAAATTTGAATAGGCTCCTCCGAGTAAGACAAGTCAGTACGTAGCTCCAACTGATCGAAGCTAACCACATGACTTGGATCGTGCACGTATTTTCGAAGTTGTGAAACGTGGAAAACATCGTGCACATCGGCTAAGGCAGGAGGTAGCGCGATCCGATAAGCAACCGTCGCAACTCGCTCAGTGATCTCGAAGGGGCCTACAAATCTCGGGCTCAATTTGCCTTTAACGCCGAACCGCATCACTCCGCGCATGGGTGTTACTTTCAGAAACACATGGTCCCCGGCCAAGAACTCTAGTGGTCGTCGACGAAGATCTGCGTAGCTCTTTTGTCGACTTTGCGCGATGCGGAGTCTATCTCGAATCAGACGGACCTTTTCAACGGCCTGCTCCACCAGTTCCGGTCCCAGCACTTGTCGCTCTCCGACGTCATCCCAGCATATCGGCGAACGGCACTTCCTCCCGTAGAGCGCTTCGTATGGAGCCATCTGAATACTCGACTGATAACTGTTGTTATACGCAAACTCCGCAAGCGGCAAATGCGTATCCCAACTAGTCTTTAGGTCGATCGCACACAGACGCAGCATGTCTTCTAGTATTTGATTCACCCTCTCCGTCTGTCCGTCTGTTTGGGGATGGTACGCCGAACTAAAGTTCAGTTTGGTTCCCATCGCCGCTTGGAGGCTCGTCCAGAAATACGATAGGAATCGCCCGTCTCTGTCCGAAATTATTGAGGCCGGCACCCCGTGCAGTCGAACAATCTCATCGACGTAGATTTGCGCTAACCGATCGACGCTCCATCCTACTTAATTGCGATGAAGTGAGCCGATTTGGTCAATCTATCAACAATGACCCAAATCGCGTCATTCCCCCGCGGCGTCTTCGGAAATCCCACAATGAAATCCATCGAGATATTGTCCCACTTCCACTCGGGAATGGGGATGTTCTGCAGCTCTCCGCCGGGCCTCTGGTGTTCCGCCTTCACCTGCTGACACGCCATGCATTGTGATACGAACGTAGCCACGTCTTTCTTCATGTCGTGCCACCAAAAGTTTGTGCGCAAGTCCTTGTACATCTTGGTGCTCCCAGGATGTAACGAGTACTTCGCATAATGCGCCTCCGTCAGAATTTCTTTTCTGAGTTCGGCAGTTTTAGGAATGCAGAGCCTTCCCTTTAGTCGCATCGTCCCGTCTCCGTCTTCCGCAAAGTCAGTCGCCCTTCCCGTTGAAATCAGCTCGCGCATCTTCTTCAGGAATGAGTCGTCCTCCTGTGCGGTCTTTATCTTGCTAAGCAGGCTCGATCCTAACTTCAGTTGAGCTAGGTGCAGGTGTCGATACTCAATTCCGAGTTCGATACCCATCGCTTCAAGGTCTCGCCGTATTTCCTTGTTTATGGCCAGTGTTCCCATAAACATTCTGCTGAGTGCGTCGGCCACCACGTTTCCCTTGCCCGGCGTGTACTCGATCGTTAGCTCGTAATCTTTAATGAGTTCGAGCCATCGTCGCTGTCGTAGGTTGAGTTCCCGTTGCGTGAACAAGTACTTCAGGCTTTTATGATCTGTGTAGATTCTGCATGCTACACCATAGAGATAGTGCCGCCATAACTTCAATGCAAAGACGATCGCCGCCAATTCTAAGTCGTGCGTCGGGTAATTTTTCTCGTGCTGCTTCAACTGCCGTAAAGCGTAGGAGATGACTTTGTCTCTCTGTATGAGTACGCACCCGAGACCAGTTCCCGACGCGTCGCTGAATATCTGAAAGCCTTCGGGACCGTCTGGAAGTGCAAGGATTGGAGCTGAGACGAGCCGTTGCTTCAACTCTTGAAAGCTGGATTCACAGTCGTCGCTCCATTCGAATACTACTCCCTTCTGGGTGAGGCGAGTCAGAGGCGACGCTAGTTTTGAGAAGCTTCGCACGAATCTACGATAGTAGCCCGCTAAGCCCAGGAAGCTCCGAATGTCGTTAGCCGAGGCAGGTCGTTTCCAATCCACCACCGCATCAATCTTCTTTGGATCCACCGTGACACCTTCGGCAGAGATTACGTGCCCAAGGAATGTCACGCTACTCATCCAGAACTCGCACTTACTCTGCTTGGCGTACAATTTGTTTTCACGCAGAATCTGCAGTACCGTCTTCAAATGTTCCGCGTGCTCTTCCCGATTCTTTGAGTAGACAAGGATATCGTCGATGAATACGACTACAAATTTATCTATTTGAGGTCAGAAGACTCGGTTCATCAGATCCATGAAAGCGGCAGGGGCATTCGTCAAACCGAACGGCATGACGAGGAATTCGTAGTGACCATATCGAGTGCGGAAGGCAGACTTCGATACGTCGTCGGACTTGATCTTCAGTTGATGATAGCCTGAACGAAGATCGATTTTTGAAAACACAGACGCGCCTTGCAGTTGGTCAAACAAGTCGTCGATTCGCGGCAAAGGATACTTGTTCCGCACGGTCGCCTTGTTGAGTTCACGATAGTCGATGCATAGCCGCAACGACCCATCTTTCTTCTTCACGAACAGTACGGGAGCTCCCCACGGAGAGACGCTAGGGCGAATAAATCCGTGGTCTAGCAACTCTTGTAATTGCACCTTCAGCTCCTTCAGTTCTGCTGGAGCCATTCGGTAAGGCGCCTTGGATATCGGCCGTGTATCCGGAAAGGTGTCGATGCTGAATTCAATTTCTCGATCCGGCGGCATCCCAGGCATCTCGTCAGGAAAAACGTCGAGAAATTCTGCCACAACATCAGTCTGTATTGTGTTTGTATTATCCGTCCGCGTGTCTCGAACAGATGCCAAGTATCCCGCGCAGCCGGAACGCAGCATACGCCTTGCCGAGATTGCCGATACCATCATCGCCATCTTCGAGGCCGTACCGCACGAATATGAGAACTCTGTCTCGCCAGGAAGACGAAACACCACTCTCTTCTCCGCGCACTCGATCGTTGCACGACAAGCGCCCAACCAATCCATGCCCAGGATTATGTCGTAATCTTTTATGTCTAGTACGACGGCATCCAAGGATAGATATCTTCCTCCGACGTAAATGTGGCCATCCCTACAAATAAAGTTTGCAGGCATATCGACTCCCGACGGAGTGCTAACGCTAATATTTATATCTAGTGATTGCATGGTTATTTTATTTTCTTTCGCAAAATCAGAAGATATAAAGCTATGCGTCGCACCCGAATCGAATAATACTCGAGCAGGTATACTTTTGTAGAGTAATATACCTGTTACAACAGTATCGGACGCGTACGCCTCGTCCCGAGTTAATGCATAAACTCGGCCTTGAGCCCCATGGCGTTGGTTCTGCTGGTTGACGGGCACCGCATTTGCGTCTTGCAGTATCGGCGCTTTATGCGGGTTCGGGACGTTCCTCGGTGGGTTATGTTGATTCTGGACTCTCAGCGGACAAAACGTTGCTACGTGGCCTAGCTCGCCACACTTGAAACATGTTCTCAGTTTACAATCGGGATCTCGATGCCCGTTCTTACCGCATCTATAGCAGTGTGGTCCGCCATGGCCTCGGTTATCAATTGTGTTTGGACGTTTTGATACTCCCGATCCTCCGGCGTCATTAGGACGCTTGTTGAAGTTGTTGCGAACGACAGGCACGGCCCTTTGTGACATACGGCCAAAGATTCGCTCGCTATCAAGTGCGGCTTCGTAGGATTCACGATAAGTTTGGCACCGTTGGTTCATGACGTCCCTACGCAGTTCTTCGTTGAGGCCTTGCTGAAAACGCTCGCACCATTCTTCTTTGTTGGGCAGGAAGGCGCCAGCAAATTTTGCAAGTTTCGAGAAGCTTGCATCATAATCTTCGACACTCATATTCCCCTGTTTCAACATCATGAACTCATCCGCCTTCTGTCGGCGGATGGCGCGAGGAACGTACTGTTCAAGGAAGGCCGTCTTGAACATTTCCCAAGAGATCTTTTTGTTGGAATCGGCTTCACAGATCCCTTGTTTCTTCGCCGCCCACCAGTCATGTGCTCGTAGTTGTAACTGCAGCGCCGCACAGGCCACCCTCTGGGACCCTTCGATGCAGAGGAGATCGAACAAGTCCTCTATCTCTGCGAGCCATCCTACAATCACGTCGGGCTCTGCTCGGCCGTTGAACTTCGGCGGATTCATTTTGCGGAACTCCTTCACTTTGGACATGGAAGGGGAGTTCATCATTTGCGGGGAGCCATCTTCGTCCTCGTCTTCTTCTTGGTCGCCTTGTTTTTCCTCGGCCTCTTCGTCCGTCGTCTTGCTATTGCCCGCCATTCTGCTCACTATCTGAGTCAGGGCATTCATCTGTCTTTGTTGCGCCTCAAATTGAGCTTTGAATTGTGTCTGAAGCTGCTGCTGCTGCAGTTCCATCAACTGTAGCATCTTCTGCATAGTCGTCTCGCTAGGCTCGGTGCTTTTTGTGCTTGACGTACTATCTACAGTTTGGGTTGTTGGGCCGGCGATTTTCTTATCTCGCTTAGTCATTCCTACAAACAGTGTAAACCCGTTAGTATTTTTCAAAATATCTACGGGCTTACCTGTATGGAACTCGTATTTCACGCAGCATGCCGACAAGCATTCAATCGAGCCATCGCAACGGACATTCCAACAATGAAACATATTTCGAAAATCCGAGGAAACATAACTGTGCTCTGATACCAATTTGTCACGCCCCGAGTCGGCAACGTTCGTCCCCGATGTTAATTTTACCGATTCGATCGTCCTCGCTAAGGCGTGATGCCGCACGAGCCTGGGGTTGCGCTCGTGCAAGGCAAGATGACAAGTTCTCAAACGGTTATCTTTTGATATAAATACGCCAAGTTGAAACTTCATAAATTACATCAGAATTTAAGACGCAGTATAGGAAGATAGAAATGCTTTTCATTCATAGCTTGCAACGAAGTGCAAGTCGTAATTACATTGGATGCCGTTGCGGCTACATTGATTGAAAACATAAAGAGAATACATTTGACAAGTTGCCTGAACTACGCTTGCCGTCCCATACATTCGCCCCTTTATACATAAGCCGTCGACTTGAATTGGCTTCAAAATACTTCAGTATAGGAAGAGCTTCAAAACGCCTCTCCGCACTTCAGCTTCGTTTTAGGTTGGAGCGCCCGCCGCACCTGGGGAAATTGGGGGAGGGGATTAGCACACTTGCTAAGTGGACGAGACGAACCAACTCGTCTAAACCGACTCTGATTTGTTAGGATAGGCATGCTTTAGAGTTGTCTTTCTATTAGAACTAAATGAATTCAGTTCATATTCGATAGCCGTCTTTGAGTAATAAAGCATACAGTATAACATCGTAGTTTTCATATTTCTTACCACGGCCGTGCTCGTCCCTGCATGAAAACATAGATAATATTTACCCTGCATAAGACAATAGATGAGCATGAAACTATCTTATATGCGGTCATTGGTGCTACGCACCACGAGGGACTTAATCGAAGTTGGCATGCGACGCTACCCTTTCAGCCTAGGTTGCAAGCCTTACTGAAGGTCCCGCATGCATCGCGCCGAAGCACGATAAATTATTCCCCCTAGGTCGAATCGGTTCCGATGCCCCGGATACCGTTTCGAGGAATCGAACTTGTGCACAAGCTGTCCATGACCATGCCTATGTGCGAACAGTTTAATGCATGCAAACCATTTTGTATAGCGCGGACAGTATTCAACGACATTATCATTTATGGCAACTTATGCATCGATTCATTTTCCCTGAAGCCATACACTCGATTTAGCGTCCCGTAGGCACCAAATTGTCCGAGGCATCAAAACCCATGTTCAACATTTCATAATATTTTGCAGCACTTGAAATAGTCTATCTTTTTCTGTAAACCTTAAACTTTTTGGTTTATGTGAAAAACTTGTATTTGTAAATCGATACGTTTTTTCCGAGTTCTTGACTTAGTGGATTGGCATGCAATTAACTTGGCATCGTTCGATTTGAATGGATTCGAAGCAAGGAATAAGTTTGCGGGACAGAATAGAAAAGAAGGCCGAATCATCCACCGATTACTTGGCTTCGTGCAGGTCGTCGAAGCGCTACGCAACGTCAATCCTTAGTTACGCGAGCTCCTGCAATGCATCAATACTTTGTTAGATTTCCTTCTTTTCCCCTTGCATCGAAATTTGTAATTGCATCCTTGAAAACGACGCGAAAGCACTTCAATCAAGCCCAGCGGCAAAGCTCCAAGAAAACCATACAGCGGTCCGGTCCCGTCGAAGGGACTCTTATAGAGAGCTCGCGCGCCGAGACGCAGCCCGCTGCATCTAGGACTTGTTCCAACAGAAGTCGTTCCATTAGTTGGATCGATTCTCGTATCTTCCGTCCAAATCGAATTGAATCGATGCCGCAAGGCGTTAACGTTTACCAAGCTTAGCGATCGAGTCAGATGGCCGTCTAAGTTCTCGGCCGATCTGACTCGGCGCTAGCATATTATGAAGTTTCGTCGCCTATCGAAAGCGGGGCGCTACATGCCTGTCCATATGTAACAGATAAACCGTAGTCGACCTTGAAATCATCGACAACAGATTTTGCGGACTTTTTAGGATGCATCCGAACAATGTCACTAACCAAACTTTTCACAAACTTTGCTGGAACAACCAGATTACCTTTATCCATATAGCCAGCTCCACAATTATGTTCTCCCACATACCTCTTCACCTCAAAATTTTGATTATCTTTCGAAATAGATATAGCATGGAAGCTCCACAAACAAGCATGTGTCTTGTAATTCTTGCAACAAACAGTATACCTCCCCGGCTCAGATTTTAAAATGTGGAATGGATGACGAGATTCAAAACATACCTTTCTAACAGCATTCCTAACTTCTTCAACACCATTTAGAAAAATCTGACCAACACCAGTAATTGATCCAGGCCACATATCCGATTTCCTCTTCTTCACTGTCTCAGTTGAGCCCTCATAAAATTGTACTACTCGTTTGTCCTTTACAGTAGGAGAACATCTACTCAAAGAACTAGAAGAGGAAGACGAAGGTCCCATGTCAAAGCTTTGACAAGGAAAAGATGTTGATGAAGAACATGGAGAGTATATTTGCTCCACAAATAGATCAAAACTCACATCATGAGTACCGTTAAAACCACCAACCAATGAGCGAAGCCAAAAATCACTTTCAACATACAGTTCAGTCCCATCAGAGTGCAAAAACCTGAAACGGAAGGAAAGTGGATCCAAAGAAGTCCATCGATCGCACACTTTAATCTTTAAAAAATCCACGGTACTTTTATGTGTGACACGGCAGAAAACTATGTCTCCCTTGAAACAAATGTTAACTAAACAACTTGATTCCATACCTTCCCCCCTGATAACATAAAAACATAAGAGGTCACAAATAGAACAATAAAATTGTCGTCTAATAATGATTATTCTCCGTCTAAAAATAACGGAGAATAAATATTCTCCGTTCGGAACTAACTTATAATGATCATTCTCCGTCTAAAGTAAAACGGAGAATGATATTCTCCGTCTTAAACACACGGAGAATAGACATTCTCCGTCTAAATATAACGGAGAATGATTATTATCTGTCTGTAACTTATGGATAATGCTCATTATATATCCGTATAAAAACATACGGATAATGATCTTTCTCATAAGTAATTGTCATTCTCCGTTAAAATATAACGGAGAATGCTATTCGCACAAAATAACAAGATTAAATATCTCTCTAACATTTTCTAAGTTAATAATCTTCATAACAAATTCAAATTCAGCATAAATTTCGAGATATACGAAGCTGATGGATGAATTTCTACAGATCTGAACTCTCACCTTGTTTTAAGATCTATAAAAAGAAAAGAAGAAGATCTTCTCTCCACAATTGATCTAATCGCCGGAAACCACGAATATGATGATGATTATGATGATGATCGATGATGATGAAGGATGATCGACGTTCGACTAACGAAAACCACAGTGAACTGCGAACGATTTTGCGATCTCTGATAAAGATGATATCAATGGATTTCAAATTTCTCGTGAAGAAGAAGAATACGAATTTTCCAATCCAAATCTGAGTTTGCGAATTCAAAATTATATATAGATGTCCAAATTTGCGCGAAGGGGTATTTTTGGAACTATGATAATGGCAAATTTTGTAAATACAGAGCATCTAGAGAGAATCTTGAAATATTTAACGTGTAAATACTTAATTCTGGGTATTTCATAAAAATAATCCAGCGGGTGGGCATTTCATAAAAGCCCACCCCGAAATTGGGTTTCTCAGCAATTTCCAGTATATATATATATATATATATATATATATATATATATATATATATATATATATATATATATATAAAATAGGAAAACTTAGATGGTGAAACTTTTGAATTCCGAAAATACTCTTACATACTTATACTAATTAAAAATAGTTCATTAATTTTAATAAGGACAACTTAGTAATTAGGAAGACTACCATTTGGTCTTCCTAAACTAATTAAAAAATATTAAAATGCGTGCAACGTACGTGCACATATGCTAGTATATATAATAGGAAAACTTGGTGGTGAAACTTTTGAATTCCTAAAATATCCTTGAGTATTTTATAAACATCATGTTATTATGTCAGCTTACATATCATGTATGTTTAAGAGTCAAAGCAATAAAGTTTGTATGTAAGTTTCCTTTTTCCATACAACTTTTCATATTCCAATGGCAAATTTTTTATATTCTTACCATTTTTCAAAAATTATTATTCTCAATAGAAAATTAGAAAAAAAATAAGATTTGTACTTTGGATCTCTTGGCATTGTAAAAAAAACACACAAACATGAATAATAAGCTGAAAAAGACGAAAAGACGACATCTGATCTTATGATATTTTAATTAAAATACGTGCAAAGCACGTACACGTAGACTAGTATATATAATAAGAAAACTTGGTGATGAAAATTTTGAAGTCTCAAAATATCCTTGAGTATTTTAAATATGATGTTATTATGTTAACTTGCATGTCATTTATGTTTAAGAGTCAAAGGAATAAAGTTTGCATGTAAGTTTACTTTTTTCATACAACTCTTGATCATGTTTCAATGGTAATAAATTTTTATGTACTTACCATTTTCTAAAGATTATTATTCTCAGTAGATCCACTTCAGAATCGAGGATACCGATGACAGCTCGGGATGAAGAGGTCAGGAAAGACGCCTATAGAAGTCGTTTTCTTAGCTGCAAACAACAATTGCATCAAAACAAACATAAGATTTGAATTATTTGGCTGATGTCGTCATAGAATTTGTTGTGATCAGCTTGCATGAAAATGAAAGGAGTACTATATTATAGTCTAGTTAGTGGTGTGTAGCTAGTCCATCATCGCGTTGATTTGTTTGTGGAAGGTTGGAGTACGCGTGAAATGTGAAATGGTCCACGTATCTATTCTGGAGTACAATCACAAAGTTTGAAAATGCTTCGTGTGGACCCGTTGATGTAGTCTTGCAAACAGCCCATAATTGAAGAATATTAAGAACACACACACACACACCATCCCTGTGAAATTTATAAAAATTTTATTTGTTCGCTCTCGTAATCAAATAGATTCTCCCGACTTAATGATCATCTCTCTTAATTTATTAAGAATGTCGTGTGTGTGTGTGTAAACTTGTAAATTCTTTTAGGGTGAGAAAAAGTAGACGTACAAAATAGAGATCATTTTCTTAAAAAGTAGACATATAAATAGAGATTATTTTCCGCCTTTCTCATTTTTTTTCCCCTTATAATATGTCGCTATTGAAGTGATATAAAAGACATATTTTGTTACCCTAAGGATACTACAAACTTGGACTTATTCCATAACTATGCATTTCGAAATAGATCAAATTTTCTTGATCATCGGAATAATGTCCACCTTGTTGACTTTGTCGACATCGACCAACTCTTTTTTCCTCTATTATGATTTTTTTTCATTGGATTTTCGGATTCAAGATACTGATGAAGTCCATCTACAGTTGTACATTCTCATAAGTTCATGTTAATTTATTGCTTGGAGACTGATGTTAATCATCCATGAAGACATGTTGATTATCCATGTAGAATGATGACGATCATTCCTGAAAAGTCTTTTCTTTTTCGCGAACCAAACGGCCTGGCGGAATCGGATTGGGAAAGAAATGTAATTTCTTTCCTACGTTTCTCCCATCTAACCAAGAATTCACTTTCCTATTACAGAAAATTCAATTTTCCTTCTAATTTTTTTGTCCTCTTCAAATACTGGAAGAAAAAAAAGGGATGAAAATTAGGAAAGAAAAAGAATAACATTCCCTTTTGTAATGGTCAGAGTCTGGCTGAGCGTGGAAAGTGTTTGCTCATTGTTAAGTCACACATTATTCATGATTCATGATTCATGATGTTGGGTTAATTTCTAAGTAATTAGCGCCACAATTAACTCCTCAAGGACGAGACTATTGACATTCTTAAACCAGACAATTGATATGAACATTATGCGTCGCTAATGATCTAACCAAAGTAAGCTGAACATGTCAATATTTAAATCACCGGCAAACTTCATTTTCATCACGTTATTGGATTAACTGGGATTGATAACGACATACTTAAATATTTATGAGTGCCATAACTAGAAAAAGTTCTATTCTATACTAAAATACAACTCAAATATCAAGTATATCACTAATTTTTTTATGGCATAATACTTCTTTGCCTAAAAATATTATTATTTATGATTATTTAGTTATCTACTAATTTAAATTTTCATACTAATCTAAAATTGTCGTAGCCCCTTCCTCTTTTTCTAATCATCAAAATCTTAATTTTCTGAAGTTGAACATGAAGGATTGCATTAATAAATAATTATTAAATATTCAAATGAAGGTTCACATTTATTTTACCGATGACTAGTAAATAAAGGTAAGGTTCAAATTAACATTTTTTTTTCAAACATGAAAAATAATATAGATTTCTTGCAAGATGTATGATAACATGAGACGCACATATTTGCTCAACTTCAGGAAATTAAAATTTTATGTTGTACATTAAAAAGTTAAATGATACATGTTTTGTACAGATGAGAACAGAAAATACTTTGGTTTCTCAGTCGATGTTGTATCTTATTTCCACTAAGAGTTGGTTCGCTTGGCATTATTAATTTTTTAAAAAGGACTCGTTGTTCGTTCATTTGGTAACTTTATTTTTTTAGTTCTTTATTCAAAAAAGTACAATAAAAGATTGGACATCTATATATCAAACATTCTAACCGAAAAAATGGGTTGCACATGCAAGTGCCCCAATCACTAGTTTAAATTTTCAGGATAGCCTATTTGAATATTTTATTCCATTCAACTAATGTAAATGTTCATGTATTTCGTAGAATTGTTAAAGAGGTTATATATTATTTTTGATCATAGGATCTCCAGCCACCACTCAGCCAAAAAATCGACGACCTCTCTAGCTCAAGTGGTTAGAGTGAGGGACATACTTTTCCTAGAGGTTGTAGGTTCGAACAACGAAGAAAGTTAAAGTGCTTACTCCGTTGCTCGAACTATCTACAACTTGGGAGGATGCATCCCTCTAACCAGTTGGACTATAACTCCTTTGCTAGAGACTTGGGAGGATGCATCCCTCTAACCAGTTGGACTATAACTCGATGCATCCCTCTAACCAGTTGGACTAGAAGTAGTCTAGAACTCCTTTGCTAGAGACTTGGGAGGATGCATCCCTCAAACCAGTTGGACTAGTACTCCTTTGCTAGAGGTACAATTTTCTTTTGTACATAGTAAATTTATAAACGAAGTCAAAATTTTCACTCAAAGCATAGACATTTATTAAAATTCCAGTCAAAGTACAACTTTTGAAATAATTTCAAAAAAAGTACAAAAACGTTCTTGCGAAGGGCGTTTTCCTTATTTAACTTAGTTTATATAACGGGTGTTAATGGAAGAAAACGAATGGAAAAAAGAAGAAGGAAAACACCCTTAGAAAGAGCGTTTTCGTTTGGGATAACGCCCTTAGAAAGACGTTTCCGTTTGGGAAAACGCCGTTGCGAAGGACGTTCTCCTTACACGTGTCACCCTGGCCATTTCCTTCTTCCGCATGTCGCCGCTAGTTTTCCGCGCCTGCAATCTTGGTTTTTGAGCGGGCAGGAGCCCCTCTCTCTCTGTCTCTTGCGTCTCTCTCACTCTCTCTCACGGGCGAGGGGAGCGAGAGGAATGGCAAGTCCCTGCTGCTTGGCTGGAAGGGGACTCAGTTGCTCGTCGTCTCTGCATAGATCGTTTCAGCAAGCTGAGAGAAAGAGTTAGTGAGGGAGAGAGACCTGTGAGAGAGAGAGAGAGTGAGAGAGAGATGTAAGGGCGTTTTCCTCAAAGAAAACGTCATTCCTAAGTGCATTTTCCTTCTTTATTATTATTTTTTCATTTGTCGTCTGTTACATAAACTAATTTTAAAAAGGAAAAGGCCCTTCGCAAGGACTTTTTTTGTGTGTTTTTTTTAAATTATTTCAAAAATTGTGCTTTGACTGGAATTTTAATAAATGTTTACGCTTTGAGTGAGTGAAAATTTCCGTTTTAAAATAAAATTCGTCTGTAATTCAATCTCGTAAAACTCTCTTTTAAAGAGCTACTCACTAGCCGAGGTCAAACTCAAGCTTCACAGTACAGAGAGTTCTAGTTCGAGCTAGATCTAATTTTAGACTAGTTCTGTAAGTTCGAGGTGAGTCCAGCAAAGTAGCAAAAAACAGAAGGGTGTCGATCAAAGCTCAACTCGTTGGCCACGCACCCCACCCCTCCCCCTAACTGCAGTCTGCAGAATTCCAGGATTCTTCCTTGTGACAGTGCTGTTGACTAAAAACCCAGGCATTGGTTGCACCGTCCGTGACTTTGTAGTTTGCTGTTTGCATCCACTCTATCTATCAATGATTCGCACATTGTCCTCATTATTTTTTCTTTTCTTTCTTTCTTTCTTGTTCTTTATGAAGAGATTCTTGGGACACTGTGAATGATTAGTGAATTAATGTCCGCGTCTCTGACTAGCTGGCATTGCCGTGTGATTACGAGATGTGGTTTGTTGAGCATTCAAAGAACTTTGAAATCTACAGATACACAATTCCAAAATTTGATGCCAGAATTTGTCAGCCATGTAGGCCAACCACAATTAAACAAGGACATCGCGACTTTTTGGTACTATAGAATTCAAATTATGAATAAAGTGTGATATGTTAAGAGGAATACAAGACAAGTAACAATCTATTTTAGGTAGCGTGGGCTATTTTCACATCTTTGTGAAGAATTTGATCTTGCCTTTTGGTCTTGGCCATGTAAATGGACATAACAGCACAATATATTAACTCCTTCGAACCTAAATTATTGTCCAATCCTCCTATTTAGATGGACAGGAGGACACAATTGTGTTGGCAACAGAAAATGTGGATCCAATCTATTAAAAGATGTTGATTGTTTAATTAATTCCATCTTCTTTAAGAAAAATGTAAATCCTTATGATCAGGTTATACTTTCAATTTTTTTTACTAAATCACAATTTTTTATATTCTGAACTATTTATTATTCAACTACCATAATTTTTTTTTTTTTTTTTTGTATAGAAAAGATAGTGGTCCCATCTGAATATATTCCATTCTGCATTGTTTCCAAGTAAACAACAAAGTCTCGACTCTGCATTAATATTTTAATCCATATTAGTAATCACATCACATAGTGAATGTTTTACAAGACATTGTCCTATAAATACCACAAATCACAAAGAGAAGAGAAGAGAAGAAAAGAGAAGAATCGATAATAAAATTAAAAAAAAAAAGATGATTGTTGGTCTTTTGAAGGTGAAGATTCAGAAAGGGGTCGACCTGGCCATCAGGGATGTCAGGATGAGCAGTGACCCATATGTTGTGCTCAGGATGGGTAAGCAAGTATGTAAGCTCCATTTCCTCTTCTTGTTCTCGTTATTTGTTTTGCGTTTTTTCTCAACTTTTATCGTAGTCTCAGATCTTATGAAGATGATGGACAATAATCTCAATATTAACCATAATGTATGATGCTAGATCATTGGAATTGTTGTAGGGTTGTCAAGATGAGAGGTTGGTTTTGGGATACTAATTAAGGGGAGATGATTTAAAGTTGAAATGAACCCACATATCTTAGTTTCATCTTGTTATGTAGTTACCCTATACTAGTTCCTGCATATTACCCTTGAGACCCAGGGTAAGTTTCACTTTCACCCTGCTTGGATACCCAAAATATGTTCTTGAAGTCTAACATGGGATCAGAGCCCTATACCTTCCGGGGATCCTAGTTGCCATAACCAAGAAATTCGACGGTCCCATTTGAGAGTAATGGCAGGCCTAGCTGAGGATTGGAAATTGTTGCTTGAGATTCACAATTCTGGGTTCGTTGGATCCCCGATTGAGATTTTCAATATGGAGGGGCGTGAAGTTAAAGAGTCTAAAAACCCCTCATCAACATATAGAAAGATTATTTGATTGATGAGCTAAAGCATAGGTTGGTAAGAATTAGTAACAATAAGGTGCAGTTTATGCTTTATAGAATGATTTGTATTCATTAGTTACAATAAGGTGCAGTTTATGCTTTTCTGGATCTGCAAGATCAGAATTAGTATATCTAGTTTGAGAAGTTCTTCAACTCCTATACAGAACATTTCTTTAATGTCAGCTGCCTGTTATAGAAGTAGACTAGTAGGAATATCTGCAAGAAATTAACTTTTAATTTGTTACTTTGCTGGTGGGAGTGAAGAAAAATTCCTATGCTTGTAGTCTATTCCCCACCATGTGACCCTTCCTCTCTGTTCTAAATTTAATTATGAACCCCCCACCCCCACCACCACCACCACCTCAATTCTTCTTTGCTTTTGTGCTCACCAAACTATTGTCTATCCATGCTAAATTTAAAGCCTTTTGAAAATGAACTCTTAAAGGCTCATGTTTATTCTGCGAAATGTAGTCAACTTGACTATTAGATGAATGATCGTTGATTTGTTTGATTATTTGATTTTAAAAAAAAACATGATACAATTTTTCCTTCACACTGGAACAAGACTGTTTCCGAGAACCAATCCATATTTATTTTATATTTCTTAAGCTTTATTCATGAACTTTTACATTTAAAGCAAGAAACAAATAGAAAATGTAAGCTGATAAAAGAATATTTTAAGTGCTTTGTTTTGCATCTAGAATTCACTGCTTTCATCCTTGCTTGAGATAAATATTTGTTTTAATCATCATTTTACGAAAGCCGATTTTGTTTGAAACTAATATATGTCGTATGAAACTCGAATCTTTTCTGCAGAAATTGAAGACTAAAGTAATAAAAAGAAATGTCAATCCAGTGTGGAATGAAGAGCTTACTCTTTCTGTGGAGGATCCTAATCTTCCAGTTAGACTTGTATGTTTTCTACCTAATTGCTCTCTCCTCTGACTCAATTTATCTTTTTAACCTATGGTTGGTTGTACTTATAATTATATGATTCAAAATGCCAAGACATGAAACTTTATGATTAGGCAACAGAGTTGTTGAGTACAAAATAATTATATCCGAGGAAGTAGTTCTTCAACTCAATTTAACCTTGCTTATGTAACAATTATGTCGAGATCTTTTAACATTGGCAACAAATTTTGATTGCATATATCATATATGTAGTATATACCTATTAGCTGTTCAAGATATGGAGCTATGGCGTCAAATATGCCAAGTTATTCGCTTTCTCGTGATGTTGTGCTAATCAGAAGTTATCTGTGATTTTCCACTCCAAATTTTTTCAGGAAATCTATATTGCTATTTCTTTTTGTTGTAATCCACATTGATCTAATGAAGGCTTAGGACCCATGAAATGACACGAAGCTATCCCACTTGCCCAGCATAATCTCATTGAATCTTAGTCTCTACCTAAGATGTTGCCATGATTAAATCATAAACAAGCAACTATATATTAGTTTGAATATTTAGCTTGCATGATTATATAACATAGAACATTATGATATCGAGTCCACTGTATGTACAAGGGCTAACACCAGATGAGTTCATATAAGTCTCATGCACACATTTTTTGGGGTAGAAGTATGCCAAGGCATTCTAGTCTTTGACATGTTTGTTGTTGGAGTGGGTGGGGTTTCCAACCTATATGGAGAAGACCCCGGAGTGCGACGAGCGCCGTCTGTGTGTCAGAGAAGCTCGGGGAGGTGACGAGGCCAGTCGGAGATGACGGAGATACTCGGGAGCTGACAGAGGAGCTGCTGGAAGAGGGGGAGCAGAGTTCGGGCCGAACTCTGCCAAACTGTTCTGGAATCAGAACACAGAGTTCTGGCCGACCTCTGCCGAACTGTTCTGGAATCAGAACACAGAGTTCTGACCGAACTCTGTGTCGTCGGGGCTGAGGTGTTTATTCACCGTTGGATCGTATCCTACGGTCCAGGTTTTGTTGCGGGAATAGGGTGTTTTCATATGGTGTTTCCTAACCCTAATCTCAGAACACAACACACACAAAAGAGAGAAAAGAGGCAAGAGTGTCATTGCAACTCTGGGAGAGAAGAAGGAGAATTGAAGGCCGTTTTCGAAGGAGGATCGTGTTCGGGTAATATCTACTCGTCGTCTTTGTTCTTCGTAGCCTTGTAATCATTACTCTTGCTTCTAAGTGTTGTGGGGATTCGATTTGGATCGGGAGAAGTTTGTAGAGGGTGTACTCCTTTATTTCATTAGTGAAGGCTTCTCAGGGTTGGACTCCGATTGTCCCGTGGTTTTTTCCGCAAGGGTTTTCCACGTCAAAAATTCTCTGTGTCTGTGTGGTTTGTTTTGGTGTTTTGGTTCATGCGTTGTATTGCTCGGTTCTCTCGCAAGTACTCTCTAGTTTGGGAAAAGGTTTCCGCGTTTCTTTTCCAACATTTGTCAAAGTGTTTTTCATCCGTATTTGTGTAACATAGATAAGTACTTTTATGCATACTTGAAGATGTCTACATCCCGTATCCGTGTATCATGTACGTATTCGTGAAACATGGTTCACCCCAAAATTTTCAAATCCATGATTACAAATATTACCTTGTAGCTATCTGGTTACAGTATTTCCCCTAAAATCATATGAGGGACTCCTCCAACATTGATACAGAAATTTTTATGATGATTGCATCTAACAACTCCCCTTTCTTGTGGGTTTAATTCCAGGAAGTGTTTGACAGGGACAGGTTCAGCGCCGACGACCCGATGGGAGTTGCGGAGTTTAGCATCTCGCCCTTTGTGGAGGCTGTGAAAAAGAAGAGTGATCAAAACCTTCCGGATGGCACCATCATAGACAAGGTGATGCCTTGCAGGAAGAACTGCCTAGCCGAGGAGAGCGCCATCTATTGCTTGAAAGGGAAGGTCATGCAAGATGTGGTCCTTAGGCTGAGGAACGTGGAATGTGGTGAAATCGAATTGCAGCTGGAATGGTTCAGCATTCCAGGTGCTAAACTTTTGTAGTTAGTTAACACCTTGCCTTGTAGTGAGCAGCAAACATTAATTTGCAGTGGAGTATATATATATACATGTTCTGTAAATTCCAAAAATTGACAAAGCTTTGAACATCATGAGAAACTTATGTGCTATATATTTTTGTCCGAGAAAAACTTAATAGTCCCTTGTGAGTTGGAATTTGAAGATGTAATGTTTTTACAGTGAATAAAATACCTGCTCAATGTAGTAGTACTTCTTTGAAGAGATGTTAGAGTTTGTGATTTAGAAATAATTTTTGCTTACTTTACTTGTAGGTGTAGTAAACACAACCAACCACTTGAAATGAGGTGAGAGCTGGGTGAAAGGTGTTTGATATGGGCCTGGTCACTCCTCCAGCATCTTTTATGAACACAGTTCAGTGACATTTAGACTATGATGCTTCCAGCCTTCTCTTAATTCTCTTTTGTGTACCATCTTCAACTGCATGCATGCATGCATTCATTCATTGCTAGTGTTGGAATGTTTTGAGTCCTAATTAAATCGTCTGTCCCCAACCCGGTTCTTGTTTTATGAACACCAATATCACACAACATAAAAGATTACAAGACACAAGTTTTGGTACGGGAAGCAGGACTCAACACGCACTTATGCTTTCCATTCAATATGAACTAAGGCTAAGTTTGGTTCACGGAACCAGGACTTTGGAAAAGGAAAGACATTCATTTCCTGTGTTTGGATGCCAAAGAAAAGGAGAATTAATGAAAGAAAAATGGTTCCAAACAAAAAGAGAAATTGGGGGAGGGACTCGCTTTCCCTCCCACTTTTATACATTTATTATAAAAAAATTGATAGCAATTGCAATTTTCTAAATATTCATGGTCTTTTTAAATTCCAAAAAAAATTGATAGCAATTGCAATTTTCTAAAAAATACGAACAAAGAATTAATTTTCTTCCCTTCCTGCTAACCAAACGAGGACCAAGTTTAAGGATGGATTAGTTTTTATTCAACACATTCATATGCAATTTAAATTGGAGTTCAAAGTCTTTTGATCCACTTGCAGGAACAGCCCACATAAAAAAGGGCTAAACTATGAGTTACTGCAAAAACTCAAATAAGAATTCAAAATAAGAACTTAAAATATATATGTGATACATGCATTTCACGAACATTTCATAGTGTACAATGGCTCTTCATGGCCTAGTTTTAAAAATTAGGAATTCATGATTTTTGTTGAACTAGAAAGGGGTGGTAGATCCTTAGCATGAAAGCCACTAAAAATGACCAAATCAATAATGGAGTTAAAAAGTATGCTCCTTTTTTCTCCACGACGCTCATCATCCTTTAACAAGCTAGAAAAGTAATGGGGCTTAATCTAAATGTGCAAGAAAGTTGCCTTTCATGAATCATGAGAATATGCATGCATACATCTTTTGGCCATACTCTTCTCCTTTTGATTTTGAGGACACTTTTCCCACTTAGAGCATCTCCAACCCTATTGTGACTTTGGAAAAAAGTTGTTGCCACATAGGAATGACAAAATTTTATTCAAAAGTTCTTCAACAATGCAATTGTCAAGTCAATTGTGAAGCTTATGTGGCAAAATATTAAAAAAGACACTGTGAAGTTGATTGTCTTGTTCTAGACAATGCACTTGACAATGTCTTTTCTTCCATGTCATCAATTATGAATAAAAAAAATATTAAAAAGAAGAAAGAAGATGAGTAGTTGTCTTAAGAGCATCTCCAACCCTATTGTCTTGTTAATTGTTGTGAGTCTTAGGTGGCTCCTATGTGGCATGAGCCACAAGACAATGTCTTGTTTATGTGGCAAAATTATATTTCAAAAGACATTGAGATAGAAAAACTCTCTCCAATGCAAAAGTATTGAGGAGACAATAAAAATTATTTTTTCCAACTTCCAAGGCAACTTTTAAGACAACTACTCATCTTCTTTCTTTTTTCTAATATTTTTTATTCATAATTGATGACATGGAAGAGAAGACATTGTCAAGTGCATTGTCTAGAACAAGACAATCAACTTCACAATGTCTTCTTTAATTTTTGCCACATAAGCTTCACAATTGACTTGACAATTGCATTGGAGAAGAACTTTTGAATAAAATTTTGTCATTCCTATGTGGCAACAACTTTTTTCCAAAGTCACAATAGGGTTGGAGATGCTCTAAAAGTTGCCTTGAAAGTTGGAAAAAATATTTTTTATTGTCTTCTCAATACTTTTGCATTGGAGAGAGTTTTTCTATCTCATTGTCTTTTGAGATATAATTTCGCCACATAAACAAGACATTGTCTTGTGGCTCATGCCACATAGGAGCCACGTAAGACTCACAACACTTAACAAGGCAATAGGGTTGGAGATGCTCTTAACATCAACCACAACAAAAGCACACAGTCACATCCATCCGCTGATCGACGACGAGCAGAGAGTTTGGACCCCTACGCCTAAGAAATCCCTAGTCGAGTGCACAACATCGATGTCGCACTGGTCCGAACCAGACTTCATCACGGAGTCTCCTAGAAACGAACTGATCGTCGTCGACGAAGTCACGCCGATCCGCGCAGCTTTCTGCAGCAACGCCGTGGCGGAGATGTCCGGCGACGGCAACACTTCCCGCTGGTGCTGCGTGCTGTACAACGACGGAATGCTCATTGACGACGTGTTGGCCAGTTGCTCGAGTTGAGCGGCATTCGTGTACATGTTGTTGTTGTTGTTTAGTCCTGGTGCAATGGCTTGGGCATGGGCGGCCATGTTAGGCTTGAACATTGACAGAAAGTCTGGAGTCATGTTAGATGGTCTAAACCAATCTTTGCCAGCAAAATTGTAGTCGGTTATGTTTCCTATATTTGTAGTCGAGTAGTCGACGTTGGACGTTGCAGAAAGCTTCCAAGTTTCTTCAGCCAAGGCATCACAGAAGGCCCTGTGGGTTATGAAACTGTCCCTCCTGAAATGCACATTTTATGTCTAAAGTCTTACAAATACGTACAACCTAACAGTTCGAGCTTTTGGATACGGTTGGAACTACGTACCTTGAGAACACGGTGCCACAGTCGCATCGATACTCCCTGGTGCCGCACGTCTTGGAGTGAGCCTTCCAGTCGTTCCGGACCGCGTACTTCTTGGAGCACTTGTCGCACTTCCACTTCTTCTCGCCGTGCTTCCTGAAGAAGTGCTTCTTGATGCCCGTGAGGTCCCCGAGCGCCCTGGAAGGGTTGTGATGGACGCAGCTCTTCTCCGGGCACACGTACACCCGCGGCTTCCTGGGCTCCTTGCTGCTCCTCTGCCTTAGCTTCCAGGGGAGGTTGTGGCCTCGTCGATGGAGCTGGAGGTTCTGGTCCCTCTGGAAGCCCTTGCCGCATATCTCGCACACGAACCGGTTGGTGGCCGTGAGGGTCTTGGGGGACAAGGAAATCACCTCAGCTTCAGGATCTGTAACTTGTCAATCAAATTAACTATGAGCATAAGAATACCAAAGAAAAGAGATGATAATGAAAAATAAAAAGACGTCCCAGTACTATACGAGACTCCCGTTAATGCAGGATATGACGGTGATGGTCAAGACAAAGATGATGTACATAATGTGTTTATGTTGGCTTGAACTTGCATCCCCCACTCTTGAAGAGAGTGGTCAATACCTGGTGTTCCTGGTAGGTTTCTCTTCTTCTTTACAACTGGGTGATTGGAGGGATGGGGTGCATTGCCTCCTTCCATTAATGGGTCCTTCCAACTTAGAGGCAATTTGTGAGTATCCTTAATTGTGTTGTGTGGGCAGTGAGTGATGCAGATGATTGCATGAAGAAGGAAGAACTGAAGCTCTCTATGGGCTGTTTAAAAGGAAGAGAAACATGAGCACTAACTCTCTCTTTTTTTATAATGGGAGGTGGTGGAAAGTGAAAGTGTGAAGGGGGAAAAGGTTCATGATGACAAATCTGATGGATTGGGGGGGGGGGGGGGGGGGGGGGCAAAAGTTGAGCAATGGAGACTTTCCAATATGGAATGATTATCCCATAATTTGTTTGCTTTCTAATAAGTATTCATCTCTAATCAAACCTTATAAATAGTGTCATCATGTGACCATTAGGTATATTACCAAAAAAATCCCATAACTCATGTACCAAAGCATGCATGAAGCTACTTGCACTCTCTCTGATAAAGGGCTACATAGTTTAGCATACTTTTTGTACATTGCTAAAGAGATTTACATGTATTTTACATTCAGGGTTTATGACTGTGAAACAATGTTTAGTTGGGACATGTTTGCTGCTTGGATCACTGTAATTCACAGGAAGTATGAAAAGTAAATTTTTGTATGCTAAAACTGAACTGTATATGTATTAAAGAAGAGTTGCAAAGTATTTGGATACACTATCTAAGAAATTAGACGAGTTTTTAGTGCCCATGAACGTTCACTTGATTTTCGATACCTGTAGGAACGTAAATAACAATTCATAAGACATGAACGTAAAATATAATATATATATACTTATTACCACACAGTAATTCTTATCCCATGGTCAATTGTCCTTTTATGCAAGACGAGGATTATAATACTTCTCTCCGCAAACACATCATTAGTGATTCATCTTATCTATGTGAAGGTCCCTAGCAGGGGCGGATCCAGAAATTATAGTTGGGGTGGGCTGGCAAAAATTTGGGTGGGCTAGAAGTAGATAAACCATATAAAAAAGCAAAAAAATAATAATAATAATAGGAAAAAAATGTAAAAAAAAAATTGGGGGGTGGGCTCCAGCCCACCCCACCCCAACCTTGGATCCGCCCCTGGTCCCTAGTGAACATATCATCATGGACTATTAATTGTAAATTACGATTCTCCTTCAAGTGCAGGTAGCTAGCCTCACTAGAGGTCCCGCAATTCTTGTGCATTATACATTAGCACCAATTATTCATGTTTCTTCCAGGCCGAATTGATTTCATGGTCTCGGATACCAGTCGGAAAAAAAAAAAATCTTGCGCACAAGTTGTCAATGACAATGGATGCATATGCAAATATTACCAAGATATTTTTGTGTGTACACAGCAAAAAAAAAAAAAAGGTTTAGAACAGCCAGGCAAAAAACCCTGCGTTTCTGTTTCTGTTTCTGTTTCTGTTTCTGTTCCATTCTTTTCTTTTCTAGATATTAGAAGATTAAAGGTGAATCAGTGGAAGTCATTAAACAAAAGAGCAAACATCTAACAAGTAATAGGAAGCTGGAAAATAACAGAGGAACAAACAAAGCTAGAGATTATTATAATCACACTCTAATGTTAATTGTCTTTGGATTATAGCCAACGAACTCTTGCATGCTCTGTGTATTCTCTCTATCCCCCAGGGCCCTAGCTAGGTGGGATAAATTCCAAAGATCGATGATGGGTTGGAGAAAGAGAAGCTTTGTCATGAAAGGTATGTCTGTTTCTTTTGGATTCTTATCACTGAGACCTACTTTTTTTGTGATCTTATCAAGGTTTTTATACTACCAACACAAATTACTGTGTACATGAAATAAGCATATACACATGAGACAACATAAAAATGAAAATAATTACTGCCAGGTTATTCTAAACCAAGAATAGCCTTCATGTCTGAATGGTATCAGGTATCAGGTATGTACACAGTAAAAGACAATTTAATTTCTACGATATGACTTATTGTAAACCTAACATCAACCCTCTACGTAGATGTCAATTTCTAGGAACGTAGTTATGAGCATGAGAGAAGTGTACCATAAGATATAGACGGTTAGCCTACCTTTTGGCTGTAGAGTTTAAGGTAGTACAATGAAGGAATACACTCCATGTCCCTCCGCCATGTGGCATTCCCTTTCTATTATTGACTGAAGCAAATAGGAGGGGTTGGAAGAAAACATGAGCAAATAGGAGAGGGTCATGTGGCGGAGGGACATGGAGGGATGAAATTTTGGAGGTACATATAGTATTTTCCTTTGCATATATCGTGCTTTAAACTTGTAAATCATAAATTTTGGCAACAAGATTGTATATGTTTTCTACCAATCCTTTCATTACCCGATCGAGAAAGCAGATAGAAAACCTTAGCAAATAGATGCCTTGAGGACAGGGCCGGCCCTGGGGTAAGCCGGACAAGCCTTGGGGCTTGGGCAACCCTCTATGCTATGGCAACGGCCCCCAAGCTCAGCATGATCCCACCAAAGGTCTAGGTCACGGATAACCACCAGGAGCAGTTGACAATAAAGGTCAAGGGACAACCAAAATTAGCTCTAGGATAGGACAACCCCCGGCCCTGCTTGAGGATGCATGTGTTGAGGAGTAAGTGCCCGTACAGACTTGTGTTACCCCCTTGAAAGGTGAACAAGATCGTTGAAGGTAGCTGCTGCAGTCATTTATGGGCTTCTCTCCTAGGGTGGAATTGGAACGGTAGAGGCATAGGAACAATCTCTGTTGGCTCGATATAAGGTGGCCTTGCCTGATCCTAACAACTGGTACCATACTAAGGATTCAAGGTGGGACTTCAAATCAGAACATTCCTCCATATTGCTCTGCTTGCTGTATCTCAAGTAAGTGGTTAAGCCTATATGCATGGTCAATCAAGATACGGATATCGTGAAGGGGGCAAAGAAGATCTTCTGAAAAGTTTTGCAATAGAGATGATGATCTTCGTATCGGTGTGGTGAAAGGCTTTGTCGAAGGAGACAAATAATAATAATCGAAGATGTCCAATATGAAGATATGATTGGAATATGTCATAGTAGGTTAAAAAAAAATTGTTTGCCAATATCCTCATCATAAAATGGTTGGTTGGAAAACACAAACACGTACTAAACGTAAGCCTTGGAAAAAAAAATTAATATGAATCCGGGCAAATATGCTTACACACATATCTACTTGATTGCATGTGTATCAGCATTAGGAACCCATGTACTTAAATTTGGAAATAATTATGATTTGTGCTCACAGAGAACTCTACTGGAGCCGTTAGGGAGAAATACTGAGTTATTATAGATGTTGCTTAAATTTATTACATTTCGTGTTCTAGCAAACACATCATCGTGATCCCAATCTCATTCGATTTCTTTCCACTAGTTCTAAATTACCTACAGGACTATACTACTGCTTGATTTCATTGAAGAACTTCTTCTTTTTTCCGCACAAACTCAGATTTTGCCACGTTCATCAGGCCTCTGATGTTGTGGGATCGTGGGTGGGGCGGCCGCACGTCCTCACGTCATTTCATCATTGTCATTGCACCTCTGTCAACACTAACACCCTCTCGGTCGTGCACGAGATAAGGGAGGCTAGTTTCTTCAGTGGGTTTTCTAATTATATATCCGTGTCCATTTATTTAAAGGAGCTTCTGGAGAAAGGATTTAAACAGTCACCCCCAAAAATTTGGATAAAAGCCTTGATTTTTTTTGAAATTCCACGCACGCACACAATTGGAAAGCTCGAATCTTGTCGGCCCCTACGGATGTCCGCTCTAATATCACTAGGCTAAAGAGCTCGGACTATATCTGTGTCTAGTTTGCGCGTTGGTCTTAAATAGGAATTTGCACTTTGATATACTTAGACACAAGAGGTTCTTTTATTAGGAAGGACTTCCACAAACACTTGAACAGAGTATGTAAACTCTGGACAACACAGAACGGAACTGAAGTAACATAGGGAAGACACTCAAACTAGAAACCATAAGTAACTGAGATCTGGAGCCGTCCATGGATTGTTCCGAGTGACGGAAACCTTTAGCACTTGGGCATTGGCACTCCGCATGTAGCAGACACCCTCTTGCCGTTGCTGGAATTCATGTAGCCCCTCAAGGTGGGGTCCTTCATGTACTGGCAGAAGCACGGCTGCTGCCCCTTCAGCAAGGTGCAGCATTCCTGGCTCGGCGGAGCGGACGACGTGATCGCACCCAGACAGGGGCTCAGGTCCGACGGGTTGCACGCCGCCCGCACTGTGTCGGGAGCATGGCTCATGAGGAGGGCGGAGATCAGCCACAAGGAGAGGATTGCTAGCTTCATACTTGCTTGCTGCTGTGGTTGATCAAAGGAGAGGCAATGGGGGTCTATATATAGTCGTGCATGCGGGTTATTGGAGTTAAGATCAGAGCCGTCTAGCAATTTGGAGGTCCTAGACAAACGTTAAAAAATAGAACCCATTTCTTAAAAATTTAAACATAATTAAATTATATTGATTTATATGCAAATACCAATTTTTTTTCTGAAGGAGGAGACGAAGAGCGACGATGGTTATTATTTATTTTCCAAATTTTAATAGATTTAATTACGTTTAAATTATTTACAAATAGGCAAACGATTGCTTCCATTTTTAGCCTGACATTTTAAAAAAATACATATTAAAAAAAAATATATATATATATATATATATCTACGTAATAGTATCTGATATTTTTGGAGCCCCTAAAAAAGTGGGGTTCTAGACGGCTGCTTCTTTTGTCTAAAGGATGAGCCGGGACTGGTTAAGATTGAGGTGAGGGATGGAGAGATAGACATGGGGCGATACATGCATGTACCAGAGGCGGTGGCGGTGGAGCCGGCTGCTACTGCTGACTATATCTCATGTACAAACACCCATAATGCGCACAGGACGTACGTCTGGCGTCGATGAACATACAAAAAGACGAGTTTTCTAAGTTTGATCGAGATACAAACAGACATTTGTTTCTGTTACAATGACCGTGAAATGAGGAGATTGCTTTTGGTTCTTCACTTGTCTGTGTGCCTTGGCCAACCAGTTTTCCTTTTTTTTTTTTTTCTTTTTTTTTTTCTATGATGGGAACCCAATTGCCACCTTTTAGTTTTAGTTTAGCTGGCAGATCAGTGCAGCGAGTCAGGACAACGTATTATTTCTTCTATCTATGGTGGGAGCTAGCTGGTAGTGAGTCCAAAAGACATTCAATGTATTGTGCATAGGGGTGCAACTTGGGCGGGCTAAACCCGAGCCCGATCGGGTAAGCTCGTTAATGGGTTGGGTTAGGATTAAAGATACTCGGGTTCGGGTTCGGGTATGGGTTAAAATATTTGAACCCGATCAAAAATTAGGTTGGGCTCGGGTTCATGTGTCGGATTACCCGAAGAACCCAAAACCCGAATTATATATATATATATATATATATATATATATATATATATATATATATATATATATATATATATATGTGTGAGCGGATCAAAAGCCTCCCTTAGAAAATCACCTAAAAATCCTCCTCACTCTCGGCCGTAATTTAATGTTAATATTAATGTCAATGTTAATATTAACATTAATATTAATGTTAATATTAATATTAATGTTAATATTAATATTTATTTTTATTTTTATATTAATGTTAATGTTAATGTTAATATTAATGTTAATGTTAATGTTAATATTAATTTTAATGTTAAGTTTAATGTTAATTTTAGTATTTAATGTTAATATTAACATTAAATTACGGCCGAGAGTGAGGATTTTTTTAGGGAATTACATCCTAAATTTCTCTACCCAAACTCTTCAACTCCTTATTTTTTTTAATGATCAAGACTTGATTGCTATTTGATTATGTGTTTAATATTACTTTTGTTTAAAATTATTTCAAATATTATATTAGAATCCGATTAACTCGATGGACCCGACCCAACCCGAGTTCAATCCGATCTAAACCCGATCTTCTGGGCTTTGTCTTGGAATTCATATGTTTAACCCGAGGTCGGGCCGGGATTGAGCTCGGATTAGGCTTATGATTCATCGGTTTGGGCTCGGGTTGACCTCAAGTTCGACCCAATCCGTCCGAGTTGCACCCCTAATTGTGCGCAAAAAGTTTCGAGCGTTACGTTAGATACTGTCAAAAAAAATATATAAGTTTAGATTATAAAGTTTATTTTGGAAAATTTTGAAAGTAGGTGGGTATATTTATTTTTTATGGGAATAATAATGAATACTTGTACTTTGACCGGAGTCTAGCTCATTTTGTTCGGGTCGGACCGTACAAGTCAAGTTTGGGTTGAGTACGAGTCGGGTCTGATCTGATCGGATTCGAGTATATCGAATCCATTGGGTTGCATTTGGGTCAATCGGATCGGGTTCATGTGTGGGTCGAATCTAGCCCCCTTTAAGTAGAAGTATGTTTTGTAATAATAAAATGTGGTGGGATTTAATACCTCATCTACAAAATAATTGGCGAATGTCTTAACCAAGTAGACTATGATAAGTATTTTTTTAATAAATACAAACGTCACTAAATATAAGTTGATAGCAAAAAAAAATTATTTTGTTGTTCATAAATTATTTGCAAAAATATTAATCAAGACCAAACATACTACAATATTTTTTTTCCTCATACATTTTGATACTCAGAAATTTGATTCAAAGAAATGTTGGGTCCTCTTTCTAGCTGACTTATATAGGCGATGATTGATGGAGATTTGCCATTGAATTGATCTAAATGGCAAGAAATTGAATAGGAAAAACACGGAACATTTAGGATTTATATTTGAATTGACAAAAGCGGAAAAATACAAAGTAGCTCAATCTAAGAAATCAAAGTATGAGAAAAGATTACAATGCTCCCCTCCCTTCCTCTCTTCTTCTCTATTTATAGGCGGTGAGTATCAGTATTACTCTTGCACTCTTCTTCAGCTGTCAAGTGTATGGTTTACTTACTAACTCAGCTTGCTAGTTCAGTGTAGTTGCTGATTGTACTGTTGGTGTTGGGTGGAGTTTTTAATCTATGTGAAAACATTACCGAGTGCGACCACGGCCGGCCCTGAGTTAGTGGGACCCTAGACAACATTTTAAAATGGGACCATATATAATATAAAAAAATTGAACTAAAAAATAATACAACCAAGGCTAGAACCTAGGACCTTTTATGTACAAGTATAACAAACTACCACTACACCACAAATGTTTTGGGATAAAAGAGAATCATTTATATATTAGTTCTATTTTCAATATAAGATTACTAATATATATATACATTTAAATTAATTTTTTTGGGCCCCCAAATTTTATGGGGCCCTGGGCGGTCGTCCTGGCCGCCCTGGGCCAGGGCCGGACTTGAGTGCGACGAGCGTCATTTATGTGTCGGAAAAGTGCGTCGAGCGCCATATATTGGAGCATATATGGTAAGCATATATATAATTAGATTTCCATATCTTATATATTTTATTTATTTATTTTTATTTTTTTTTGATTTCCATATCTTATATATATATATATATATATATATATATATATATATATATATATATAGAGAGAGAGAGAGAGAGAGAGAGAGAGAGAGAGAGAGAGAGAGAGAGAGGAGGGATTTACATTACCTCATTTTTTGCATCCCCAAGCATCCTCATGTTAACAACTATTGGATCTTGTTTAAGTCATGTAATGATTTGAATTATTCAAATCAATGGTTAAGATTAGACGATTTAAAACAACATCCGACGGTGGATAACATGGAAATACTTGGGGATGCAAAAAATTGGAGATGCAGATCCTTCCTTATATATATATATATATATATATATATATATATATATATATATATATATATATATATATATATATATATACTAGTCTACATGTACGTGCTTTGCATGCATTTAATTAAAATATCATAAGACCAGCTGTTGTATTTCCATATTTTTCAGGTGACTATTCATGTGTGTGCCCTTTCCTTTTACAATGCCAAGTGATTTGAAGTGAATTTTGTTCATTTTAAAAAAAAATTCTATTGAGAATAATAACATTTGGAAAATGATAAGGACAGAAAAATTTATTACCATTGAAACATAAAAATGGAAACTTCGTACTTCATAGCATGTAAACTTTATTGCTTTGACTCTTAAACATAAATAACATGCAAGTTTACATAATAACATCAAGTTTATAATTAAATACTCATGGGTATTTAGAAATTCAAAAGTTTCACCACCAAGTTATCATATTATATATATATATATATATATATATATATATATATATATATATATATATATGTGTGTGTGTGTGTGTGTGTGTGTGTGTGTGTGTGTGTGCAAATGACCTCTAGCTAGTGGTTAAGAGAGATGCATGCGGCTCAAGTGGTCGGAGTTCGAGCCCCAGTGGAGGCGAGTTCGCCACAATTACCCATTGCTTCTGACCACTTGGGCCGCATGCCTCGCCACTACCACTAGGCTAGAGGGTCATTGGAATGTATATATATATATATATATATATATATATATATATATATATATATATATATATATATATATATATAAAGAGAAAAATATATATATATATATATATATATATATATATATATATATATATATATTTTTCTCTTTATATATATATATATATATATATATATATATATAAAGAGAAAGAGAGAGAAAATAAGGGAGGGGAGGTGCCACCCTATGGGTGGTGGCTTTGTGTCACTCTCATGCTATCATCATGCACCGAAAAGTATATAGCCACCTCACCGTGAGGTGGCACCTCACCTCCTCTCTCTCTCTCTCTCTCTCTCTCTCTCTCTCTATATATATATATATATATATATATATATATATATATATATGGGAAAAAAAATAGCAAATGACCTTTAGCCTAGTGGTTAAGAGAGATGCATGCGGCCCAAGTGGTCGGGAGTTCGAGCCTCAGTGGAGGCGAGTTCGCCACAAGTACCCATTGCTTAAAAATATATATATATAAGGGAAATATATATATATATATATATATATATATATATATATATATATATATATATATATATATATATATATATATATATATAAGGGAGCACATCGAGCTGTGGTATACTGGTAACACCGCCGTGCATTGGGGGGGTGGGGGGGTTCGAGTCTTAGGGGACGCAGGAGCCGCTTTAGCTTATGGGTTATGGGTAGAAAGGTGTAGCAGTAGAAAAAATAACAATAATAAGGGAGGTGAGGTGCCACCTCATGGTGAGATGGCTATGTGTCACTCGCCCATGCTTGTCACTCTCCCATGCTATCATCACGCACTTGCACACTTTTTGAAACATGATGATAGCATGGGGTGACACATAGCCACCACCCGTAAGGTGGCACATCAGCTCCCTTATTCTCTCTCTCTCTCTCTCTATATATATATATATATATATATATATATATATATATATATATATATATATATATATATAATGAGAAAAGTAGACTTCATCGTGGAAGTTTTTGTTCCAAAAATACTCTCATCTATATTTACTAACTAAAATTGTTCATTAAATTTAATATGAATAGTTATGTAATTACCTATAGAAAAATAAAATAAAGAATGATATTATTTGCTCAATTATGAAATAAGTACAAAGCACGTGCGCGCGCACACACACACTCATATATATATATATATATATATATATATATATATATATATATATATATATATATATATATATATATATATATATTGTCACGACCCGCATCCGTTTTTTTTTTTTTAAACGGATACGAGACGTGTCCAAGCCAGCCTACGCCGCAGTGTCGGCGGTAGTACGCTGTCACGGCCATGAAGATCATAATCACAAAGATGCTCATTCACATAATTAATTTAATTTACAATGATCACAAGTTTTACATTTACAGAAAAATATAAACTTGTACAAATATTGAATGATTATAACTTGACTATCTAACTAATCTTCTAGGCTCGTCTGCAAGTACACCCGAACTCCCCATGCTAAATGAATCAACGGCTAACCTGAAAAATATGGTTTCCAGTCAGGAATAGAACGAGCACAATCCACTGAATGCAATTTCAATAAAGAAAATGACTATAAAACAAAGGTTAGACATCAATCATGAGTTTTGAAAATAAACAGTAAAGCCGTAAGAATAGACAAGAAAATCAATAGTAGATAAATAGACACATATACTTTTCCCACTGTTAGAAGTACCTTTGATATGTGATCGGTCTCGGACAATTATGCGACACGGTCTACACGGTCTAAAGTTACACGGTCTATAGTTACACGGTCTACAGAAAATATTACAATACAGAAATACTGTCTACAAAATAATAATCACGAACTACACTATTTAAATGCAATAATAATCACGGTCTACACTGTCTACTTTACAATAAATAAATCACTGTCTACACGGTCTACTTGAAATAAATGCAACACGGTCTACAAGAAATAAATGCAACACGGTCTACACGGTCTAAGGTCAGATCATACATCCTTGGTACTTCTCATTCCCGACTCAACAATTTATAATAGAAAATAATCACACAACCAATGGCCAACCAATGAAATATAGTGAAAATCAATATCGAAATGCAGACAATAAACTGTACTCGCCTGTGGTCCTGTGCTGGTGAAACCGATGATCCAAACCACTCAATATGCCACAATAATCAAAACCTGCACAACAGTCCCCGAAAGCTGAAATAGACAATACCAATGATCTCAGAATAGTCAAATTAGCTAGGATTGCCTGTCCTTAAGTCCAATTCTGGACACGGGGGCAAAACGATAATTTCGGGCAAAAACGATGTCTGCCGTTGGACCCACTTTGCACCGAAAATCGTGCTAGAGTCAACAGTCTCTAAAGTCGTCAAACTACATGTCTACGGATCCAGTTTTTCGATACGAACCCGACCGTACGTCCAGAGTTGTATTCCGGCGGGCCGTGCACAAAATTGTCATTCGAGTGGGACCGTGGGGCCCACAAAACGACGTTCGATTCGACTGTCTCAGATTTGGACCAAACTTGGCATGCATGACTAGAAAAATGATACGGTTCTGTTGGCGTAAGTTTCGTCTCAATCTGACGAACGTGCACAAAATAATTGAAGAATTTGCAAAGTGCACGATACGGGAAATTTTGACGGATACGTATCAAATTCGTCGTGCACACGCGACCAATTTGAATTCCGCCAAATCCCACACGACCACGAAGCCGTTACGCAGCTTTCGATGCCTTCGGTTCGTGACCACGTCGTCCCGATTGGCGTGACGCACGTCGTGTGGAACAATTTTAATGTTTTAAAAACAGATTTTTGAGAAACTTTGGGATTCGATTTATCGGCGAGTTGTCGATGAATTCAGATTCCGCAAGTAGGGATTCGAAGCCCTACATGTTGTTAATAAACGCCTTCAGGTGGATTTTGAATTCGATCCCTGGGTTGCAAGAATTCAGGACTCAAACTGGGGACTTTGGGACAGTCTCTATATTCAGAATTTCGAGATTTTTCTCGATCTTTGGATCGAATTTCCGAAGAATCTGACGCATGGCGATGGAATCTATTTGAAGAAAAAAAACAGCGGGTAAGGTTAGGTATTTATCGGAGCAATTCGTTCGCGAAACAAACGAACGAGATGGGAGAAATATCGACACGAAGTTGGGTGCAGACTTTCTCCCGCAGCTGTGCTCTGTTCGCACACATCTGACGTTCGTCGACCTGCTGCCGGCCAACGGAGGCGTACGACAGTCGCGCGTGGGGTCGGCGCAGGGTCGCCATGGCTGGGGGTCGGCGGGGGCTGTTAGGGTTTTGGGTTCTTCGCTCCTCTCTCGCGCTCTCTTTACAGAACCGTGGGGGTTTTATTCTGTTCGAACTGGGGTGAAGGAAAGCCTGGCTCGGCTGTGCTGTTGCTTTCCTAGCCCGGCCAATGAGTTGGGCCGGGCCCAAGTGGGCTGGGTTATGGGTGCACTGCTGCTCTCTTATTCATTCTTATATATATAATATCTATATACATGTACATGTATAATTATTTATATACCTACTTATATATATGCACCCATACGCATATACACTTCGTATATACTATATATAGACATACAAATATACACGTATACACATAAATATATATTTATATACATAGATGTATTCCTATATATATATATATATATATATATATATATATATATATATATATATATATATATATATATATATATATATATATATATATATATATATATATATATTCTTATTTATCTATATATATACACGTAGCTTATATATACGTATAATACTCTGAATTATCTAAATAAATTCTAACATTATTTATTCCTTTAGTGTGGCCTATTTATAGAACATGCAGCCTTATATGTATAGATATATATATATACATATTTGACACTAGAATAGAATAATCACCGATATAATAAATACTTTATTTAATAATCACAACAATAATCCTTAATGATAATAATAATCCTAATAACAATTAAAGTAGCCCCATAGTAGCCTTTTGATGAACTTAACCTATGCATTCCTTATTTGGCTCCCGAAAATCGTACAATATTCTAAAACGCCATTTAATATTAATAATACCTATAATTTACATATAATAAATATTTAGAAAATAATTGTCGCTTCCTAAAATATATACGAAATATTTGTATTTACTAAACATGTCTACAAGGCCGTATTTGGTCCCACTACCTAACTACATGGGCTTGGATTTGACTTGGGTCCAATTTAGACAGGTTCGGTACAACCGGGTTCCCAAAAACTCAATAATATAATCAAATAATAACTAAATTTTCGGTACGGATTAAGTCGCAACTTGGCCTGGTTTTCCTAGTTAGGACGTCACTATGGCTCGGTCTTTCCTACTAGGGCTAATACACTAGTCAAGGCACGCCACTGCACTATCTGTGCCACTATTTCTACTCTCCTTGTACTCCAATCTTAACCATGGCTAAAGTTACCTACCGTAATAGTTAACTAAATAATTATTTATCAAAACTCTAAAAATTACCATTTAATTCAATAAATAAATAAAAATATAATTCAAAATTTCGGGAAGCGGGGTTACAAATCTACCCACCTTAAAAATAATTTCGTCCTCGAAATTTAGGAGAAAAGTCCATCCGCTATGATAGAAGTCGGTTTCCACTAGCTATCAACCATTCTCATAGTCATTTGCAGCTACAGATTCTCGAGAACTTCTACCCACCTTTGGTCACACTACTCCCTCAGAGGTATGTCCCTACAGTTTTATAATCCTCCAACTACTCGCTAAACTTGCTACAAATAGGTATATACTGCATATAGCCTCTATTATCCTCTCCCATCTATCAAGCAATTCCAAAAATTTAACCAGCAACAAATTTACACAAGTAGCAAAATATTGGTAATTCTAATAAGCATGACTATTCGTCTTCTGAAATAGGCAGGAAAAGAAGGTAAGGGAGGATAATCAAGAGCAACTATGAAGTTTCAAGAGGGGTAGAGAGTATCTAATGATGCAGCTAGAAAGAAGGTCTATGAACCATTGACTTTATTTGCTAGAGTGGACTACTCTAGTCCAGTCACTTTCTACATCGAGGAACCCTTCATTTCTTAGAGGATCTTGCAATCTATGCAATACGGAAATTCTGTTCTCGAAATTCTGACAAGTTCCATAATAGAACGGAATTTGAGAAATCAAGATTTGTGATCTCATTCGTGGTTATTTAAACGCACAAACAAGGGATATAAATGCAGTACAAGGTCGTATCTCGACTTCTAGGTAGATGGAATAATGATTACGGATGACCCTGCATTATAAGAGGTGGAGACTACATAATAGGTATGGGGACCTATTTCAATTAGTTCGGTCTTATAGTCCCAATACGGTGGTATACATGGATGGATCCTACTGGGTCTTAATGGGTTCTCTATTTGGACATCAATCGTTGGTTGGATGACCCTTGGATTTCAAATCTACATTGATTTGACAAGATCCCAAGGATAAAACTATTTCTACTGGTTAGGGTGACCTGGAATGGGATTCAACCCAAATGGTTGAGCTAGTTGCCTGTCATGTTGGTTAGCTAGGTTCCTAGAGTCCGAATGTGCCTTCAGTGACTTTTTTGTTTAAGTAGCACAAGAGACCTCTATCAAGTGGCACACTAGTGGCAAGTGCGTAGTGGGCTTCGAGTAGATCGTAACCATATATTGGGTCGAAGGAATTGGGTCAAGGTTGAAGCTCTAGTGGATGTCGGAAGGTATACCGGTATTATGGTAAGGGTTATAGCTTATCCTTTTTACCTGAAAGTCGTACCCTAAAAATTGAGTACAAGGGGACATATTTTAGTGGGACATGATATACCTAGGTGAAGGTGAACTCGTCTAGATCTTGCATATGAAATTTGTTGGAAGGTAACAACTGGCCTCGTGCTCTGAATATTAATGGTACGGCCGGGGACACAAAATGATCTAAAGGGAAAGTGGGAGTCCATAGGGCACTAATTATCATCCTAATAGGAATTTGTTCTAATCAATCGGTAATCCTCGTACGTCCTAAATTTTTTGAAAGTTTACAGTCTACCCACCTTAGAAGCTAAACTATGGTTTTAGGAATACTGAGGTTAGACGAATTCCAAAGTCCGGATACTGTACCTCGATTCTTGTTAATGAAGAATGAGGCACCGCGTAACGGGGTACGGTAGATATAAGTCAAGTCAATGATTGTTTCTCAATAAATGAAAGATGAGGTGTACAATAACCCATGGTTGATGAAATAGAATGGTCTATTCGTCCACGGTATACAAGAGTTATCGACGGGGGTGACCAACTCTAAGGCACATCCCATGAAGGGATCTCTAATAACTGAGTCGTGAATTTCTATTTGTGTCAACCTGCCAGACTATCGTCACAAGAGTTGTTGTGATCGTGTATTGCTGTTGACAACTGGAAGATCATAATATGACAGGGTATTTAAGTTATGGTATTGGCTAAGCTAGTGACTGTGGGGTTCCCATACTAGTTAGGCTTTAACAATAAAGTTTACGTGACTAGGGTAATACTTGTTGGAAACCAATCTCGGGATGAGTGTCTACCATAGTCACGGTAAATTATTGTCCTTCGCCTTGTCTATTCATCTCATGTCTAAACTGTGGGCTTTGGTCGTGGGAAGGTTGAGTCAAAGCATAAGGGTTGAAAAGTAAAGGCAATATTCAAGAAAATATTTAGAGACACAATGAATTGTTTCTTGAGAATAGATAGTCTCCTGGGTTGGCATTACGACTAAGGGTAAAACTCTACTCATTCTCAAATTCAGATGGCTAGAAGGTCCCAATAGTAGTTTGGGGTCGAGAGGAGTACGAGTAACTCAACCACATGGCTGGCCGATGATAACTACACTTGTGTATGCAACTACCATAGCCATGGGAATACTCGGTATCTTTCTACCAATTACGAGCTTCTGCCTTTCCAAATCAGTGAAGGACAAAAACAATAAAGAGTTCAAGAAAGATGTCACTGAATACAATCACGTGATTCAAAGACGAACGTATAATTCAAGAGGAATTGTCAAGCAGTCGCGGATGAGATCCTAGATACCTATATATCTCCATCCACGTAGTGTAATTAAACGAAAAGCGAACCAAATGCATCATAGTTGATCAGACCATAATACACTGATTCTGATTAGACAATAAGTTAGCAGGCGTCCCCACTAAACATATGCCTTGAATCAAGCTCGAGAACAGAGTGAGCTTGTAAAACTAAGCTGTAACAGCAGCGTTTGTTAAGATAGTCGAATACAATTATGCGAGATTTTTAAAAGAAGACACAAGTAGTTCGAGTTTTGTGAGAATCAAACCTTACCCGGTATTCTTGCTTCTATAGACATCCCACTGTCATCTTACCCTTAAGGCCTTGGTCGACTAATGGTTTAGGGACTTCTGCATTCTATATTTTAGGTAACCTATTAGTGTTAGTCAATTTCCTCATCAGTAGATCACGAGGATCATAAAGAGTGCTAGGTCGGGAGACATGCTACCAAACTTACAGAACTTCCACTACTATTGGCTTCGATCTTATAGAACATACAGGGCACCGTCCTATCCTCTATAGTATCCTAAACCTGTAATCACGTCTGAAGTCATTTCACCGAGAGTTATGCCTCGTCCGTATACTCGGGCGATGGTAAATTCTTGGTTCTGTGATTCAGATGTGATATGCTATCAGATACTCTACCTTATCTCGACACCCGGGTAACTATGATCAAAGAGGACCACCAGCCCTAGTCTTAGGAATATTTTATAACCTATAATTTCCTTAAAAATTTCAACTCTAGGGTCGTGTCTCGCCACTGCGCTGCTGGCTGCAGTGAGTCCATAGTCTCCATAATTCAAATAAATGGCGACAGTGTGCTGCTGTCCTGCCATTATGAGTCAACTAATATTCTTTTAACTATATCCGTAAAATTTCATGGGCTTCTATAAATTCAAACAAGTTGACTACGAAATAAAGCGTAAACATTTGTCCTATCAGTCACAACTCTTAAAATAAGGATTGAACAGGGAGAAATAACTGAAGACAAAGAGATACAACCATTCTAGTACCTATTCTATGTGTATTCAAGCCTTTGAGAAAAATTTGAATAGAAACTAACTTGAGGTTCATCCATGGATAACATAAAAATAATAATTCTTAGGGCAAAATAGGAACTAAATAGGCAATTTGACTAAGATGTGAGGATGATATCCAAAGGGCAAGGAGAAAGAGTTGCACTATTTATCAAGGTTAGATCTTCATCTCTATGAAGCCCTGTCTCACCAAGCAATAGTCTATCCACATTGGATCATATCATCCTATCTAGAGGAAATAGTGTACTTATGGAGATATGACAAACTATCAAAATCCATAACCCTCATCTACATTGCATGGCCTAGACTACCCATCGGTCAATTTGTGTAAGGGACTCCTAGTCCTAGTCATTCTCTTAAATTAAATTAATCCTTGTTCGTGAATGAGCATGTTCCCGTCGCAGGCTCGTAATAGTACAACTAACTTAAGTACTATTACGAGTTCGCATGATTTGCGAAGAATGACCTGCATGGGCCACCAAAAAAACTTGTCACGACCCGCACCCATTTTTTTTTAAACGGATACGAGACGTGTCCAAGCCAACCTACGCCGCAGTGTCGGCGGTAGTACGCTGTCACGGCCATGAAGATCATAATCACAAAGATGCTCATTCACATAATTAATTTAATTTACAATGATCACAAGTTTTACATTTGCAGGAAAATATAAACTTGTACAAATATTGAATGACTATAACTTGACTATCTAACTAATCTTCTAGGCTCGTCTGCAAGTACACCCGAACTCCCCATGCTAAATGAATCAACGGCCAACCTGAAAAATATGGTTTCCAGTCAGGAATGGAACGAGCACAATCCACTGAATACAATTTCAATAAAGAAAATGACTATAAAACAAAGGTTAGACATCAATCATGAGTTTTGAAAATAAAAAGTAAAGCCGTAAGAATAGACAGAAAATCAATAGTAGATAAATAGACACATATACTTTCCCCACTGTTAGAAGTACCTTTGATATGTGATCGGTCTCGGGACAATTATGCGACACGGTCTAAAGTTACACGGTCTACAGTTACACGGTCTACAGAAAATATTGCAATACAGAAATACTGTCTACAGAATAATAATCACGAACTACACAGTTTAAATACAATAATAATCACGGTCTACACTGTCTACTTTACAATAAATAAATCACTGTCTACAGGTCTACTTGAAATAAATGCAACACGGTCTACACGGTCTACAAGAAATAAATACAACACGGTCTACACGGTCTAAGGTCAGATCACACATCCTTGGTACTTCTTATTCCCGACTCAACAATTTACAATAGAAAATAATCACACAACCAATGGCCAACCAATGGAATATAGTAAAAATCAATATCGAAATGCAGACAATAAACTGTACTCGCCTGTGGTCCTGTGCTGGTGAAACCGATGATCCAAACCACTCAATATGCCACAATAATCAAAACCCGCACAACAGTCCCCGAAAGCTGAAATAGACAATACCAATGATCTCAGAATAGTTAAATTAGCTAGGATTGCCTGTCCTTAAGTCCAATTCTGGACACAGGAGCAAAACGGTAATTTCGGGCAAAAATGATGTCCGCCGTTGGGCCCGCTTTGCTCCGAAAAGCGTACCAAAGTCAACAGTCTCTAAAGTCGTCAAACTACATGTCTACGGATCCAGTTTTTCGATACGAACCCGACCGTATGTCCAGAGTTGGATTTCGGCGGGCCGTGCACAAAATTGTCCGTCGAGTGGGACCGTAGGGCCCACAAAATGACGTTCGATTCGACTGTCTCAGATTTGGACCAAACTTGGCATGCAGGACCAGAAAAACGATACGGTTCTGTTGGCACAAGTTTCGTCTCGATCTGACGAACGTGCACAAAATAATTGAAGAATTTGCAAAGTGCACGATACGGGGAATTTCGACGGATACGCATCAAATTCGTCGTGCACACGTGACCAATTTGAATTCCGCCAAAGCCCACACGACCACGAAGCCGTTATGCAGCTTTCGATGCCTTCGGTTCGCGACCACGTCGTCCCGATTGGCGTGACGCACGTTGTATGGAACAATTTCAATGTTTTGAAAATAGATTTTTGGAAAACTTTGGGATTCGATTTATCGGCGAGTTGTTGATGAATTATGATTCCGCAAGTAGGGATTCGAAGCCCTACATGTTGTTAATAAACGCCTTCAGGTGGATTTCGAATTCGATCCCTGGGTTGCAAGAATTCAGGACTCAAACTGGGGACTTAGGGACAGTCTCTATATTCAGAATTTCGAGATTTTTCTCGATCTTTGGATCGAATTTTCGAAGAATCTGACGCATGGCGATGGAATCTATTTGAAGAGAAAAACAGCGGGTAAGGTTAGGTATTTACCTGAGCAATTCGTTCGCGAAACAAACGAACGAGATGGGAGAAATATCGACACGAAGTTGGGTGCAGACTTCCTCCCGCAGCTGTGCTCTGTTCACACACATCTGACGTTCGTCGGCCTGCTGCCGGCCAACGGAGGCGTACGGCAGTCGCGCATGGGGTCGGCGCAGGGTCGCCATGGCTGGGGGTCGGCGGGGCTGTTAGGGTTTTGGGTTCTTCGCTCCTCTCTCGCGCTCTCTGTACAGAACCGTGGGGGTTTTATTCTGTTCGAACTGGGGTGAAGGAAAGCCTGGCTCGGCTGTGCTGTTGCTTTCCTAGCCCGGCCAATGAGTTGGGCCGGGCCCAAGTGGGCTGGGTTATGGGTGCACTGTTGCTCTCTTATTCATTCTTATATATATAATATCTATATATATGTACATGTATAATTATTTATATACCTACTTATATATATGCACCCATACGCATATACACTTCGTATATACTATATATATACATACAAATATACACGTATACACATAAATATATATTTATATACATAGATGTATTCCTATATATATATATATATATATATATATATATATATATATATATATATATATATATATATAATATATAAAAAAAAATATATATATATATATAATATATATATAAATATATATATATATATTTATATACATATAAGTATTCTTATTTATCTATATATATACACGTAGCTTATATATACCTATAATACTCTGAATTATCTAAATAAATTCTAACATTATTTATTCCTTTAGTGTGGCCTATTTATAGAACATGCACCCATATATGTATAGATATATATATATACATATTTGACACTAGAATAGAATAATCACCGATATAATAAATACTTTATTTAATAATCACAACAATAATCCTTAATGATAATAATAATCCTAATAACAATTAAAGTAGCCCCATAGTAGCCTTTTGATGAACTTAACCTATGCATTCCTTATTTGGCTCCCGAAAACCGTACAATATTCTAAAACGCCATTTAATATTAATAATACCTATAATTTACATATAATAAATATTTAGGAAAAAATTGTCGCTTCCTAAAATATATACAAAATATTTGTATTTACTAAACATGTCTACAAGGCCGTATTTGGTCCCACTACCTGACTACATGGGCTTGGATTTGACTTGGGTCCAATTTGGACAGGTTCGGTACAACCGGGTTCCCAAAAACTCAATAATATAATCAAATAATAACTAAATCTTCGGTACGGATTAAGTCGCAACTTGGCCTGGTTTTCCTAGTTAGGACGTCACTATGGCTCGGTCTTTCCTACTAGGGCTAATACACTAGTCAAGGCACGCCACTGCACTATCCGTGCCACTATTTCTAGTCGCCTTGTACTCCAATCTTAACCATGGCTAAAGTCACCTACCGTAATAGTTAACTAAATAATTATTTATCAAAACTCTAAAAATTACCATTTAATTCAATAAATAAATAAAAATATAATTCAAAATTTTGGGAAGCGGGGTTACATATATATATATATATATATATATATATATATATATATATATATATATATATATATAATTCTGAGGAATGCCCGATTCCTCTCCCCCCCTCCTGGCTCCCTCCGCCCCCTTTCGTTCCTGTTCTCCCGCCCTCCGGTCAGTCGGCACCGCCGGACTCCCCCTGCGCTCACCGTCGGAGTAGGAGTAGGAGTCGTGGCCGCCACCGGCGGGTCTCCTCTTCCCCCGCCACATCCCCAGCCAAGGCGGGAGACCTCCCTCGTCCTTCCGGTTGGCGCCGGACTAGCCGCTCCCGCTTCGGGCAGCGCCACTGGCCACCTCGCTCCTCCCTCCCCTCCATTCTGGGTACTCCTCCTCCTCGGAGTTCCCCGTCGTCCCTCGTCGTCTCGGAGTCCCACGCCGGTGCCCTGTTCGACCAGGGATGTGGAGGAGGCCTGTTCGTGGGTCTCGCCGGTCGGCGACCCACTTCCCCTATCCCTCCCACCCCACCTCCCCCTCCCCCCGTCCATTTCCACACTCTTCCTCCTCCTCGCGCTCGATGGCCGCAGGGGCTAACCGCCCAGGTCGACCGCTCCTCGGCGCTGCTCCGGCAGAGCCACGCCGTGTTGGCGCCCCCGCTGTGCTGGCCGCCCACCTCCGTCCCTGGCGTGGGCCGAGTAGGCCCTCCTCCCGCTGCTGTGCCGGGAATTGCGTCTCTCGCGTCGCCGCCGGCCGCTCCTCCACTGCGTTGGCCTCATCCACCCGCTCCCGGCGGGCGTCTCCCGGTGGACGCGTCCGCAGTAGGAACGGCCTCGATTCCCCCAACGCTGGCGTACTCGGCGCCGCTGTCTACGTCCCATCTGCCCTGTCCACCCACGTGGGTCGGTCGCTTTGGGGGAAGCGTACCTCGTGAGCTGAGCGTGGGCATACACGCTTCCCAGCCCTCGGTTGGCCTGCCACTTTCTTCATCTGCGCCCTTTGACTCTGCGCTGTTTAGCGCAGGGGTTTCTATTCCCTCTGCTGACCCGCGCGTTGTCCCCTCCCTAGGGGAGCAGCTGTTGGTGGCCCCCACTGCACTATCATCCTTTGAGTTCCCTTGCGCAGGACTCACCAAGCAATGCTTGGCGCAGGACGAGGACCACTCACATGTGGCAGCCTCCTTTGACTCTCCCCTTGTGCAGTTGGGCTTGCGCATGTCCCCCTCCCTTATCGTGGGCCCCTCCCACGTGGTTCCTCCTGCGCATCTGAGATCGAGCTTGTTGGATCCCCCCCTTCCGTGGGACCCCCGTCTCATATTTCTTCCTCTGCCCCCCTTGTGGGTCCTTCCCCTCTTGGGGGCCCCTACCCTCCGGCCCTCCTTCGCGCCTGCCGGGCTACATCCCCGCCACCCCCTTCTCGTCGACGGCTCCACCCTCCCCGGCACTTCGCCCGTCTCCCGGTGTGGCGTCTCGCGGTTTCCTCTCGGCCAGCCCCTTGCCGGGTCAGGCCCCGGTTCCCCGAGATGTCACCTGCGAGATCTGTCCGGGCCTTTCCTTGGCGAAAGCCCCCTTTTCCCCAGCAGTTGACGGTGTGGACAATCTGCCCGCCGATCGATCCCTCCCACCACCCCCCAGTAGTGCTGTCCCGTCCTCCTCGGCAGGTCCCCCCCTCCCCGGACCCTTGCCGATGTTGCCCCCTCCTCGAGACGCGGCTCGCCATCGTCCTCTGGCATGGAACCTCCGATATCCTGCACCCTCCCCAGTTCCCTCTCCTTCGCGGATGTCCTGAGGCCTGATCGGATTCAGTCTGGTCCCTTTCCGGCTGCGGACGTGGTTCTGCCGAACGTCACTCTGACGCCGTCGCCGGACGGATACCCTATCCGTGTCCCCTTCTCCCGCGAGGAGATCCGATCCCTATCCTCCCCCTTCATCAGGACTTTGGTCCTCAAGTTCGGCTCCGGATGCCCTAAAATCTCTATCGTTCGGGAGACCGTCATCGGCTGGGGCTTCTCGACGACATACCGGATTGCCCCTCTTGACCCCAAATACTTGTTTCTCCACCTTTCCTCCGACCAGGACTTCGACAAAGTGTGGGTGAAAGGCTCGACCAAAATTGACACTCAGTTTGTCAAGATTGTCAAATGGTCATCGAACTTCAACCCCAAAATTGATTCGACAATCATCACCTCCTGGATCACTCTCCCCAATCTCCCCCTAGTGTGCTTTTCTGCAGCAGCCCTCAAGAGGATCGCCAGCTCCTTCGGTGCCCTGGTGGCCATCGCCGAAGAAACGAAAAACCTCTCTAAATGCAACTACGCAAAGATTTGCGTTGAACTGGACATCGCTAACGAACCGCCCAAATCGATCGAGATAGAACTCGGAGATCAGACATTCAGCCAGGAGCTGGTGTACGACAACATCATAATTTTCTGTCAACACTGCCAGATGTGCGGACACTCTCTACAACACTGCTTCCGAGCTCACCCAGAACTCAAGAAACCTGTCCCCAGGAAACCGCGCGAGACAGGCGCAGCACCCCCTTCCCGCCCCTCTACGCGGATCCTGCCCCACAACCCCTCATCCTCCACTCGAAGTTCCCCCACCCAAACCGCTTCTGTCTCCGCACCACCCCCTTCTCTCACCATCACTCTCCTTAAGTCCTCTGGTGCTCCCGAATTGGATCCAGCTGAGGGGGCTTCTGATACGCCGGTATCTGTTTGCCTCCCTAACCCCCAATCCCCATCACTCGCAATCACTCTTCACAATTCCTTCGAAGCCCTAGACTTTGACCCGGCTGATTGCTCCCCGGAGACGCCTACCTCCGGTGGCCTCCCTAACCTTCCACCCTCCCCCCCAACGGCCTCGCCATCGTGCCCCTATAAATTCCCTCCATCACCCCTATCTCCCTCGCCTCCCCCCCCAAACATCCTCCTTTGAACCTGTGATTTCCAGTGTTCCGCCTTCGGCCGGTCCCAGAGCGCACTCCCTAGGTGAGGCAGCTGAGGCGCAGTCCTCTGCCGATCCTTCCCTCCCCCTCTGCTCGACCATCTTGCCTCCTCGCAAGTCCTCCCCTCTCACCGGCAGATTTTGGCAGGCTCAGAATGCGGGTTTCCTTGAACACGGCAATCCTCTCTGCGCTCTGGCGGAGTGTGAAGACTCTGGCATGCCACCTTCGGCTGTTGAAGCCTTTAACTCGAGCTCAGATAGGGATCTTGAAGCGGTCTGCATCAGCCCCAAACACAACTCTCAAAGAAAAAAGAAGAAATCTAAGAAACAAAGACAGCGTATGGCGATGACCACGAGATCCGCCGCAAAGCTGCAAAACACCCCTACATCCTTTCTTAATGCCTAACATTCTTTCTTGGAACGTTCATGGCATAGGGAATAAACAGACTTTGAATCGGATCATCAGCCTCACCAAATCCAATCGGATTGATCTACTCGTCATTATTGAACCAAAAATCCCCCACAAAAGAATGAAAGATATCCAACTCAAGCTGGGATTCCCTTCCGCGATCTCCGGATGTCACGACATTTGGATCTTCTTCGCCGCTGAGTTCCGCTTCGGCATTTTGAACGACTCCCCCCAAGCCCTCTCCTGTTGGATTGAGCATCCCGTCTTTAAGTCCCGAGTCATTCTTTCGGCCATCCACGGTAGCTGCTTCATCCCGGAGCGTAGAATTCTTTGGGATTTGCTGTCGGGGACCTCCCTGCCCCACGACGATATGCCGTGGCTTTGCATCGGGGATTTCAACACGGTTTCTTGCAGAGAGAAAAAATTCGGTGGTCGGGACCCCCCTCATTCGGCCATGGAGGACTTCAACAACTTCGCCTTAACCGCTCACCTTTTCGATATCCCCTTCCACGGCAACCAGTTCACTTGGTGCAACATGCAAGAAGGATCGCGCAGGCAGTTCTCCCGCCTGGACCGCTCCATGGTCAATGACTGTTGGGCGGATTTGGGAGTGATCAGTAATCTTTCTCACCTGAACTCCACTGAATCTGACCACTCCCCTCTTTTCCTCGAGATCAACAACACTCAAAACCCCATCAAAAAATCCTTCCGCTTCCTCGATTTTTGGCGCCACCACCCACAGTTCAGAAACATCGTAGAAGAGGCTTGGACTTCTGTCATTCATCTGGATCCTCTGTCAGAATAGCTATCAAACTCAAAGCTACTAGAAAAGCCCTTACGGCCTGGAGCAAAATGGCGTTCGGAGACATCTTTCAAGCCATTAAGGATGCTGAAGACGATGTCACCCGAGCGGAGATAGAGTTTGTCGTCGTTACTTCACAGGAGAATCGCGCTTCTCTCAACCTCGCCAAGGCCATCCTTAAATCCAGAATCAAGGTGGAAACAGAATTCTGGAGACAAAAGGCCAGATTAACCTGGGACATGGAAGGGGACAAGAACTCTGGCTTCTTTCACAAATGTGTCAAAGGGCGTAGAAGTTCTCTTAAGATCCATCGCATCGGCGACGGAAATGGTCAAATTCTTGACGGTCAGGAGAGCATTCAGATGGCAGCCACGAACTTCTTCTCCAACATGTTTTCCAAAGAGGCGGTGGTTAAAGACGACGAATTCCTGTCCGAGATCCCCTCCCTGATTTGTGACAGGGATAACGAGATCCTCTGCGCCCCCCTCTGTCGACGAGGTTAAGACCGCTGTGTGGTCCATTAATGCTAACAGCGCCCTAGGTCCGGACGGGTTTAACGGGGTGTTTTTTCGGACATGCTGGGACATCATTCAGTCCGACCTCTGGGAGGCTGCTACTGCTTTTTTTAAAGGAGCCACGTACCCGAAATCTATATCTTCCGCCCACATCATCCTCATACCCAAGAAAAATAACCCGGAGACCTTTAAAGACTTCAGACCGATCAGTCTATGCACTTTCACCAACAAAATTATTTCTAAAATCATCGCCTCCAGAATGTCAGACCTCCTCCCCAGAATCATCTCCGAAGAACAAAGCGGTTTCGTCAAAGGGCGTAATATCACCGATAATATCCTTCTAGCGCAAGAGATGATCACTTGCTTGAAATTTCCGTCCAGAGGAGGGAACGTCGCCATCAAACTGGATATGGAAAAAGCATACGACCGTCTTGACTGGCAGTTCATGATATGGGTGTTCAGAGCCTTTGGTTTCTCGGAACCTGTTATCGACATCATCTTTAGATCCATCAACAACTCCTGGTTTTCCACCGTCATCATCGGACAAGCTCAGGGTTTCTTCAAAGCTACTCGCGAAGTAAGACAGGGAGATCCTCTCTCCTCCACCATTTTCATCATCACGGCTGAAGCCCTAAGCAGAAACCTCAAAATCATGCCGCGATTCCCCGGATTCCAGCACTTTCACACAACGACAGGTTGCCCTCTCATAACTCATCTTGCGTACGCGGACGACATCATCATTTTCTCCGCTGGTGCGATTGGAGCCATTGAGGTGGTTATGAGTACTCTAGCTAAATACACTAGATGCTCTGGCCAGAAAATTAACAACAGCAAGAGCCTGATATACACCCATCACAAAGCCGATAGAACTTACTCGGCTGTGCTGTCCACCATGACCTCCTTCTCCACAGCTTACCCCCTTCCTTTACTTAGGCTGTCCGATGGTGTACGGCAGAACGAACTCTGACATTTTCGACCTCATGGTGAGCAAGATTCGACAGAAAATTGCGGGCTGGCATAACGCAACCCTTTCCCCCGGGAGTAAGTTAATTCTCATAAAGCACATCCTATCCTCCATCCCCATATACATCCTTGCGGTTTGCTCGCCCCCCATCAAAGTGCTCCATGCTATCGAATCCATCCTCGCCAAATTCTTTTGGGGTCATCTCGAGGAAAAGAACAAGCACCACTGGGCCAGTTGGGCTACCATGGCCAAACCCACTGATGAGGGTGGCCTGGGATTCTGCAGACTTGCCAACATGGTCGACGCCCTCTCGGCTAAATTGTGTTGGAAACTCCGCTCCGAGAATTCGATCTGGACCAGGTTCATGCGAGCGAGATACTCCAGATTCTGCCACTTGACAGTTGCGTCTGCCAACAACAGATCCTCTGCGTCGTGGCGGCGCATCATCCGGGGCCGAAACCTCGCGGAACCGCACTTGCGTTTAACATTGGGCAATGGTCACTCACAGGCATGCAAGGAACGCTGGTTGGGGGACGACATCCTCAGGCCCAACGATATTACTCCGACGCTGTGCAAAATCCGTGACTTATGGGATGAGGACGCGTCAGGATGGAATTGGGATAGAGTTCACGATTGGCTTGGCCCGACAGCCTTGGCGAGCCTGGCCGCTTCTCATCTGTCGATCAATGATGCCGATGACGTCCTCAGATGGTCCCCCAACCCCAGTGGCCTCTTCACCCTCGCTTCGGCCAAAGCCATCACCAGAGACATCCAGGCTACGACCTCCCCTTCTGACAAGTTTTGGAACACATGTATTCCAACTAAATGGTCCATCCTTCTCTGGCGTGCCACGCATCGGAAACTCCCCACGGACGACGTCGTCAAATCCTTCGGCTCTAGTCTGGCGTCCAAATGCCACTGCTGTGTAGATCCCCAAACAGAATCCGCAGATCACGTCCTTCGTTCCGGCGAATCTGTCTCCGACATTTGGACGCAACTCCAATACAGGTGTAAAATGGTCCCCACAGTCGGGGGCATCAACGATCTGTTAGCCAGCTGGAACAAGTCTCACGGGCACCAGATCGTCGCTGCCGCCGCTTTTTGGGTTTTATGGAAAAACAGAAACAAATACAGATTCGAGGGTCGTCAGCTCCCGCCTCCTTTATTGTACAGAGAGGTTGTTCGACAAATCTTCAAAAGAAAGAGGCTGTGCACTCACACATCGAACCAGTTTTGGGCCGCCCTGGACTGACCTGATCGCCTTTTGTAACATGCTGCCTCGTTGGTCCCCGGCGGCCGAGGGGCCGGGGCTACTTTTTCTAGGGGGCTAGCTTTGGCCGCCTATCTTTCTGATGCTCGATCCTGCGACCGTTTTGTGGGCAACCCTTCGAATTTCTATCTTTGTTTAGGGCCGTGCGCTGCGTGCGGCGCACCTCTTGTATTGGCTTCGGCATTTTGCGCCTGTCATTCAATAAAGTTCTGGTTTTGGTTATATATATATATATATATATATATATATATATAATATATATATATATATATATATATATATAACCCCATTTTATTCAACACAAGGAGGAAAAGCCGAAGCTTACAAGTGCGCACAGAGCGCCAAAATCCTTACAGACACAAACAACCCAGCCCGACAGACCGGGGAATGGGGTGAACAAAAAGGGGCTTAGGGAGCGGAGTGTTGGAACTGGAGATTCCCAGGACCCTTCCTTTGGTGTGCGTATTGATCGATAGAAAGTTAAAGCGATCTAATACGTGTTCTAATCCTTCATAGGCGGAAACTAGGGTTCACGAATTATACCTGCGGCAGAAAGAAGACAAGTAATTCCTGACAATCTCGAGCGGATGACCCCAAGATCTTCTGCACGTATTTCTTCCTCGAGTTGGACGTCGTGTGGGCGACGATCTCCCAACCTTTTCTTCTCCTTGGCAGTCCTCTCTTTCTCTCCTTACGTGAATCATGAATTTAGAGAAAGTTTTAGATTTCTGATCGGTAATACGACGGCTAGAGAATAGAGGATACATATAGGCTACAGCAGGGACCATAAGAAGAAATTAGGGTTAGGCCTCCTAACGGATCTGGATATCCCGTGTTCAGCCCGAACACACAATCCATATCACGCCCCGACCCGAAATCACCCGAATCATCGTCCTCGCATGGGGCGTGATGCCGCACGAGCCTGGAGTTGCGCTCGTGCAAGGCAAGATGACAAGTTCTCAAATGATTATCTTTGAGTCGAACATTAACAACGAAAGAAAAACAGAGTATACAAAATGATTCTCTTTATTGATATTCGAAATCAGATTACAAAGGCTTTCGATAGCCCAACAGAATTTGCCAGATTGGCTACAAGACTCAGGTTCTCTCTTGCCCACAAATGATTTTATCGTTCCATACATCATGCCTTCTATATCTCGGCCGCATCAATCCTGTCGCGAGTCCGAGCGTCAAGCGATCGCACGCTTCAATACGCTTCGGCATTCCAAGCCTCAACACGTTCAAGCAACACTTCACCGCGGACAATCCATTTCCTGCACCCTGCATGAAGCTGGTGGGGGATCAGTACGTTCGTCCTCGCATGTACTGAAGCAAAGATCTTCTTTCCAAATCGATATTTTTTCCAAACAGACATTTTAATATTTATTTTGAATCATGCAACTTAGCTTATGATCTTGCTATGTTCTCCTTAGGGTCAATTTCATGGCATATTCGAAAGCGTAAAGCGTGGCAAGCATGTTATTCAATTCGCATAAGTAAACAGGCAAGCAATCTCGTGTATGTCTCGTGGCACAACTTAGCAATATCGACGCACTCGCCCTTGCACCGACGCAAGGTGAATACGCCTATCCGTCATCCCTGTCATGTTATAAGTGCTCGCTATTCAGGATCCATCCATGCAGGGTACGTATACCTTGCACTTCCAAATCCATCGTCCTTAACTATATAAAGGTCACTAGCTTTTCGGGCTAGAATGGACTTATATTTATCGAAACGAAACATAAGACGATATTAACTCTGTACGGTTGCTAACCAACATCAGAGGCCACCGAATTAATCGCAACAAGTGGCTTATCACATTCACCAGACGGTCGCTACCCATCTAAATGAAGTGCACCAACAATACCGTAAACGAATCCCTCCTAGGCCAAACGGTCCCAGCGCCCTGGCGCGCCGCGTTCGAGGGAATACCCGTGCACGGGCTTTTATATCTTTAAGTCCATTTGACCATGCAACGAATCTTATCTTTCATACAATCAAGCAAGTTCGCTTATCTCTATTTCAATTGGCACAACGCCCGAATGTTCTCAACGAACGCCCGAAGGCCGCGAACATTTCGAAGGGCACCATGCCGCATTATCATCTCGCATTTCTTCCGTTAACTTTCTATTGTTCTTACGTTTCATACTTCGTTTCAATGTTCATTTGTAACTCCACCTTTCTAAATATTGTAAAATTTTAAATTTTATATTAATTAAATGATTTGGGAATATTATTATATTTTAACATAGGTACAGTTATATGCATAAGTTTAGTTATCATTAAATCTTTCCTTGGGTTTAAAATTCATTCTAAAACCTATACTATGGTTTGGTCCATCACTGAAGCCCACAGCCCATGGCATTTAATCCTATGGAAAGGGTTACTTTCCTTCACTACTGAATTATAGCCTCATTTCAATTCTTTCCTATCGGCCATGGCGACAAGCCTTGCCCTAACCGATTGCCAGGGAGAAGGGATATTCCGCTCGAGTAGCTTAATTCCCACGCTACTCTAAAACCAACCGTCTATATATATTCAGGTTCCTCTTCACCTTGCCCTAACAATTGTAGCAGCCTCAATTTCCTCTCATTCTTCTCTTGGCTCAACCACAGAGCAGCCATGGCAATGTCGGCTAGTCTCTTGAAGAATTTACTGGCATATGGAGACTGGTGATCGACGAGATTTTCCTTCCTTTTCGTTTCAACAATTTCCTTTCCCTAGGATTTGGTAAGTTTGAATCCTTCTCTTGAGATTTCTCATTTTGGTGAAGAACACTGGGATCAAATTGTGATATGTTCTTCATTTCGAAACCCACAGATCTGAAGGTTTCATGACCATCGATCTGATCTTGATCAGGAGTAGAAAATTCTTGGTGTCGACCTGATTTGGTCAGTTCTCTCGATCGAGTTGTTGCAGGTACAATCTAAACTCCTTTCATGAATTCTTAATTACTAGTCTCTATGATGGTTAATATGGGAGAGGGCTGTTACTTCTTGAACCAGGTGATAGCTTGTGGCTCTGTCATGAGAGTGATCCATATGGTTGAAATGTGATTCCATATGCTGTCATGAGAGTGATCCATATGGTTGAAATGTGATTCCATATGCTGTCATGAGAGTGATCCATATGGTTGAAATGTGATTCCATATGCTGTTATGAGGGTGATTCATGTGGCTTGGTATGTGATTCATATGGATTGACATGTGATTTACATAGCACTGACATGTGATTTCCATGGGACTAATTTGTGTTCTGATATTGGGAGCTGAGGATTCCTGGAATGTGATCTGAACCATATTTTGAGTTAGAGTATCTAACTGTAACTTGTGGTTCCTGAGAACAATTCTAGGTGGAAGACTTAGTGTCAATTGCAGGGCATCAATTGTAAGACTGTTCATTTGTTATTATACCCTGTGTCACCAAGAGCATCTATGGTTTAGGCTAACCTATGGAGTCTAATTCAGTGAGTAATCTGTAGGCATCAGCCTTCATAAGCTGACTGTCCCCATTTTGTTTAATGTTATTCATTACCCAGTTTTCTGATATGTGAGACTGGGCTATTGATTGGGCATTTTGGGAATCAGTTAATTGGCTTGATTCAATGTATAAATCATGTGCCAATGGGTTGCTGCACCTGAGAATATTATTCAAGTGGCTACCTAGCAGCCATTGGGACTAATCTTGGTATCCAAGACGTGGTTGTGACTGTAGGAAGCAGTCTCAGACTTTCTTGGGAGTGCTGATTGGTTGAGCATCAAATTTGGGAATTGATTGGGGCCAATTTCATACAACCTATGATGTTTCAAGCTAGTTGAAATCTGAGGTTGTCTTATAACTTTCTTAAGTATTGGTTTTACCATACCTGTGATTGGAGAGAATGGTTTCCTATGTGGCTTGCTGCAACTAAGATTACTGTTAACATCAATTCCTGGAAATGGGAATCACAGTTCAGTGGGAATTACCACTCTCATATGCAGTATTTTGCTGGGCTATGAGAGTTCTATTGAACCTGGGAGAGTAAACTCAGGTTTTGGAAATGTAGGACACTTTATATTCTGAATATTTACTGCTGATTTTCTGACTGATTTGAACCTTGGTATTTTAGCATTATCATCCTCAGGAAACCTGAGAGCATTTCCAGGTTGTTAAAACTGAGTTGTTCAGTCCCATTCTCAGGACTGAACAACCATGGAGGGATCATGTTCAGGTTCAGTGCTTACCAACTGAACTATTTTACATCTTGCCATTTGAGCATTTTTTTAATGATTGATAAGCAGGTGTCGAGTACCTATGGTTGATAAATTCATCAATGTATTGTCAGTAATATATTGATACAAATCCTTGAGAACTAAGCAGGGTCACTGAATAGAGATGTAGCCTAATCTGGTCTGGTGTCCTAAGATAACTGACAGTTCAGAGAGGTAGTGAGGATATTTTAGATAGGTAGTAAGTCTTAACATATTCAGTGTGTCTGTCTTATTAGCTGGGCTTTGTTTCATTATGGCTTTGCAACTAGGTTCCAGTAATGTATGGCTTGAGAGGTGGAGTAACAATAGCTGACAGCAGTACAGTACTTGACATGTACCCTTGTTTATGTTAAACTCAGTTCATTTACTGTTCCAGTTAGTAAGGTTTGGTAGCAAGTCTCATGTTGATTCACAAGTTGGTCGATTCTAACTTGGGAGCTAAGGTTGGAATAAGAAATGACATGTTAGAAATCTGGAGTAATTTTGGTGGGTTTATCCTCTGTGTAAAAAAACTGGGATTTGGGTACATCTGAGATTTTAGTAAGGATGCAATATCATGAACTGATTTTGATATCCATTACTAGTAACAGGAAGTTACCTAAGAAATAAGTTTTGTGAAGTCATGTATGATAGATGTTGTATCTGAGAATGCAATGGTCAGCTGTATGTGGAATGGTTTTGAACCAATACTTAGCCTATAGGACTGGTAATAAATCCTGTTGTGTGGACTAAATCTTACCAGTCCTAATGTGGTGAAATCTCGATTTTATATCAACACAGGAGTTGATTTGAACTAGATAAGTGGACTGTTGGTTTCAATTAGACTGTTAATAGATTCTATAGGCTGGTGTGGTTTTACTGATAAACTAATTTGAGTAGGCAAAACCCAAATCAAATGCCCTGTTATAAGGTTTGAGGTTATGTTTGAGAAAACTGAGTTTGGGATGTTAGAAGGACAGATTTAAGATTAATCAGGATACTGAAATGACAAATTCAAACTGTCATCATATTCCTAGATTAAATGGACCATGTTTAGGGACCATTGATACCAATAGATGGATTGACCATTCTAAGAACCATGATTATATATAGTCTAGTAATGAGAGAGGGCCTTCTATTAGAGTGTTAATTGTAGAGTAGGGTCATGTATATAAAGGTTAGTTAGTGATTAACCAAGTTGTTGTAATAACTTTGTAAACTAGAAATATTTATCTATTGTTAACTTATAACTTGTAAAATCATTTAAACAGGAGGATTACCAGCTTTACTACTTTTCTTGATCACCCGGAGACAGGCAAGTATACTCCTCTGATTTGTCCATTTCTCATGTCTTCATATTCATTCTTGTATCTCTTGATAACACGATATATCACGACATTGCCTCATTTCATGTTCCATGTTTCATTGTGTCTGGGAGGGAAAATACTATAGAGATGTGATCAAACCCTGTTACTATCCCTGTGAATAGCTTGGGTCCCGTATCGTGCACTCGGGGCCAAAGCCGTACCATTTCATTATCATTGCATCTACCCAAGCCGATCGCACTCTAGAAGTATTTCAAATATTGCACATGTCAGGATTCAGTATTGTATCTCAGGATTTCATGGTTGTATTTCATGTTCAGGCTGTATTTCATGTTCAGTTTGTATTTCATGATTCAGGTTGTATTTCATGTTCAGGACTCTTACCATGTTTCCCTGTTTTACTTTCAGTATTCCTATTCAGTTTCATGTCTTGTTCTCATTTCCTGTACTTTACATTATTCCTGTTTTCTTGATTCATACCATGATGTACATGTTCATTTCTTTGGATATACTTTGCTCCGCTCCTGAATAGGATATGTTGCAGGTGAGTTGGAGGCTTTATGTGATACATTCTATGGCGAGGAGCCTATTGATGCAGGAGAGCTAGCTGGTGCAGCTCATGACTTAGAGGCTGCAGAGGCCTAGAGATTTCCTTTAGTTTTCCTATTATTTCCATGTATTTGAGACTAGTAGACTTTCTATCTTTCTGGAATGTAATAAGTTCTGATATTGTACTTTACTCTGGTTGGGACACATTTATATAGATGCTGTGATTCACTTCATGTTCATATTTATCTGGTTAGTTTCCCTAGATTGGTACAGCTTACTTTGTTGTGTCTGACAACAAAGGCTGGGCGTGTCCGACTCGTATTCGGTTATTCGGGAGCGGGTCGTGACATGTTTTTAGTGGTGGCCCATGCAGGTCTATCCTAATGGTACCTAGGACTTAGCGTACTATTGGGGGACTTGATTACACTAGGAAAACTTGATCACAGCATAGAAAAATCGGAAAATAAGGGTATATCAGGTATATCAGGTATATTGATATTCTATAAATACTTGTTGTATTTAGGTCTAGGTTATTTTAACAGTTTTTTGTTTTTCAGATAGTTCAAAAGCACGCGACACCAGAACGGTTGATTCACCTATACTTGAGGTCGAGCTTCCACCCCGCAGGTCGTCCCTACTATCCCCATGGGTAGTACGTAGTTGACGGAGATGTTTGAAAGTTCCTTGACACCCAGAGAGAGAGCAAGCCATCCTTTTCCGAGCCAGACTTGTGGATGCGTTTCTCGAGCCAGAAAAGACTTCTGCTTTCCAGACTCCCAGACCTTTGGACTTCTCCGACACCGAGCACATATCTTGCATCGAAGAGCAGATCGAGAACTTGGAGTTGCAACTAAAGATCATTCAAGTCCCTGAGAACCCGACTCCTCTGAAGATTGAAGTCACCAACCGGGAGATCCAGCTCGTAGCACATACAACAAGATGGGAAGCTAAGCCCAGGAACGACATGAAGACTTATGATGAAGACAACAACTATCCTGGACCCGCAAAGCGTCGCAACACTTAGTCTGCGCTTCTTCGGTCACACCACTAGTCGCATCATCGGGAGCAGATCTCAATAGCCAGCAGATGTATATTACTATCAGAGGCTCTACGCTTCAGCCCAGCGGAAGACCCAGACTCAGATTCAGATGACGACCACCTGCAATTTCTGCCGTCGCCAGGACATCACCATAAAGAGTGCCGCCAGAGACGGAGACTATGCTTGTACTGCGGATCGCCTACTCACCAAGTCAAAGATTGTCTGGAGACCGTTGATCGCACTGCCCGAGAACAAGCACGAGGAGCATCGGATTACAGCAAAGGGACCCACCTTTTCAGAAGCAGCAACCACATGGAGCACTACCGCAAGGACCAGCCTACGACAGGACAGTTGAAGAACTTGAAGTGATTTCGGAAGAATACTGAAGACAGATTGAAGACAGAAGATTTCTTTTGCATGGTTGGGAAAATCCTGTATCTGATTAGCAATCCAGTCTCTCCTTAAAATTCTTTTAGTATCTAGACCATTTCTTGAAACTTCTTGTTTTCTATTTTGGAATCTTGGCGGATATTCGAAACTTATTTCAAGATATTGTTTCATATTCGACAAACTTGTTTCAGACCCACAATTCGATATTTGTTTGAAATCCATTACTCGATACCGTTTGTACATTCATTCATGACCTTGTTTCCTAGTGATGACTCCTATTTGCAAATTTTGTTTCTTTATCAAATTTCGTATTAATTGATATTTAATCGTTTCTCAAGATTTCATTTCGAAATCCTGTTCCTCATTCGAAACTTGTTTAAAGCTCCGCCCTATGCAGACATTGTTGCAAATACCTTTGAGGGTTTTGAAGATTTCGTTTCCTATTCGAGACTTGTTTCCTCATTCATCACTTGATTTTCTAGTCGAGAGTTGTTGGTCCACTATTTTTGTTTCGATCCTGTCTCCTATCCAAGATTTGCTTGTTTCATGGATACTTGTTTATTGATATTCTGTTCGTTAATCGAACTTGTTCTATTCCAGAATTATTCCTACTTGAAATATCATTCTGAAACCTTGTTTGAACCTTCACTTTTATCGATGCTTGTTTGAGATTCTATTTCCTATTCTTGACTTTATTCGGGACTTGTTCTCTATTTACAATTTTGTTGCTATTGAGATTCGCTTGTTTCATGTTTACAATCCAATACCTTGTCTCCTATTAGAACCTGTTTTCTAGTCACTATTCTAAATCTTGTTTTCTCGTCAAGATTGTCTAGTCGAGATTTTATTCTTATTTTGAAATTTTGTCTCCTATCTGATATTTGTTACTGTTCATTCTTCGAGAGACTGTAATTTCTTCGGGATAATGTCCCATATATGGAATCTTGTTACCATTTCAGATATCAGTTGAAATTCTATTATAATTTGAAACTTCGCTCCATGTCTGAAATTTTAAATCTCCTTGGTTGCCCTTTTATACTCACTGATTGGATCCCTTGTCGTCTCTTAGTACTTAATAAACCCTTGTATTCTAATAGTCAGATAACCTTACCATTTTCGTGACTTGGACTATTAAACTCATTCTGATTCCTTAAAGTTTCTATGGATAAAGTCGAGAGGCTATTCGATGACCTACTATGGCATGACAGTTGCGCGCTGCAGCCATTATCTGGATTATGGAGACTGAGGGTTCACTGCAGCCAGTAGCGCACTGGCGAGGCAGGAACTCTAAGTTGAAGTGATTTCAGACTCTCATAGGTTTTCGAGTATTGTCGAGTTTTTGCTACATTCTTCATATCTTAATCTCTTGGGTTGCTTCGTCAATGATTATTGGAAGATGGATAAGGTTGACAGAATATTCGATGACATATTGTTATTTGAGTCATGGAGCCGAAAGTCCACTGCAGTCAGATATATACTGGCGGGGTAGGGATTCTAAGCAAAGTGATTTCAAATACCTATATGTTCTTGGATATCATGGAGACTATATTCCATTTTCATATAATTATTAGTTTTCGAGAATTACAAATCAATGCACGTTTATCCTGATTTGATACTGTATCTCCTGAGTATTGCGTACGTCTCCTCAATCAACCCTTGCTAATTTTCCTTCTAGCACTTTATCGTTAGATCATTGAATTCCTCAAAATTGTATATTACCAGATTGTGATTCCGTACTTCGTTGTGTCTTGTCTAAACTTCAATCTTAAATCATGTCTATTTGACCATGTTTTTCCTATCTTGTCCTGGTCCACTTGTGTTTTGTGTCTTCATGATTTTGCTCCTCTAAGTTGTAATCGAAACTTCATTCCATTCGTGCCTATTTAATTCTTGATCATTGTTAGATCGTATTATTTCAATTTCTTGTGTGTAATTATCGTATTTGATCTCAAAGGCTCAGGGCGTCTCAGAGTTGCACAGGATCGGCAGAAGAACTGGACATGCAGCAGCAGACGGCCACTGGGGTTCGCGTTTGGAGAAAGAGTATTCATGAAGATCTCACCAACTAGAGGCGTCATCAGATTTGGCAGAGGCGGGAAGCTCAGTCCGAGGTACATCGGACCCTTCGACGTGACGGTGCGGATTGGCGAGGTGGCGTATCGACTAGCGCTTCCAGCTAGCTTGGAGGGAGTGTACGACGTTTTCCACGTGTTCCAGTTTCGACGCTACATTCCGGACCCGAGCCATGTAGTAGACTACTCAGAGTTAGAGGTTGGTCCGAGCTTGACCTACGAGGAGCAGCCAGTGGAGATCCTGGACCGGAGGGAGAAGCGACTGCGGAACCAGACCATTCCTCTTGTCCGCGTCATGTGGAGACACCACTCTCCGGGAGAGTCCACATGGGAGCGTGAGGACGAGATGCGAGAACGCTATCCTAGATTGTTTTCGTGATTGTATTTTAGCATTTTGATTTTCAATTTTCAATAAACATTTTGGGATGCTTCGTGAATCAATTTTGAACTTTTTCTGAATTTCGAGGGCGAAATTTTTCAAGGGAGAGAGATTTGTAACTCCACCTTTCTAAATATTGTAAAATTTTAAATTTTATATTAATTAAATGATTTGGGAATATTATTATATTTTAACATAGGTACAGTTATATGCATAAGTTTAGTTATCATTAAATCTTTCCTTGGGTTTAAAATTCATTCTAAAACCTATACTATGGTTTGGTCCATCACTGAAGCCCACAGCCCATGGCATTTAATCCTATGGAAAGGGTTACTTTCCTTCACTACTGAATTATAGCCTCATTTCAATTCTTTCCTATCGGCCATGGCGACAAGCCTTGCCCTAACCGATTGCCAGGGAGAAGGGATATTCCGCTCGAGTAGCTTAATTCCCATGCTACTCTAAAACCAACCGTCTATATATATTCAGGTTCCTCTTCACCTTGCCCTAACAATTGTAGCAGCCTCAATTTCCTCTCATTCTTCTCTTGGCTCAACCACAGAGCAGCCATGGCAATGTCGGCTAGTCTCTTGAAGAATTTACTGGCATATGGAGACTGGTGATCGACGAGATTTTCCCTCCTTTTTGTTTCAACAATTTCCTTTCCCTAGGATTTGGTAAGTTTGAATCCTTCTCTTGAGATTTCTCATTTTGGTGAAGAACACTGGGATCAAATTGTGATATGTTCTTCATTTCGAAACCCACAGATCTGAAGGTTTCATGACCATCGATCTGATCTTGATCAGGAGTAGAAAATTCTTGGTGTCGACCTGATTTGGTCAGTTCTCTTGATCGAGTTGTTGCAGGTACAATCTAAACTCCTTTCATGAATTCTTAATTACTAGTCTCTATGATGGTTAATATGGGAGAGGGCTGTTACTTCTTGAACCAGGTGATAGCTTGTGGCTCTGTCATGAGAGTAATCCATATGGTTGAAATGTGATTCCATATGCTGTCATGAGAGTGATCCATATGGTTGAAATGTGATTCCATATGCTGTCATGAGAGTGATCCATATGGTTGAAATGTGATTCCATATGCTGTTATGAGGGTGATTCATGTGGCTTGGTATGTGATTCATATGGATTGACATGTGATTTCCATGGGACTAATTTGTGTTCTGATATTAGGAGCTGAGGATTCCTGGAATGTGATCTGAACCATATTTTAAGTTAGAGTATCTAACTGTAACTTGTGGTTCCTGAGAACAATTCTAGGTGGAAGACTTAGTGTCAATTGCAGGGCATCAATTGTAAGACTGTTCATTTGTTATTATACCCTGTGTCACCAAGAGCATCTATGGTTTAGGCTAACCTATGGAGTCTAATTCAGTGAGTAATCTGTAGGCATCAGCCTTCATAAGCTGACTGTCCCCATTTTGTTTAATGTTATTCATTACCCAGTTTTCTGATATGTGAGACTGGGCTATTGATTGGGCATTTTGGGAATCAGTTAACTGGCTTGATTCAATGTATAAATCATGTGCCAATGGGTTGCTGCACCTGAGAATATTATTCAAGTGGCTACCTAGCAGCCATTGGGACTAATCTTGGTATCCAAGACGTGGTTGTGACTGTAGGAAGCAGTCTCAGACTTCCTTGGGAGTGCTGATTGGTTGAGCATCAAATTTGGGAATTGATTGGGGCCAATTTCATACAACCTATGATGTTTCAAGCTAGTTGAAATCTGAGGTTGTCTTATAACTTTCTTAAGCATTGGTTTTACCATACCTGTGATTGGAGAGAATGGTTTCCTATGTGGCTTGCTGCAACTGAGATTACTGTTAACATCAATTCCTGGAAATGGGAATCACAGTTCAGTGGGAATTACCACTCTCATATGCAGTGTTTTGCTGGGCTATGAGAGTTCTGTTGAACCTGGGAGAGTAAACTCAGGTTTTGGGAATACAGGACACTTTCTATTCTGAATATTTACTGCTGATTTCCTGACTGATTTGAACCTTGGTATTATAGCATTATCATCCTCAGGAAACCTGAGAGCATTTCCAGGTTGTTAAAACTGAGTTGTTCAGTCCCATTCTCAGGACTGAACAACCATGGAGGGATCATGTTCAGGTTCAGTGCTTACCAACTGAACTATTTTACATCTTGCCATTTGAGCATTTTTTTAATGATTGATAAGCAGGTGTCGAGTACCTATGGTTGATAAATTCATCAATGTATTGTCAGTAATATATTGATACAAATCCTTGAGAACTAAGCAGGGTCACTGAATAGAGATGTAGCCTAATCTGGTCTGGTGTCCTAAGATAACTGACAGTTCAGAGAGGTAGTGAGGATATTTTAGATAGGTAGTAAGTCTTAACATATTCAGTGAGTCTGCCTTATTAGCTGGGCTTTGTTTCATTATGGCTTTGCAACTAGGTTCCAGTAATGTATGGCTTGAGAGGTGGAGTAACAATAGCTGACAGCAGTACAGTACTTGACATGTACCCTTGTTTATGTTAAACTCAGTTCATTTACTGTTCCAGTTAGGAAGGTTTGGTAGCAAGTCTCATGTTGATTCACAAGTTGGTCGATTCTAACTTGGGAGCTAAGGTTGGAATAAGGAATGACATGTTAGAAATCTGGAGTAATTTTGGTGGGTTTATCCTCTGTGTAAAAAAACTGGGATTTGGGTACATCTGAGATTTTAGTAAGGATGCAATATCATGAACTGATTTTGATATCCATTACTAGTAACAGGAAGTTTCCTAAGAAATAAGTTTTGTGAAGTCATGTATGATAGATGTTGTATCTGAGAATGCAATGGTCAGCTGTATGTGGAATGGTTTTGAACCAATACTTAGCCTGTAGGACTGGTAATAAATCCTGTTGTGTGGACTAAATCTTACCAGTCCTAAGCTGGTGGAATCTCGATTTTATATCAACACAGGAGTTGATTTGAACTAGATAAGTGGACTGTTGGTTTCAATTAGACTGTTAATAGATTCTATAGGCTGGTGTGGTTTTACTGATAAACTAATTTGAGTAGGCAAAACCCAAATCAAATGCCCTGTTATAAGGTTTGAGGTTATGTTTAAGAAAACTGAGTTTGGGATGTTAGAAGGACAGATTTAAGATTTAATCAGGATACTGAAATGACAAATTCAAACTTTCATCATATTCCTAGATTAAATGGACCATGTTTAGGGACCATTGATACCAATAGATGGATTGACCATTCTAAGAACCATGATTATATATAGTCTAGTAATGAGAGAGGGCCTTCTATTAGAGTTTTAATTGTAGAGTAGGGTCATGTATATAAAGGTTAGTTAGTGATTAACCAAGTTGTTGTAATAACTTTGTAAACTAGAAATATTTATCTATTGTCAACTTATAACTTGTAAAATCATTTAAACAGGAGGATTACCAGCTTTACTACTTTTCTTGATCACCCGGAGACAGGCAAGTATACTCCTCTGATTTGTCCATTTCTCATGTCTTCATATTCATTCTTGTATCTCTTGATGACACGATATATCACGACATTGCCTCATTTCATGTTCCATGTTTCATTGTGTCTGGGAGGGGAAATACTATAGAGATGTGATCAAACCCTGTTACTATCCCTGTGAATAGCTTGGGTCCCGTATCGTGCACGCGGGGCCAAAGCCGTACCATTTCATTATCATTGCATCTACCCAAGTCGATCACACTCTAGAAGTATTTCAAATATTGCACATGTCAGGATTCAGTATTGTATCTCAGGATTTCATGGTTGTATTTCATGTTCAGGCTGTATTTTATGTTCAGTTTGTATTTCATGATTCAGGTTGTATTTCATGTTCAGGACTCTTACCATGTTTTCCTGTTTTACTTTCAGTATTCCTATTCAGTTTCATGTCTTGTTCTCATTTCCTGTACTTTACATTATTCCTATTTTCTTGATTCATACCATGATGTACATGTTCATTTCTTTGGATATACTTTGCTCCGCTCCTGAATAGGATATGTTGCAGGTGAGTTGGAGGCTTTATGTGATATATTCTATGGCGAGGAGCCTATTGATGCAGGAGAGCTAGCTGGTGCAGCTCATGACTTAGAGGCTGCAGAGGCCTAGAGATTTCCTTTAGTTTTCCTATTATTTCCATGTATTTGAGACTAGTAGACTTTCTATCTTTCTGGAATGTAATAAGTTCTGATATTGTACTTTACTCTGGTTGGGACACATTTATATAGATGCTGTGATTCGCTTCATGTTCATATTTATCTGGTTAGTTTCCCTAGATTGGTACAGCTTACTTTGTTGTGTCTGACAACAAAGGCTGGGCGTGTCCGACTCGTATCCGGTTATTCGGGAGCGGGTCGTGACATCAATGGCATTATGCCTCAACTCAATGTTCATCAACCGAACGACCCGAAGGTCCCGAACACCTTTCGAGGCATTATGTCATATCCGACAGTTTCGCCACATTCATGCCACAACTGCATTCTCTCGCAACGAAGCCATCTTTTATTATCCCGTGCACGCATGCACGTTTCGACCGTATTCCGATTTTCTATGACTTAGCATTCAATGTCTGTGGCTTGCGCGCTAGGGCGCTCTCCTATTGTCTTTCAATGTTCTAGCCATTCTAACTCATGCGCGAAGGCACGGTATGGTTCGTGCACTAAGGCACTCGCCGAGTACAGTTATCCCACTTTCGTATGGCTTGCGCACAGAGGTGCTCGCCTTAGCGATATTCAATGTTCCGTAGCGACTCGTACAATTGTTGTACGATTTATTTCAATTATTCTATCTTAGTGTTCGACACGCACTACGTTTATCTCTCTATCGAGTCACACCCGTGGCGTTGATAGGTTAACTCAGCATACAATGATATATTTGACTTATCGAATGAAGGAGTAAAAAGAAGTCAATCCTCCCACCTTGAGTCGATACGCCTTTGTCGTTTCGCCGAGCCGATGCGGCTCGATTTTATAACTTTGTTGCACGGCCACTCTCATGACTTAGCCATTCGAGCACTTCATGCTTATTGAATTATACGTCCGATTTGGGCTTACCGTTCCAACGCCTCAGTCTGTCGCAAGGCGACGATTTGCTTTCGCGGACCCCTTACTGAATAAGGCAAAAGATCGACCTCTAACATTTTAGCGTAAACGTATAGCCTGCACATGAAACCAACTAAAATCAATACTTGCATCGATTCGGACTTGCGCCTTGGTCGATTCGATTTCTTAGAATCTTTGAGCCATTTCAACGCACTTATCCTTCGAGGCAACGCAGCGCTTCGCATCGATTTACTCGATACATTCTTCGGGACAAGGCAACTCTTCACATCGACTTAGTTCGATGCATTTGCTCGGGATAACTTAACACTTTGTATCGATTCGCATCAATACGTAATCGGGTCAACGCAACTCTTCGAGTCAACGACTCAGCATAATGTACCGTGCGGAGCGGGGCATTACAGAATATACCACTCAAAACAAGGTTCGTCCCGAACCGAAACCAATACTAAATTTTCAAGGGTTTCATTAGATCGTTCTACGATCTCATCTCATATCGTTTGGATCATACAACTTAGTTTGGAATTATACACATATTTTAGGTGTCCCACCAATATATGCATTTCAGCCAAGCTCAGTTGTAAGATATCGAAACAACGCAAACATGTAATTCTTATTCTCAATAACTTGCCATCTCGTATTCTCGATCGGACTTGGCTCTATTACTTGTTCTCGTAATTCTAGCACACATGCATATTGATACATACGCGATTTGCCAACAAAAGTTAAGGCACACGATGCGATTCAAAAATCGCATTTCTTACTTTGTACGTTTCATCGGGACTCAATTCTAAGCGTCGTGTTAAGCCGTCGCGCATCCGATCGCAACGAGTCTTAGTAACGCCTTGCGTTCGGCGTCACTATCCAACGATTTTTGATGTTTTACTTCGTATCCTATCTCGACATGATTCTCTTTTGTTTACTTGCAAAAGCATCAAGATTCAGGACTACGTCCGCTAGATGACTTACCTAGATGCCGTGCTCAGCTTCTTCCGACGCAAGTTTAAATTAACATTGCATAAAGGCCACAATCTATCTGACACAACAGTTTACATCAAGGCGACGGTGCTCAAGACAACGATCGCCTTGACACGAGGTCTTTACGACACGCCTTACGTTCGATTCCTAACGAGTAGGAAATTTACTAGCCAAATTCCCGACTTATCCGTCTCGCAACGTCGAACATAATTTCGATTCACGCAGGCTCAATTGCAAGGCGATTCAAATCTAACAACATAACTCGTAAGTCATTCTCTTATCGTTCTCTCTCGTGCATCGCACGAATCTCGCAATCGCCTATCCGAATTACCAAGTTCGTTGGTGAATTTCTAGTTTGATCGTCGACCAACATAACCATTCAAGCATTTATCCGACGAATACTCAAATCTAACTATATCATTCTCAATCGAAAGTTGTTCCAACAATTCTCGATCGTCTAGACATATCGTTAACATGCACCACATTGTATTTGTTATCGATGCAATCTCATATGCGATATCGCATGGGTCATCTTACGGTCTGCAGCATTCAATTTGATTTGGCGGTCAAGTCTTCTAGGGTCAGCTGTCCCAAAGCTACGCTCGATAATTGTGGATCATCACCGAAGGACGGTTTACTACGAACCATGTTATATCTCATTTCGGATCCAAATCATGTTCTGACGATTTCTACGCGACTATCCAAATCCGTACATAACCAATTCTATCGGCGCAACTGATGCGCAACTATCCTCCGAGTAAAGTCATGCACTGCCGTCGATGATTCCGTAATTTACGAAACATCTACTCGTATCGAGTTCGAGTCTATCTTATTTCGCGGTCGGCACACGAGATGCCATACGCATCGAACAATCGTCGATGACTTATAGTCTCGCCCTGATCAATCACAAAGTTTACGATCAACCATGTTCGTTCATTCTCGCATCGTTACTTACAAAATTTTATAGCGCGAGGCACACTCTGTTTTGTATTCTCACATCGTGCTTACGCTTACTTACGTATCGATCTCGATATGTCGTATCCATTTCGGTAACGTAAGGGTCAACTTTGAATCTGTTCCAAAGTCAACTTAACTCGTATCGCATACTTCCAAGTTCGCAACAAACTTTTCCATACACATCGACTCGTTCTCCGATTTGCCGCATCCCGCTATACTTCGATCGCGTAACTGAGTTACCGATTATCCAACATCGAATCCTCAAGTCATACGATCTCGCCCTCTAAGTTTCGCGTGTTTTCAGTCGTACTCAAATGAGTTTTGCTGTAACGTAACCAACTATTTCTTAGACACGATTACTCGCATCAACCAACTTTCTTACCAAAATCGCACATCGTGCGATTCGATTATAATTCATATCGTCCAACATTTCTATCGAAATCGCAAGTCGTACAATTTAATTCGCCTCACCGAACATTTCTATCGAGATCGTAAGTCATGCAATTCGATTTCAACGTTTCGAGTTTCCTATCCCGTCGATCCGATTGTTGCCTCAAGGCATAATCGTTTTGCTAGTTCCCGTCATTCGACTGACACATACATTTCTCAACCGACGTATCATTCAATATTACAAGTCCCGCCTTACTGTTCTAACCGATCATCGAAGAACACTTGCATCAACATGCCGTCGTACAAATTCTCATTCGAGACTCGGTGTTATCCCGTCCGTTGCGGACAAACCTTCCGTAATTCTCACAAAATGTTAATACAATTTATCGCACAAGTGGTATCACATATACCACTAGGAATCGAGCCATTCATTGCATCGGTGGTATGCCATATACCACCCGAAAATCAAGTTACTTCCGTCGCAACGTACTCTTTACGAACTGACGATCTCTTCCGACTCACGATTTCCGCAGTGATCGTGGTTGATCACAACCGTAACTCTGATTAATTAAAATTTGACGCAACTCGGCCAATGCATTCATTTGCCAACACAGCTCGGCGCACAACCGAACCGATTTCGTTTCTCGATTTATTACTTTTGTTTTCTTCCGTTGCATCTTGTACAACAATTCATTCTCAATATCCGTCGCACTTCGTGCAGCGATTACTTTGATACGCGTTGCACCACGTACAATAATTTTACTTTCAATACGCATTGCACATCGTGCAACGATTTATATCCCGATATTTACCACACCTCGTGCAACGATTTATTCTCGATACGTATTGCACATCGTGCAATATTTTATTTCCGACATTCAAAGTCAATGCTCAAATCCGTTTCAACACATTCGATATTGACTTATCGCTTTTCATCGCAACGCACATTCAAAATCAATATGTGAATCCGTTCGACACATTCCATATCAACTTTTATTTTCTTTTCAACGCATCGTTTACAATCAACGCGTGACAATTGCTGTAACAACATTCCACGACTTTCATTGTATCGATACAACCAACATTTTTTATATCGTTCGTTGCAAACAACGAATATCTCAAATTACAATTCACGACGTGTTGCATCCCTGCAACAAATCCTTGAATTCACATCTCGCAACTTGTTGCACTTGCAGCAACATGCCCTTTCCGACTTTTCCAACAAACACCATGTAATTTTCAAAACAATACGCGACAAAATTATATGATTTGTATTAGACTTATTGTATGGAACATCCAGTACGGCATCGAGTAGAGTCAAGAGTGATTTCGATTGGTGGTGGGCAACTTTTAGAACTGAAAGGAAGCAAGCATCCAGAGGAAATTGAGCCTAGAGCTCTGATACCAATTTGTCACTCCCCGACCCGGGATCACCCGAATCACCGTCCTCGCATGGGACGTGATGCCGCACGAGCCTGGAGTTGCGCTCGTGCAAGGCAAGATGACAAGTTCTCAAATGATTATCTGTGAGTCGAACATTAACAACGAAAGGAAAACAGAGTATACAAAACGATTCTCTTTATTGATATTCGAAATCAGATTACAAAGGCTTTCGATAGTCCAACGAAATTTGCCAGATTAGCTACAACACTCAGGTTCTCTCTTGCCCATAAAGGATTTCATCGTTCCATACATCATGCCTTCTATATCTCGGCCGTATCAATCCTGTCGCGAGTCCGAGCGTCAAGCGATCGCACGCTTCAATACGCTTTGGCATTCCAAGCCTCAACGCGTTTAAGCAACGCTTCGTCGCGAGCAATCCATTCCCTGCACCCTACATGAAGCTGGTGGGGGATCAGTACGTTCGTCCTCGCATGTACTGAAGCAAAGATCTTCTTTCCAAACCGACATTTTAATATTTATGTTGAATCATGCAACTTAGCTTATGATCTTGCTATGTTCTTCTTAGGGTCAATTTCATGGCATATTCGAAAGCATAGAGCATGGCAAGCATGTTATTCAATTCGCATAAGTAAACAGGCAAGCAATCTCGTGTTTGTCTCATGGCACAACTTAGCAATATCGACGCACTCGCCCTTACACCGACGCAAGGTGAATACGCCTATCCGTCTTCCCTGTCATGTTATAAGTGCTCGCTATTCAGGATCCATCCATGCAGGGTACGTATACCTTGCACTTCCAAACCCATCTTCCTTAACTATATGAAGGTCACTAGCTTTTCGGGATAGAATAGACTTATATTTATCGAATCGAAACATAAAACGATGTTAACTCTGTGCGGTTGCTAACCAACATCAGAGGCCACCGAATTAATCGCAGCAAGTGGCTTATCACATTCAGTAGACGGTCGCTACCCATCTAAATGAAGTGCACCAACAATACCGTAAACGAATCCCTCCTAGGCCGAACGGTCCTAGCGCCCTGGCGCGCCGCGTTCGAGGGAATACCCATGCACGGGCTTTTATATCTTTAAGTCCATTTGACCATGCAATGAATCTTATCTTTCATGCAACCAAGCAAGTTCGCTTATCTCTATTTCAATTGGCACAACGCCCGAATGTTCTCAACGAACGCCCGAAGGCCGCAAACATTTCGAAGGGCACTATGCCGTATTATCATCTCGCATTTATTCCTTTAACTTTCTGTTGTTCTTACGTTTCATACTTCATTTTAATGTTCAATGGCATTATGCCTAAACTCAATGTTCATCAACCGAACGACCCGATGGTCCCGAATACCTTTTGAGGCATTATCTCATATCCGACAGTTCTGCCACATTCATGCCACAACTGCATTCTCTCGCAACGAAGCCATCTTTTATTATCCCGTGCACGCAGGCACGTTTCGACCGTATTCCGTTGTTCTATGACTTAGCATTCAATGTCCGTGGCTTGCGCGCTAGGGCGCTCGCCTATTGTCTTTCAATGTTCTAGCCATTCTAACTCGTGCGCGAAGGCACGGTATGGTTCGTGCACTAAGGCACTCGCCGAGTACAGTTATCCCACTTTTGTATGGCTTGCGCACCGAGGCGCTCGCCTTAGCGATATTCAATGTTCCGTAGCGACTCGTACAATTGTTGTAAGATTCATTTCAATTGTTCTATCTTAGTGTTCGACACGCACTACGTTTATCTCTCTATCGAGCCACGCCCGTAGCGTTGATAGGTTAACTCAGCATACAATGATATATTTGACTTATCGAATGAAGGATTAAAAAGAAGTCAATCCTCCCACCTTGAGTCGATACGCCTTTGTCGTTTCGCCGAGCCGATGCGGCTCGATTTCATAACTTTGTTGCACGACCACTCTCATGACTTATCCATTCGAGCACTTCATGCTTATTGAATTATACGTCCGATTTGGGCTTACCGTTCCAACGCCCCAGTCTGTCGCAAGGCGACGATTTACTTTCGCGGACCCCTTACTGAATAAGGCAAAAGATCGACCTCTAACATTTCAGCATAAACGTATAGCCTGCACATGAAACCAACTAAAATCAATACTTGTATCGATTCGGACTTGCGCCTTGGTCGATTCGATTTCTTAGAATTTTCGAGCCGTTTCAACGCACTTATCCTTCGAGACAACGCAGCGCTTGTCACTTTCCGTTCCCAGAATACATATTTATTTAATATTTATCATGTATTATTCTGTATTTAAATTTCTTTAATTTTATGTTAATTAATTTTCTACAATTTTATTTCTGTATTTTACTTTCTGCTTTTATACTTTGCTTTAGCTTTGCTTTGGGTTCGGCTTGGATTGGTTTAATTATGTTGGTTCATCATGAACCGAAACAAACCCCCACCTACCACTACCCCTTCATTTAAATCTCATCCCCTTTTCTCTCTCTTCATTTACTTCACCATTACTCTTCTTCTTCCTCCATTACTCTCCCACCCACCCATTTGGAGAGGCAAGTACATCTTGCACACCATGAGGGATTTCATACATCCCCATTTATTTTTAGTCCATGTTGTTCATCTTCTCTTCCTCTACAAGTTTAGGTCCTGAAGTTCTTGATTTTCATGGATGGTTGGGTGTAGATCTAAGTTTTAGTTTTTCGTATGGATTTTATGATCTTGATCTATCAAACTCTGTTATTTTCGAAACTAAGTGGTTCCATGTTGTAGAGAATTTAATTCTGCTAAAGTTTGGTTTTTGAAAAGTTAGATTCCGATTTATTTTGAGGAAGTTATGGCCAAAAGTATTTTGTTCATTTCTATGTTCATCTGCAGCATGAACCGCATGTCGCTGTTGAGCCGCATATGGTGTCGCGAATGAGCCGCATAAGGCACATGTCACAGTAGGCCGCATATGGTGTCGCAAATGAGCCGTATAAGGCGCATATCGCAGTTGGCCGCATATGGTGTCGCGAATGGGCCGCATAAGACACATGTCGCAGTTGAGCCGTATAAATGTCGCGGTTGGGCCGCATGAGTCGCATGTCGCAGTTGAGCCGCATATGGTGTCGCAGTTGGGCCGCATGAGTCGCATGTCGCAGTTGAGCCGCATAGATGTCGCAGTTGGACCGCATGAGTCGCATGTCGCAGTTAGGCCGCATATGGTGTCGCGGTTGGGCCGCATGAGTCGCATGTCGCAGTTGAGCCGCATATGGTGTCGCGGTTGGGCCGCATAAGGCCGCATGTCGCAGTAGGCCGTATATGGTGTCGCGGTTGGGCCGCATAGGCCGCATGTCGCAGTTGAGCCGCATATGGTGTCGCAGTTGGGCCGTATATGCCGCATGAGCCGCATGTCGCAGTTGGTCCGCATGCATGTCGCAGAATAGGCCGCATAATGCCTATTTTAGTTGTTTCTGACTGTTTATATGTCATATTTTGACTGAATTATGGCTAGAATTTCTTCTAACTTCCAACATGAAAGTTGTAGATCTTTTCCTTGGCTTCAAGAATATGTTACCAACTATTTTATTCTAGTTATAGACTCGACCATGCTTAATACTAATTTGACTTTCATGCCTTGTCACGAATTGACCCTGACTGTTACTTTGACTAATAATTGATCATGCGTTCCTAGTTGGAACTAAGAGACTGGCTAGTCGTCTTATTGAATTGAATGAATAAGACACGTTCATATTAACTATGAACTATTATAATCGATTGGCCAATCCTGAATGTTGACATACAGGCATGCGCAGGCTTCAATTTATTTATTTTTCTACAAAGCAGCATGTGTACTTTATGGTCAAGGCATGATTATTCCGTGGTTAGTTTTGATTGTTGTATTACGCTATGTAAGACCTACAACATAACTGCACGGATATCGTTGTAGAGTTGGGCATATCGTACTCTGTACGGAAGTACTCATTCTGAATGACCATGATCCACGGCATGGGATTTCAATCAACATAGGGGCTATTAAGTTAAATAAAATAATGATTGCATGAAAAGAATAGATTCCCGAGTTCTTACATGGCAGCCCTCTTTGGGACTATTAAGTGCCCGACAGGCCGGCTGGTTCCCACAGATACTGCAAATCTGCCACACGGACAGGGAGTGGCATCTGCTTATAATTATTTATTGTATATTGTATATTGATGACGGGCGTCCCGCTGGGACTCGTCTAATTCATGATCGGCGCAATTGATTGACTGGATAGACTAGCCTTGCTTGCACATAGTAAGAACTGAGGAATCCTTATTGCATATTTCCAGGGTAACTTGGAACTCACAATAGCAAGCCGTAGAAGTTGAATGGCCGTTTAATTTGATTTGTTTGTGTATTGTACCTACTCTGTTACTTAACTGAGATGACCATAATCTCAGGACATGACGGGCAAATTTCTGTCCTTATTTGGTTGGGAGGTTGGTTCGAAGTGTCGTGATGTTATGTGAATCCTAGTAGTAAGCAGAGGTCTATATATCATATTCTCTTATTACTGGTTTAATTCCTCATATCGTGCTTCCTTGCGGTACTTGCTATTAGAGGTCTAACCTCTCTGGTTTTGTATGGCCAGATTTAGAGCCGGTTCCCGAGGACTCAGCTTACTTCCACCTCCAAGATGGTCAATACTAGAGGGATGATCGCAGGAGGACTCGAGTGGATTCATTACTTCCCCACTCGTTTTGTTATTTACTTTATACTTTGTCGTTTGGCACCGACATGTTAGTCAGATTGTCTTGTACTTACTTTTACATAATTGTAATTAAGTCAGACTGCAGCTGATAACATTTGTGTATACCTTGCTTCGTCATCTGGCTATGTTTTGTAAAGCCAGATATCAAGAACATTTTGACTGAGCGTTTGAGACGCCTTACTGTTTTATCTTACATGTTCTCTATTTCTGTTTTTTATTTGAATGATTGAGACAATAGATGTGAAGTGACCATAGTGAGACGTTCATGTAGTATGCACCCCTTCGTCTTTTAGACAGCATTGATCATATTATACGGTATTCATCTACCCGTAATACGTAGCTGGCTGAGTCATTACCCCGCTCTCCAATATTCTGGTTCTGGGGCGTGACAAGGTTTTAGTGGTGGCCCATGCAGGTCTGATTTCAGACTTGTGGGATATTTTAATTTATAGGATGTCTCAATCACACATGTTCTCCCTTGATCTCAGGATTCGTTACTCTCGACTCTAGCTTGACATTCCGGTATCCTTTGACTTCATTAATCTTTCCAGTCCGATCATTTGATTGTTCTCTTGTCCCTTTTCTAAGGGGCACCTCGTCCGCATCTATCAGGACTGGGCAACAACAACAAGGGCAACACGGACAACCTGACCATGTTGGTCAGCAACAAGGGCCGGTACTAACTCAAGAGACTATCCAAGAAGAAGTAATAGTGGAAGCAGCAGCTGGATCGCAGTATCCGGAGGTTCCACCACCACCAACAGTTCCACATACCCCTGTGGAAGTGGACACACCAGCCCTTCTGGAGATCATGAGTAGGATAATGGCTACTCAGCAACATCAGATGTTAGTCCAGCAGCGCATGCACGCTCAGTAACAAGAGCAGAATGTATTACTCAATCAAGGATTGCAGACGGCTTTGGAAAGAGGGGCGAGGACAGATTCAGGAGCATCAGCCAGGTTTTACAAGTACAACCCCCGTCGTTTTGAGGGCACGGAAGATGCCATCTCAGCAGATGCGTGGCTTAAGGATATTGAGGCTATTCTGATAGCAGCTAAGGTGCCGGCAGAAGAACGTGTGGATCAAGTGAAGTTGTTACTTCAGGATCTCGTACGTGATTGGTGGGAATCAGAGGAAGTGGGCATCAGACGTCCTGTTGCTTGGGACGATTTTACAGCAAGATTCAAGACGAAGTACTATGGAGTTGTGATGCAGTTTGAGCTGCAACAGAAGTTTATCAACCTCAAGCAGGCCGGCAAGACGGTAGATGCTTATACAGCGGAGTTCTGCAGATTGAGTAGGTTCGTCCCAGAAATGGTAGCAACGGTGAGCCAGAGGGCTATGAGGTTCCAGCAAGGGTTTCATCTTGAGCTCTTGCAATTGATAGAAGGGTACAACTACCAGACTTTTGATGAAGTATTGACGGCAACCCGAAGGCATGAGATCACCGTTCAGAGGATCACAGCAAGGACTGGAGGTCAGAAGAGATCCCACAGTCAGATTGAAGGAGGAGGGAGAACAACGCCCCGAACAATAGCACCATCCTTTGGCATTCGCATTCACGATATGGCAATACGAGGGTCAGCACCACCACCCAGGAAGCAGCAACAGCAACAACAACAGAGGAAGAACCAGCAACCCCCAGCGGGCTGCACTTATTGTGGAAAGGTAGGGCACACTAGAGATGTGTGTCGGACATTGAACGAGCAGTGTTTGATATGTGGAAGCCCAGATCATCGGGTTACCACCTGTCCCATGAATTCGAGGTCAGGAGGACCAGTACAACAATTTTCTGCTCTGCCAGAACCAGGGGCAGGCCAGTATCGAGGACCAGCGGTAGCAGTGAGACCGTTGGCACATCGCTGGTTCATGACACAGGCTCAGATATTTCGGCAGCAGGGACCGCCGATGCAGCAACACCAGCATAGACCACCCTAGCATCATCAAGGAAGGGGCCAGCAGCAGCACCAGGCTAGGCCGCAGTATGGGAACCAACAAGGAGGTCGAGGGCAGGCATTCACTCTGTCCTTGGAGGAGGCATTAGCATCGGAAGATGTTGTGGCAGGTAACATTCTCGTCGCCTCATATCCCGCAGTAGCATTGTTTGATTCGGGAGCATCACACTCATTTATATCTGCACAATTTGCAACACGGCTAGGAATGAAGTTCGAGGCATTGCCAGGGAGGTTGAATATACTCACTGGTAATGGGCTCGTAGGAGTTAGTAGGATTATTCTAGCGTGTAGAGTTGTAGTTTGCGGGCATTCCTTACCCGCCCGGTTGATAGAATTTCCTGTTGGAAATTTCGATGTTATCTTAGGCATGGATTGGCTGAAAGACAGTCATGCGACAATAGATTATCGTAGAGGGAGTGTATCTTTTGATATTCCAGGTATGAAGCGATTCACCTTAGTCAGATCAGTGGCAACTCAACAAGAGCAGGGAGTAGTGACGGCAATGGAAGAAGTTCAAGTTCCAAAGATAGTTGAAGAGTTTCTAGACGTATTTCCTGAAGAACTTTCACGTCTACCACCGGTTAGGGATATTGAGTTCAGCATAGAATTGGCACCTGGAACTAAACCGATATCAGATCGAGTTTACAGAATGGCGGATTCAGAGCAGGCCAAGGTATATCAGCACATAGAGGAACTGAAGGAGAAGAAGTTCATCCAAGCTAGCGTATCACCATGGGCAGCACCAGTGGTACTTGTGGGGAAGAAGGATGGGTCATCCAGATTGTGCATTGACTACAGGAAGCTTAACGCGGCAACAGTAAAAAACAAGTACCCATTACCCAGGATCGACGACTTATTTGATCAGTTGAGCAGGGCTAGAGTTTTCTCCAAGATAGATCTTCGTTCAGGATATCATCAAGTGAGGGTTCGGAAGGAGGATATTCCCAAGACAGCGTTCAGGTCGAAGTATGGGCATTATGAATTCTTGGTAATGCCGTTTGGTTTGACCAATGCTCCAGCGATATTCATGGATTTGATGAACCGCATCTTTATGCCGTACTTAGATCAGTTTGTCGTGGTGTTTCTCGACGACATTCTTGTATACTCTGCTAGTGAAGAGGAGCATGAAGACCACCTCAGGAAAGTATTACAGGTTCTGAGAGAGAACCAGTTGTATGCCAAGCTCAGCAAGTGTGAGTTCTGGACGAATCACATTTTATTTTTGGGTCACATCATATCAGGAGCTGGAGTAGCAGTGGATCCCAAGAAGGTAGAAGCAGTAGAGAGTTGGCCAGTACCCAAGATCGTAGCTGATGTGCGGAGTTTCTTGGGATTGGCAGGATATTACAGAAGGTTCGTATCAGACTTTGCAAGGCTTTCAGCACCCATGACCCGCTTGACACAGAAGGATGTACCATTCATCTGGTCGGCAGAATGCCAGGCATTATTTGAGAATCTGAAGCAGAAGTTGATATCAGTACCTATTCTTACATTACCAGTTGGACCCGGAGGTTTTACTGTATATTGTGATGCGTCAGGAAAAGGACTTGGGTGCGTCCTAATACAACATGGGAAGGTGATAGCATACGCTTCTAGGCAACTTCGAGACCACGAGAAGAATTACCTAACTCATGACTTGGAGTTGGCAGCAGTAGTGTTTGCTTTGAAGCTATAGAGGCATTACTTATACGGTGATCGAGTAGACATGTACACAGATCACAAAAGTCTGAAGTATATTTTTACTCAGAAGGAGCTGAACATGAGACAGAGAAGATGGTTGGAGTTGATCAAGGATTACGACGTGGAGCTTCAGTATCATCCAGGCAAGGCTAATGTGGTAGCAGACGCTCTTAGCAGGAGAGGCGACGCATTTATGTTGACAACACAGAAGCATATCTTAGAAGACCTTCAGGAGATGGGCATCGAAATTATACTTCCTAGTGATGTAGGAATTCTGGCAAGTCTACAAGTTCAATCCGACTTGGTAGACAGGATCAAGGCAGCTCAGGTACATGACCCAAGGATTCAGAAGCTTAGGGCAGAATGTGAGTCAGGACTCAGAAAGGAGATGCAAATTCATGAAGATGGTACCCTTAGGTTTAGATCATGCCTATGTGTGCCTAGTGGAGATATCAGACAGGAGGTTATGACAGAAGCTCACAGTTCTCAATATTCTATACACCCTGGAGGGACCAAGATGTACCAAGATATCAAGCAGCACTTCTGGTAGAACGGGATGAAGAGGGAGATAGCTAGATTCATTTTTCGTTGCTTGGTACATCAACAAGTGAAGGCAGAACAGCAAAGGCCAGCTGGGTTATTGCAACCGCTTCCTATCCCGGAATGGAAGTGGGAACACATCACAATGGAATTTGTGATCGGTTTACCGAGATCACCAAGTGGTAAAGATGCTATTTGGGTGATAGTAGATTGGCTTACAAAGGTGGCACACTTTCTTCCTTTCAGAGTAGGGCAATCTACAGAAAAGTTGGCAGAGTTGTATATGCAGCAGATAGTCAGACAGCATGGAGTCCCTGTCAGCATTGTGTCAGATCGAGATACCCGCTTTACATCACATTTCTGGAAGAGCTTACATCATTGTCTGGGTACCAAGTTAAGATTTAGCACGGCTTACCATCCCCAGACAGTCGGACAATCAGAAAGAACAATTCAGACTTTGGAAGACATATTGCGAGCTTGCACTCTGGATTTTGGAGGATCTTGGGAGAGCCACCCACACTTAGTTGAGTTCTCATACAACAACAGTTATCAAGCCAGTATCCAGATGGCGCCATTTGAAGCACTATATGGTAAGAAGTGTAGGTTGCCACTAGCATGGAATGATATCAAGGAGAGGAAGATGCTAGGCCCAGAAATAATTGTCCAGACCGTTGAAGTGATTAAGAAAATTAGAGAGCGACTTCGAGTTGCGCAGGATCGGGATCGTCATTGGGCGGACCAGCATCGTAGGCCGCTAGAGTTTTTTGTTGGGGACCACGTGTTCTTGCGGATCTCACCTACCCGTGGGGTCATTAGGTTTGGCGTTCACGGTAAATTGAGTCCGCGGTACGTGGGCCCATTTGTTATCCTTGATAGGATAGGCGATGTTGCTTATCGTTTATCCCTTCCACCTTTGTTACGAGAGGTGCATGACGTATTTCATGTATCTCAGTTGCGAAGGTATGTATCGTACCCAAGCCATATCCTTGATCATTCTGAGCTGGTTGTTGGTACCAACCTGTCTTACGAGGAGCAGCCTGTGTCCATCTTGGACCGAAGAGAGAAGATACTCAAGAACCGATCAATTAGCCTTGTTCGGGTTGCTTGGGGTCATCACTCTTTAGGAGAGTCAACGTGGGAACGTGAGGTTGATATCCGATCACGGTATCCGTACCTGTTTGACTCACAAGGTATATCTCTCTTTCTGTATACCTTGATTGTTTTAACTCCTCATGCTTGTCACCTTATGAATAGAATTACTTGGTGTCGTCGATAGTTAAACATAGATACGCTATTTGCTACTTGACATTGTGAAATGATTGCTTACTCAATTGCTTATGCTTAGATTAGTTTAGTTCTCATCCTGCTTGGATTTAAAATTCTGAGGACGGAATTTTTCCTAAGGAGGGTAGAGATGTCACTTTCCGTTCCCAGAATACGTATTTATTTAAAATTTATCATGTATTATTCTGTATTTAAATTTTTTTAATTTTATGTTAATTAATTTCCTGCAATTTTATTTCTGTATTTTACTTTCTGCTTTTATACTCTGCTTTAGCTTTGCTTTGGGTTCGGCTTGGATTGGCTTAATTATGTTGGTTCATCATGAACCGAAACAAACCCCCACCTACCACTACCCCTTCATTTAAAGCTCATCCCCTTTTCTCTCTCTTCATTTACTTCACCATTACTCTTCTTCTTCCTCCATTACTCTCCCACCCACCCATTTGGAGAGGCAAGTACATCTTGCACACCATGAGGGATTTCATGCATCCTCATTTATTTTTAGTCCATGTTGTTCATCTTCTCTTCCTCTACAAGTTTAGGTCTTGAAGTTCTTGATTTCCATGGATGGTTGGGTGTAGATCTAAGTTTTAAGTTTAGGTTTTTTGTATGGATTTTATGATCTTGATCTATCAAACTTTGTTATTTTCGAAAATAAGTGGTTCCATGTTGTAGAGAATTTAATTATGCTAAAGTTTGGTTTTTGAAAAGTTAGATTTCGATTTATTTTGAGAAAGTTATGGCCAAAAGTATTTTGTTCATTTCTATGTTCATCTGCAGCATGAACCGCATGTCGCTGTTGAGCCGCATATGGTGTCGCGAATGAGCCGCATAAGGCACATGTCGCAGTAGGCCGCATATGGTGTCGCGAATGAGCCGCATAAGGCACATGTCACAGTTGGCCGCATATGGTGTCGCGAATGGGCCGCATAAGGCACATGTCGCAGTTGAGCCGCATAGATGTCGCGGTTGGACCGCATGAGTCGCATGTCGCAGTTGAGCCGCATATGGTGTCGCGGTTGGGCCGTATGAGTCGCATGTCGCAGTTGAGCCGCATAGATGTCGCAGTTGGGCCGTATGAGTCGCATGTCGCAGTTGGGCCGTATATGGTGTCGCGGTTGGGCCGCATGAGTCGCATGTCACAGTTGAGCCGCATATGGTGTCGCGGTTGGGCCGCATAAGGCCGCATGTCGCAGTAGGCCGCATATGGTGTCGCGGTTGGGCCGCATAGGCCGCATGTCGCAGTTGAGCCACATATAGTGTCGCAGTTGGGCCGCATATGCCGCATGAGCCGCATGTCGCAGTTGGTCCGCATGCATGTCGTAGTTGGTCCGCATGCATGTCGCAGAATAGGCCGCAGAATGCCTATTTTGGTTGTTTCTGACTGTTATATGTCCTATTTTGACTGAATTATAGCTAGAATTTCTTCTAACTTCCAACATGAAAGTTGTAGATCTTTTCTTTGGCTTCAAGAATATGTTACCAACTATTTTATACTAGTTATAGACTCGACCATGCTTAATACTAATTTGACTTTCATGCCTTGTCACGAATTGACCCCGACTGTTACTTTGACTAATAATTGATCATGCGTTCCTAGTTGGAACTAAGAGAATGGCTAGTCGTCTTATTGAATTGAATGAATAAGACACGTTCATATTAACTATGAACTATTATAATCGATTGGCCAATCCTGAATGTTGACATACAGGCATGCACAGGCTTCAATTTATTTATTTTTCTACAAAGCAGCATGTGTACTTTATGGTCAAGGCATGATTATTCCGTGGTTAGTTTTGATTGTTGCATTACGCTATGTAAGACCTACAACATAACTGCACGGGTATCATTGTAGAGTTGGGCATATCGTACTCTGTACGGAAGTACTCATTCTGAATGACCATGATCCACGATATGGGATTTCAATCAACATAGGGGCTATTAAGTTAAATAAAATAATAATTGCATGAAGAGAATGGATTCTCGATTTCTTACATGGCAGCCCTCTTTGGGACTATTAAGTGCCCGACAGGCCGACTGGTTCCCACAGATACTGCAAATCTGCCACACGGGCAGGGAGTGGTTTCTGCTTATAATTATTTATTGTATATTGTATATTGATGACGGGCGTCCCGCTGGGACTCGTCTAATTTACGATTGGCGCAATTGATTGACTGGATAGACTAGCCTTGCTTGCACATAGTAAGAACTGAGGAATCCTTATTGTATATTTTTAGGGTAACTTGGAACTCACAATAACAAGCCGTAGAAGTTGAATGGCCGTTTAATTTGATTTGTTTGTGTTCTGTATCTACTCTGTTACTTAACTGAGATGACCATAATGTCAGGACATTACGGGCCAATTTCTGTCCTTGTTTGGTTGGGAGGTTGGTTCGAAGTGTCGTGATGTTATGTGAATCCTAGTAGTAAGCAGAGGTCTATATATCATATTCTCTTATTACTGGTTTAATTCCTCATATCATGCTTTCTTGCGGTACTTGCTATTAGAGGTCTAACCTCTCTGGTTTTGCATGGCCAGATTTAGAGCCGGTTTCCGAGGACTCAGCTTACTTCCACCTCCAAGATGGTCAATACTAGAGGGATGACCGCAGGAGGACTTGAGTGGGTTCCTTACTTCCCCACTCGTTTTATTATTTACTTTATACTTTGCCGTTTGGCACCGATATGTTAGTCGGATTGTCTTGTACTTACTTTTACATAATTGTAATTAAGTCAGACTGCAGTTGATAACAATTGTGTATACCTTGCTTCGTCATCTGGCTATGTTTTGTAAAGACAGATATCAAGAACATTTTGACTGAGCGTTTGGGACGCCTTACTGCTTTATCTTACATGTTCTCTATTTCTGTTTCTTATTTGAATGATTGAGACAATAGATGTGAAGTGACCATAGAGAGACGTTCATGTAGTATGCACCCCCTCGTCTTTTAGACTGTATTGATCGTATTATACGGTATTCATCTACCCGTAATACGTAGCTGGATGAGTCATTCCCCCGCTCTCCAGTATTCTGGTTCTGGGGCGTGACAGCGCTTCGCATCGATTTACTCGATGTATTCTTCGGGACAAGGCAACTCTTCGCATCGACTTAGTTCGATGCATTTGCTCGGGACAACTTAACACTTTGTATCGATTCGCATCGATACGTAATCGGGTCAACGCAACTCTTCGAGTCAACGACTCAGCATAATGCACCGTACGGAGTGGGGCATTACAATCCAAGCCCATTAATAATAGCTCGGTCCACTAATGAGCTATTATTGTACTACCTCCCTAATCCCAAATTATGTTTGTGGGCTCCTTTTATTATATGCTCGTTTGGCTCCCCATGTTAAGATATCGTATGTCCGTCGATCAAATTAAGTTACTGACAACTATATTGATTCGACATCTTTTATCCTTAAGTAGTACCGCTCAACTTTATTTGTCATATCGGATATAATCCACCTGCAGGGTTTACATGACAATCCTTTTGAGCTCCTTAAGGGGACATCATCAACCCGATGTATCGGGACATGGATTCCATTTATAATCAACATCCCATCATACATACAATGTTATTCCCCAATTCATAGAGGTTGTTGATCCATAATGAATCTAACTCTTTTATGAGTCAAAATAATGCACACTGCATATACATGTCCGTTATTATATCCGGGTTAAGAGCACAAGCATCCATAATAACATAGGTGTTTGTTCTCTTATGTAGTCAGTACAAAGAGAACAACCTCAAGTGGTCCTGTTCAATACACACAAAGTGTACTAGTATAAACCTATAGTCAAGATAGACTAATACCAGATTACACTACAACCTTTCCAATAGATTGTCCAAGTCCATCTAGGTTGTGAATTATTTATATACTCCATAGGGAACTGATAATATGATGTTCTGTGTGACACCACACACCATATTATCTACAATATAGAATATCAGACATTTGCATTAACACTTGCAACAAATATAATATGCAAACATTTGTCCATATGATTCTCATTCAAAATTTAAGGAAATAAGATTACTAAAAAAGTGATGCTTTTAGTATATAATCCTAACAATCTCCCACTGTCACCCCCATTTCCTATATTTCGTATTTGTACTCGTGATTTGATTTCGGCACGTATTTTATTTTCTCGACTTGCGGATTCGGGTTCTCGTAAATGGGTTTTGGACCATGGCTTGGTTTTATTTTGTGGAGTTGGTTTGATTTGGTTTGGTTCATCATGAGTGGAACACCTTAGCCTATTCTCCACCTCTATTCCATCACAACCACCCTCATTAAAACCTACCAACCTTTTCTCTCTCCTCCATAACTTCATTAATTTCTTTCTACTTCTTCTTCTTCCTTCTTCCACACAACTCCCCAACCCATAGGCAAGTGTACCTTGCCATCAAATAAGCACCACTTTTTATTTGTCCATTATCTAGATTAGGCCATGGAGAACAACTTTAGAACTTGACATTTTGTGATTTGGAGCTTTCATTCTTCTAGATCTAGGTTTTAACCATTTTCGAAAATCTTTGGTTTTGATCTACTAAACTTTGATTTTTGCTTGTTTTGATGCTTCCATGTGGAAGAGAATTCGATTTTACTCAAGTTAGACCTTTGAAAATCTAGATTTGGCTTTGAATTGACAAAGTTATGAATAATTGAAGTTCTGGGTGTTCTTGGACCTGCTCTCGGCCAGGAAGAACATCCCTCTGCCTTGCGCTCTTTAGCGCATGGCCGGTTGCGCACCCCCGGCCTGTGCTCTTTAGCGCAGGATCGATTGCGCATGACCTCAGCCAGTGCCTTGCGCTGCGCTGGATTGCGCTGGCACAAGCCATCCATGCGTAAGCCAGCCATGCGCAAGCCGACGTCTGCACAATCCACCCTTGCGCAATCCACCTCTGCACAATCCACCCTTGCGCAATCCACCTCTACGCAATCCACCCCTACGCAGTCTATCCTTGCGCAAGGTAACCCCTGCACAGTCTACCGTTGCGCAAGGTAACCCCTGTGCAGTCTACCCTTGCGCAGCTCTTCCATGCGCAGTACATACCCTGCGCAGCCCAACCCCTGACCCCCCTTGCACAACCCACTTGTCTATGATGAATTGTTTATTTCTTTAAGCTTGGCTCTTCTATAGCCCTATATATATATTGGTATTTTATTAGATATTTTACGTCCATTTTATATCCTTACGCCTTTGGTCATGAACTTGATTTTACTTAATATGTTTGGAATGACTATTGTACACAGCATGGTATGACAAGGAACTAGCATAACACGATAGTGACCCGTAGTAGTGCACTCCTGACATGACCAACCTGACATGACAGTGACCCGTAGTGGCGCACTCCTGACAGTACCCTGACATGAATTATCTTGATAACTTGATAGTGGCCCGTGGCGGCGCACTCCTGACTTGACTTGACTTGTAACTTGTAACTTGACTCGTATAATCAACTTGACACCGTGGGTGTTCCTGCTTGCCTGCTTGTACAATCCACTTGTCTTGTCTTGCATCATGTCTAGGACGTGACTTCCTGGGTACCACGGCCAGGGACTCGCGCTAAATTGGATTAGGCTAATGATTAGATCAAACTAGAACATGGAGAATTCCCAGTCACAGGCAATCTCGTTATCTGGGCGCTTTAATGGACTTGTAGCTTGCCGACGAGTAGAGTACATTTCCAGCACACTGTCATGTGTTGCACCCTCTAAGTCACCTAAGGGTATATTGTCACCCGGGCAATGTACCCACCTATAACTCTCAACCCGCGGAAGGATAACTGGATGGTCTGCAGGGCTTGGGACTAGAAATTCTCACTTGCATCTTGTTAGTAATTAGGTTTGTGATAACCCTAGTTAGTTAAAGTAGTAAGCCGTAGTATTTGTTTGGCCGATTGTGAATGAATGGTGTCCAGCCTTGTCTAAGTCTTGTCTAGCTCCAGTACCTGCTATCTCCTGAGCATGTTTGTTTTACTTATTTAACAATAAATGAGTAGAGACAGTGAGCTATTCAGGCGAAGGGTTACAACCCCGGTCCTTGTCTGGTTTAAGGATTGTAACCTGGCTCCCGGAATGGTTCCACGTCCCTAGTCGTTTATCGCCCTGTGTACTTTACTACTTGTACTTCTTTTATTCTTATGTTCTGATATGCTGGCTTTTGTTCTTATTTGTGGCCTCCCATGTGGCACTTGCTCTTTCTGGGGTTTGACCCAGCTGGTTTTGTGTGGCCAGATTTCGGAGCAGCTCCCGAGGATCTACCAAGCTTCCAGCCCAATGGTGAACACTAGACGGAACCCGGGCTACGAGTGGGTTTTCCCTTTTTGTTTCACCCACTTATATGTAAATTTATTCTTTTGAGGTGTTTGCCGACGAGCACCTGTTAGCTCGATGCACATTTACTTACTGTCTGCCTACGGGCTGTAAACATGATTAACAAATCCTAGGGTTGATCATGTATGACTGAACTCTTGCTAGTCCTATCATTTTGTATGACTAGCTTCATGATCATCCAATATGTAATATTTGGGACGCCTTATATATATATATTTGATGCTCTAATATCTTGTAACTCTGTTAATTGCTTGAGATTGAGACAATAGGCTTGACCTTAAGAGACTGCTGGCTTGTAGTAAACCCTCATATCTAGACAGCCGTGACCGTATAGTTGAGATGTATTCTATTTCAATATACGTAGCTGGCTATGTCTGCCCTCGCTCTCCAGTATTCTGGTTCTGGGGCGTGACATGGTTTAAGTGGTGGCCCATGCAGGTCTTGGCATTCAAGAAATGTGAGGGTTTACCGAATAGATGTCTCAATCAATATTCGTCCTTGATCTCTGCTCGTATCTTCAAATCCCTGAAAATCTCGACCTGATCACATTGCTTGTATCATTGATCTGTCCTGATCCTTCCTTATTGTTCCCTATGTCGTCTTCTTCAGCGGCATTACTCCCGGACCTGCCAACCAGCCAGAGAAAGCTCGACAAGCACCCCAGCGCCAGGAAGATCAAGCTCAGCACTCTGGAGTAGCCTCCCGAGTTATGTTTCCCGGAGGCTCAGAACCTCCAGTTCAGGCAGCTCCGCCCGCTCAACCAGCTAGACAGGATGAGGGACCTTTGGTAGGGCTTATCAGAGAACTGCTTGCATCCCAAGATCGTCGAGGCGACGCCTTGCACCAGGAAGTTCATGATGCACTGAACCGAGGAGGTCCCCAAGGGAATCAGGCGGCCAACAGTTTCAAGCGCTTGAACCCTCCCTTCTTTGACGGCAGTGAAGATGCGATTGCCGCGGACGCTTGGCTTCAAGATACCGAGGTGGTTCTAGAAGCAGCTAGGACACCTGAGAATGAGAAGGTGGCGGTGGTACGCCTACAGTTGTTAGACTTGGCTCGCGATTGGTGGGCAGCTCAGGCCATGGGGTTAGCAGCACCAGTCACTTGGGCGACGTTCAGAGAGAGGTTCCAGACAAAGTACTTCGATGCGGTGGCACGATACGACCTGCAGACCAGATTCACCAACTTGAAGCAAGGAGGCAGGACGGTCGATGGCTATGCGACCGAGTTTTCCAGGCTAAGTAGGTTCGCCCCCACCTTGGTGGCAACCGAGTTCGATAGGGCTCAGCGGTTCCAGCAAGGGCTGCACTTAGAGATATTATTGGCTGTGGAGCAGTTCGAGCACCAGACGTTCGATGCAGTGTTGAAGGCAGCAAGGAGGCATGAGTATACCTCCCGGAGAATTGTGGACAGGACCGGAGGCAGGAAGCGGTCCCACAACCAGATGCACCAATCTTCAGCTCCAGCCCCGACAGCTAGGGGATTGACCATTGGAACTCCGAGACGGGCGGCCTCAATGACGTCGGTTCAGCATTCAACCTCGACGTATCCGCAGCAGCAGAAGCAGAAGCAGTCTTTCGCGGTGGGATGTTCTCATTGCGGGAAGCCGAGCCATGTAGTGGCAGAGTGTCGTAGGGCACAGGGATTGTGCCTGGCTTGTGGAGGAGCAGACCACCAGATAGGGACCTGCCCGAATAGGGGAGGTCCATCATCATCCAACCTTTCTAGTTCTTCGGTGAGAGGACCAGCCCCAGTTCCAGTCCAGCAGCAGCAGTACCCGAGGCCATTGTTGCCTCAGGCCCAGGCCTTTCAACAGCAGAACCAGCAGCAGTTCACCCAGGCTCCAGCACAGAATCGACAGAGGGGTTTCCAGCAGAGAGGACCCGCAGCTAGAGGACAGGCTATGATGATGACCATGGAAGAAGAAGTTGCACCAGGTGAGGTAGTGGCAGGTACTATTCTCGTCAACACCTTTCCAGCATCTGTATTATTTGATTCTGGTGCATCGCATTCATTCATGTCTGCACGATTTGCGACACTGATAGGATTGGAGCCCGAGTCATTATCAGTGAGGCTCAATATACTTACTGGTAATGGTCTTGTGGGAGTAGATCGAGTATTTTCCTCGTGTCGGATCGTAGTTAGCGGTAGAGAGTTCCCCGCTAGGCTCATAGAGTTCCCTATGGCAGACTATGATGTAGTCCTAGGCATGGATTGGTTGAGGAACCATTATGCTAGGATAGACTGCCATGTTGGCAGAGTTGTCTTTAGTATTCCCGGAGAGCCAGAGTTTTCATTTTCCAGAGGCACAGTAGAGCCATCTCCTCCAGTATTGCGGATGGCAGTAGCAGCAGTGCATTTACCCCGGATAGTTGAAGAGTTTCCAGATGTCTTCCCAGAGGAACTTCCAGGGATGCCACCAGAGCGGGAGATCGAGTTCACCATTGACTTGATTCCCGGGACAGCACCAGTATCAGAGCGAGTCTACAGAATGGCACCTTCAGAGTTGGAGATTTTGTACAAGATGATTGAAGAACTCAGGACCAAGGGATTCATATGTGTTGATTATCGTACCTTGAACTCAGTGACAATCAAGAACAGATACCTTCTCCCGAGGATAGATGACTTGTTTAATCAACTCAAGGGGGCTTCAGTTTTCTCGAAGATAGACTTGCGGTCAGGATACCACCAAATCAGAGTCAGAGAGCAGGACATCCCGAAGACGGCGTTCAGATCGAGGTACGGGCATTGGGAGTTTCTAGTTATGCCCTTTGGAGCGACCAATGCGCCGGTAGTGTTCATGGACCTCATGAACCGTATTTTTATGCCTTACTTGGATCAGTTTGTGATAGTGTTCCTTGATGACATCCTGGTCTACAGCAAGAGTGAAGCAGAGCACGAGCAGCATCTCAGAATTGTCCTCCAGATTCTCAGAGAGCACCAGTTGTACGCCAAGTTCAGTAAATGCGAGTTCTGGCTCGATCGCATTTCTTACTTGGGTCACATCATTACCAGAGGAGGAGTGGAAGTGGATCCCCAGAAGATTGTGGCTATCGAGGCATGGCCAGTACCCAGCTCAGTGGCAGAAGTTCGCAGCTTTCTTGGATTGGCCGGCTACTACCGGCGGTTCGTCTCTGATTTTGCAAGGATTTCAGCGCCGATGACCCAGTTGAACCGCAAGGATGTGCCGTTCGTTTGGACAGCAGAATGTCAGGAATCATTTGAGAAGTTAAAGCGAGGTTTGATAACGGCTCCCATTCTCACACTTCCAGATGGGACCGGAGGATTCACAGTTTATTGCGACGCTTCAGGCAGAGGATTGGGATGTGTTTTGATGCAGCATGGGAAGGTAATTGCTTATGCGTCACGTCAACTCCGTGATCATGAAAAGAATTACCCGACCGACGACTTGGAGCTAGCAGCAGTAGTGTTTGCACTTAAGTTGTTGAGGCACTACTTGTACGGAGACAGAGTGGAGATATTTACTGATCATAAGAGCCTGAAGTATGTTTTCACCCAGAAGGATCTTAATATGCGGCAGAGAAGATGGCTCGAGCTACTGGTAGACTACGATGTGGACTTGCAGTATCACCCAGGGAAGGCCAACGTTGTAGCAGATGCGTTGAGCCGGAGAGCCGGAGTTTATTTCCTGACGGCGCAACCAGAGTTATTGTCGGATCTTCAGAAGATAGGAATTGAAGTGGTTCTTCCTTCCAATATGGCCTTGATGGCCAGCCTACAGATTCAGTCCACCATAGTTGAGAGGATCCGGACAGCACAGTTAACAGATTCCAAGATTCAGCGGCTCAGAGCAGAGTGCGAGGCAGGAAGAAGGCCAGAGTTATGTATTCATGAGGATGGTACACTTCGATACGGCATGCGTCTTTGTGTACCCAGTGGAGATATCAGACAGAAAGTCATGGCAGAGGCTCACAGTTCACAGTATTCCATCCACCCAGGCAGCACGAAGATGTACAGAGATATTCGTCAACACTTTTGGTGGAATGGTATGAAGAGGGAGATAGCCCGGTATGTCTCTCGATGTTTGGTTTGCCAACAAGTCAAAGCTGAACATCAGAGGCCAGCTGGACTTCTTCAACCTTTACCGATCCCAGAATGGAAATGGGAACGCATAACCATGGATTTCGTGACTGGGTTACCCAGATCTCCGGCAGGCAGAGATGCTATTTGAGTCATTGTGGACAGGCTTACCAAGGTGGCACACTTTCTTCCATTTAGAGTTGGACAGTCGACGGCGCAGCTAGCAGAGATGTATCTCAGGCAGATCGTCAGACTTCATGGAGTGCCAGTCAGCATAGTATCAGACAAGGATACGAGATTCACATTGCACTTCTGGCGCAGTCTTCATCAAAGTTTGGGGACTCGTCTCAAGTTCAGCTCAGCGTATCATCCGCAGACAGATGGGCAGTCAGAGCGTACTATACAAACTCTCGAAGATATGTTGCGTTCGTGTACCCTTGACTTCGGTGGTTCGTGGGAGGATCACCTGCACCTGGTGGAATTCTCGTACAACAATAGTTTCCAGGCCAGTATCCAGATGGCACCCTTCGAGGCTCTGTATGGCAGGAAGTGCAGATTCCCGTTAGCATGGGACGATATCGGAGAGAGGCATATGCTCGGTCTAGAACTGATTTCTCAGACGGTTGAAGTGGTCAGGAAAGTCAGAGATCACCTCCGAGTTGCTCAGGATCGCCAGCGCCATTGGGCCGATGCTCATCGGCGTCCCTTAGAATTTGTCGTAGGCGACCATGTATTCCTTAGGATCTCGCCTACCTGCGGCGTCATTCGTTTTGGCGTACGGGAAAAGCTTAGTCCTAGGTATATAGGGTCGTTCGATATTCTAGAGCGAGTAGGCGATGTGTCCTATCGTCTCGCTCTTCCGTCGTCGCTAAGTGAGGTACATGATGTATTCCATGTATCCTAATTAAGACGGTGTATCCCGGACCCGAGCCATATCCTAGATCATTCGAAATTGGTTGTTGGTACCAACCTTTCGTATGAGGAGAGGCCCGTGTCTATATTGGACCGGAGAGAAAAGACGCTCAAGAACAAGACTATTAACTTAGTCCGTATTGCTTGGGGTCATCACTCTCTAGGTGAGTCAACGTGGGAGCGTGAGGATGACATCCGATCGCGATATCCCTACCTGTTTGACTCATAAGGTATAATGTCTTCCTTGTGCCTTACGTTTTTCCTTCCTTGCTTGCATTGTATGATTGTATGATTGAACTGCTTAGTGTAGCTTGTCTGTGCTTAGTATAGCTTGTCGTGGCAATCTCTAGCTCCTTGATTAAATTCCGAGGACGAAATTCTTTGAAGGTGGGTAGAGTTGTCACCCCCATTTCCTGTATTTCGTATTTGTACTCGTGATTTGATTTCGGTACGTATTTTATTTTCTCGACTTGCGGATTCGGGTTCTCGTAAATGGGTTTTGGACCATGGCTTGGTTTTATTTTGTGGAGTTGGTTTGATTTGGTTTGGTTCATCATGAGTGGAACACCTTAGCCTATTCTCCACCTCCATTCCATCACAACCACCCTCATTAAAACCTACCAACCTTTTCTCTCTCCTCTATAACTTCATTAATTTCTTTCTACTTCTTCTTCTTCCTTCTTCCACACAACTCCCCAACCCATAGGCAAGTGCACCTTGCCATCAAATAAGCACCACTTTTTATTTATCCATTAACTAGATTAGGCCATGGAGAACAACTTTAGAACTTGACATTTTATGATTTGGAGCTTTCATTCTTCTAGATCTAGGTTTTAACCATTTTCAAAAATCCTTGGTTTTGATCTACTAAACTTTGATTTTTGCTTGTTTTGATGCTTCTATGTGGAAGAGAATTCGATTTTACTCAAGTTAGACCTTTGAAAATCTAGATTTGGCTTTGAATTGACAAAGTTATGAAGAATTGAAGTTCTGGGTGTTCTTGGACCTGCTCTCGGCCAGGAAGAACATCCCTCTGCCTTGCGCTCTTTAGCGCATGGCCGATTGCGCACCCCCGGCCTATGCTCTTTAGCGCAGGACCAATTGCGCATGACCTCAGCCAGTGCCTTGCGCTGCGCTGGATTGCGCTGGCGCAAGCCATCCATGCACAAGCCAGCCATGCGCAAGCCGACGTCTGCGCAATCCACCCTTGCACAATCCACCTCTGCGCAATCCACCCTTGCGCAATCCACCTCTGCGCAATCCACCCCTGCGCAGTCTACCCTTGCGCAAGGTAACCCCTGCACAGTCTACCCTTGCGCAAGGTAACCCTTGCGCAAGGCAACTCTTGCGCAGCTCTTCCATGCGCAGTACATACCCTGCGCAGCCCAACCCCTGACCCCCCTTGCACAACCCACTTGTCTATGATGAATTGTTTATTTCTTTAAGCTTGGCTCTTCTATAGCCCTATATATATATATTGGTATTTTATTAGATATTTTACGTCCATTTTATATCCTTACGCCTTTGGTCATGAACTTGATTTTACTTAATATGTTTGGAATGACTATTGTACACAGCATGGTATGACAAGGAACTAGCATAACACGACAGTGACCCGTAGTGGTGCACTCCTGACATGACCAACCTGACATGACAGTGACCCGTAGTGGCGCACTCCTGACAGTACCCTGACATGAATTATCTTGATACTTGATAGTGGCCCGTGGCGGCGCACTCCTAACTTGACTTGACTTGTAACTTGTAACTTGACTCGTATAATCAACTTGACACCGTGGGTGTTCCTGCTTGCCTGCTTGTACAATCCACTTGTCTTGTATTGTATCATGTCTAGGACGTGACTTCCTGGGTACCACGGCCAGGGACTCGCGCTAAATTGGATTAGGCTAATGATTAGATCAAACTAGAACATGGAGAATTCCCAGTCACAGGTAATCTCGTTATCTGGGCGCTTTAATGGACTTGTAGCTTGCCGACGAGTAGAGCACATTTCCAGCACACTGTCATGTGTTGCACCCTCTAAGTCACCTAAGGGTACATTGTCACCCGGGCAATGTACCCACCTATAACTCTCAACCCGCGGAAGGATAACTGGATGGTCTACAGGGCTTGGGACTGGAAATTCTTACTTGCATCTTGTTAGTAATTAGGTTTGTGATAACCCTAGTTAGTTAAAGTAGTAAGCCGTAGTATTTGTTTGGCCGATTGTGAACGAATGGTGTCCAGCCTTGTCTAAGTCTTGTCTAGCTCCAGTACCTGCTATCTCCTGAGCATGTTTGTTTTACTTATTTAACAATAAATGAGTAGAGACAGTGAGCTATTCAGGCGAAGGGTTACAACCCCGGTCCTTGTTTGGTTTAAGGATTGTAACCTGGCTCCCGGAATGGTTCCACGTCCCTAGTCGTTTATCGCCCTGTGTACTTTACTACTTGTACTTCTTTTATTCTTGTGTTCTGATATGCTGGCTTTTGTTCTTATTTGTGGCCTCCCTTGTGGCACTTGTTCTTTCTGGGGTTTGACCCAGCTGGTTTTGTGTGGCCAGATTTCGGAGCAGCTCCCGATGATCTACCAAGCTTCCAGCCCAATGGTGAACACTAGACGGAACCCGGGCTACGAGTGGGTTTTCCCTTTTTGTTTCACCCACTTATCTGTAAATTTATTCTTTTGAGGCGTTTGCCGACGAGCACCTGTTAGCTCGATGCACATTTACTTACTGTCTGTCTACGGGCTGTAAACATGATTAACAAATCCTAGGGTTGATCATGTATGACTGAACTCTTGCTAGTCCTATCATTTTGTACGACTAGCTTCATGATCATCCAATATGTAATATTTGGGACGCCTTATATATATATATATTTGATGCTCTAATATCTTGTAACTCTGTTAATTGCTTGAGATTGAGACAATAGGCTTGACCTTAAGAGACTGCTGGCTTGTAGTAAACCCTCATATCTAGACAGCCGTGACCGTATAGTTGAGATGTATTCTATTTCAATATACGTAGCTGGCTATGTCTGCCCCCGCTCTCCAGTATTCTGGTTCTGGGGCGTGACACCCACTTATACTCAAAGTATTGCTTTTCAGTATACTGTTACAAATCTCCCACTTATACTTAAGCCATGCTGCTACACATCTGACTCCCATTCCCTCAACATGACTATCAAAAGCCTTTGCTGGTAAGCTCTTTGTAAAGGGATCAGCTAGGTTGTCGGCTTATGCTATCTTGATCACAATAACTTTTTATTTCTTTATGAAATCTCGTATCAGATGGTACTTGCGCTCAATGTGTTTGCCAGTCTTATGGACTTGTGGTTCCTTCGAGTTTGCAACTGCACCATTATTATCACAATAAAGTGTAATAGACTTAGGCAAACTAGGTACCACATCCAAGTCCAACAGAAATTTTCTGAGCCAAACCGCTTCTTTGGCTGCCTCAGAGGCTGCCACATACTCGGCTTCCATGGTGGAATTAGCAATACATTTTTGCTTGATACTCCTCCACACAATGGCTCCACCTCCCAAAGTAAACACATAACCTGAGGTAGATTTTCTGGAATCCCTATCTGACTGAAAATCTGAGTCTTTATACCCCAAGGGAACTAAACTATCTGCCTGGTAAACTAGCATATACTCTTTAGTCCTTTTCAGGTAATTCAAAATATGCTTTACGGCAGTCCAGTGCTCTTGTCCTGGTTAGACTGATATCTGCTGACCATGCCTACGACAAAGCAGATGTCTGGTCTCGTACATAGTATTACATACATTAAGCTTCCTACTGCTGAAGCATAAGAAACTGTCTTCATGTTCTCTATCTCTTTAGGTGTCCTCGGATACTGCTCCTTTGATGGAGCAATTTCATGTCTAAAAGGTAAGAAACCTTTCTTAGAATTTTGCATACTAAAACGAGTTAGTACAGTATCGATATAGGAAGCTTCGGATAAGCCCATCATCCTTTTTTTGCGATCTCGTAGAACTTTGATCCCAAGGATGTGTCACGACCCGCACCCGCTTTTCGGACGCGAGCTCGTGAGCAAGTCAGCTACGTATCGAGCGGACTCCAGCCCTACTCGAGTACGTATAAGCTGTCAAGGTCAAGGGTATCATGTCTAATCTAAACTATATCTCAATCCACAGGAATCATATGAAACAAGAATGAACAATTATGGGTCATGGTCTACAGTGTCACGCCCCGCTCCCGTAGGAACGATCGTCCTCACTAAGGCGTGATGCCGCACGAGCCTAGATTGCGCTCGTACAAGGCGGGTTCCATAACGGCCGATTTCAGCGGCTGCGACGGGGTCGTCGCACAGAAGTCCCGTACAGAGACATTGAATAATAGCAGCAGAATTTAGAATAAACACAAGTCATTCAAAAGAAACTCTTTTATTGATATTGAAACAAAGGTTACAATGGGGCGCAAGGCCAATATTACAATCACTCAAGCTCACAAAGGTTACAATGGGGAGCAAGGCCAATATTACAATCACTCAAGCTCACTCACCTCACATTTACAAGTCACTCAGCTCTCTCTCATCTCTCAGTTACAAGTCTTGAGCCAGCGGATGCTTCGGAAGGCGACGTCCATACATTATGTCATGTATAAGTCTTTACTCCATGCGGCCGCACACTTCGAATCGCCGAGGAACTCCGTGCCTCGACGCATCCAAGCAAGCTCCGCGCCACGAGCTTCTACCTGTACCTGCACATGAAAACTATGTGGGTGTCAGTACTCAACTGTACTGGTGGAATGAGCTTCTCGCCCACCCATACAAACCCAACACGTTTGATTTATTTTGTGCAACATAGTCACTTCTTATCGATTGTCTTTCTAGTCTTGCCTTATGATCAGTTTTATGACCGACGCCTTGCTTATCTTGTGTCTGTAGACCATCCCGTGCTCGCAACATCAATGTTAACTCAACAACGTTAGCCTATCAAGTCGTGTTTGCCTAACGGCCATAATCAGAGACGCAACTATGCGATGAAGCTCCATTTCCGTGTGACCGTGCTTACAATCCATCATACCGTGCCTCGCAACTCAATGTGACTTCACCATATCGCCGCCTCGCAGCCATTGCTACTTCGATCACCAACAGACCCAATCAAGACTTCGGGCCTAAGCATCACTTGACCGACTTCGCCTTGCGACATTTCCTGACTTAAACTCAACACAACTCAAACCATCACTTATGCAACTTATATGCCAACAACTTAAAACCGATGTCGCATCTCGTGTCGTAGCACGTCGTCTATGTTGATGCCAAATCTTAGGACCAAACCTTGTGTTCTAACTGTACACACATCTAACTGACTCAATCCAAAGGCACACACGCGGATTGTCGCCCGTGCCGACCCATCTATATGAATTCGTCACTAACATCACAAGCTATCCTGGACTATAGCCTTGCCATTCGGCGACCCTTTTAGCGCAGGTAGCTAGCCCCGCTGAAAGTTCCCGAATGACCCGAGCGGTTCGTCTAGCTACGGCTATACCTATTTTTCTCTGGAATGCCGCGGTCCCATGGCGCCCAGGGTTATCGTGCGTAAAAACTCCTCCTTGTCGACAAGTTGTCCAATGACCATGCAAGACTCAACACAAACTGATGTCTCACACAGTCATTCCTCTTCCAATGTTACCATCTCTTTCAAAACCAATATCAAACCATCTATCATTTGAGACCCCTCGACGACCCATGGTCGTGAGCATTCTTTCTATCATTTGAGACCCCTCGACGACCCACGGTCGCGAGCATTCTTTCCATTTTACCATATCATTTTATTCAACTCAATGCCTATTCGATAGTCCTTCCTCCAAAACTCATTAAATCCACCGTGGTTCCTGCCTTAACACTAGGTCCGTGCATCGTGCCTTAAACCGACTTCTGTTCTACGCGACGCTATCGCCCAAGTCATACTTTATATGACGGGCCTTGGGATCGTGGGACTATTTAACCTAAAAATCGCAGAATGAGTGGGACAGCACTTGGAAAGACTTGGGTCGACCGACATAACTTTGCCTAACTTACTCAAGCCTACAACTTAACGAGCAAAGGCCGCGTCAAGCCTTGCCTCGATGGAACGTGCAGTGCACGCGTTCAACTTTGAACGACCAAGTCATTTGGGTGCCTAGACTTATGGCACAAGCTGTGCAACGCAACTTAACTCATGGGGCAAGCCAAGGCTATGCCAAGCCTTGGACGACAGGACCGTGCATGCTTTATGAAGCATTTATGCGGGCGACGCCTATGACTTAGGCTATGCTCATAACTTCGTCGACTCAACCAACTTTCCTTCTCCCGAGCCACGGGACGAAGGATCGAGTGTCATTTTTAAAGCACGCCGTGCACCAACTCTAAGCCGACTATTGGACCTTTCCATATTCTAACTCAATTTGACCCGTCGAAATTATTCCCTTTAGCTATGTGGATTCATCTCTTTTATTATCAAGCCTACTTGTGCAAGTTGAAAACATGCAATTTATTATGTGAAGGCTAAGATGAGGCAAGTTCACTGAAACTACCCCACCTGAGCGAGCGGTCGTTTCGACCGAGCGATGTCTTCGAGTAGCCGTTGCAAGGCTAAGTCCGAACGCCGTTCGCATTTTAATTCTGCCGATTGACTGAGCGGGACGGGACACTACATCATACACCACTCAGAAAAAGTTTCATCCTCGAAACTAACTGAGTACACTTATCGACTTATCACTTTTACTCAACATTCAAGACTCTCGCACATACTACGCCTATGCGTTTTCTCAATTCGAGTCACGCTCGTGCTACCCTCGATCTTTCCTTCAATACAATTTCAAAATCCTCGACAGTTTTCCATTCCACAAGTCTCACTTGACTCAGCGTATCACTTAGTTTGGATCGTGCACATATTCTAGGCGTCCCCAAAATACATGTATTTCAACCAAGCCTTGTGATAGTGAACCCAATTCCATCTATCGATCCATCCACTCAATCCTTAATCAATCCTTCCGATGCTAACTCTAGCAACATGGATATCTATCCTAGCCGCTAGGCAATCTCTTTAGGCTAAAGTCAATTGTCAGTATTGGAATCATAGTTCCCAAATAACGATATCAACACTGACCCCATCCTAAGGTCAAACCAAATTGATAGTACGGGGGTTTGCTACCCAAGCTCGCTTCACTCTGATTTCTAAACATCGAGCATCGATTTCCTACGCACATCCCATTATTCGTCGCACAGGGTCCGAGTTGTTCAGCAAAACCATCCTACGATAATTCACGTTCAACCAATCTTCGACATGAACATATCTCTCGTTTATCAAGTCGTTTCACATAGTCTATCTCTTCGCACACATTCGACATAATCCACCTATCAATCCTTCTCAAGTTAAGCACGCTACCACACGATTCATCGCTAAACTATAATTTCACATTCCATACTTTCGAAGTCATCTATTCCAATTCGCGTAATCGATCACTAGGTCGTCTGATTTAACAATATGTTGCGCCCCGATCTCACGCGAGTCAGATTATCTACGGTGGGCATGAATCACCATGCACGCTCCCGCGGGATAATTATCCTCATCGAGACGTAACTCTTGTTTTGCGTCTAGACTAATTCATTCTCGATGCGCGGATTGGACCTACTCAATCCTTAAGTTTATTTAATTCATCAATCGCAAGTCCTAACATCCTCGAATTCTCCTTCGCATTAAACCGACAAGTCGAGACAATCAACGTTTCTGCGTCCTGATTTTCCGAGTTCGATCATTCCCATGACATGAATCTCCATGTCAGCGCTCATGCGAAACGATCGCCCCAAACCCAAAGCAACGCATGGGCGAGGCTAGAGTTGCGCTCGCGCAAGACAAGATCGTCGACGTTGTAGTTTTCTGCGTAACCATCAAGACACAACCATTTTCATCCAACATTCATCTCGGTCAAAATCCTAAGTATTGCATCCAACCGAACAATAACACTTGTACGATCGTCATTTGCCGAGTCAGAGTACCCCCGAGTTATCGCATATCATCTTTGATACGCCTCAATACCATCGACGATATATGTAACTTGACGATCTTCGTTTGCAACGAGTTCTGAGTCGTGAGAATGATGCTATCGTCCGACTGGATAACCTCCTCGACATTCAATTCAAGTTTGATCATTATCCTTCGAATCATTCACAACATCAATTTCCTTAATCAATCGATCGACATCCCTGAGGCTATCGCATACACCACTCAGGGATGAAGTCATTCAACAAATCCTCAACTTATCATTCGAATCAAAATCCACTTCTTCAAATCCCGTTTGAACCATTCCTCAAATTCCAAGCACGCTCATCTATATCGCATCGACGTTATCTTCGCTCGATAGTACCCCTATCGATAGTCATCTCACTTTACTCAATCGAGTTCAACTCATTCTCGTCTGACACAATTCAATTCCCGCACTCGACTTTTCTAAGGTCGACGCAACTTTGGTGTATATGTCCAGCCCGACTTAGCCAACCGTGCTTACGCAGACCATCTTTTGTTTCTTGTCAAAAACTGTTCTCCTATATTTTGCAAAATAGTTAGACTTATTGTATGGACATTCCGTGGGACAATTGAGAGAGAGCGCACCAATGATATCAACTTGCGGAAGCAACAGAGTTCGCAGAAACAACGAGTTAAAGAATTCAATCGGTAGTCCAAGGACGTAAAGCCATGCTCTGATACCATTATGTCACGCCCCGCTCCCGTAGGAGCAATCGTCCTCGCTAAGGCGTGATGTCGCACGAGCCTAGATTGTGCTCGTGCAAGGCGGGTTCCATAACGACCGATTTCAGCGGCTGCGACGGGGTCGTCGCACAGAAGTCCCGTGCAGAGACATTGAATAATAGCAGCAGAATTTAGAATAAACACAAGTCATTCAGAAGAAACTCTTTTATTGATATTGAAACAAAGGTAACAATGGGGCGCAAGGCCAATATTATAATCACTCAAGCTCACAAAGGTTACAATGGGGCACAAGGCCAATATTACAATCACTCAAGCTCACTCACCTCACATTTACAAGTCACTCAGCTCTCTCTCATCTCTCAGTTACAAGTCTTGAGTCAGCGGATGCTTCGGAAGGCGACGTCCATACATTATGTCCTGTATAAGTCTTTACTCCATGCGGCCGTCGCTTCGAATCGCCAAGGAATTCTGTGCCTCGACGCATCCAAGCGAGCTCCGCGCCACGAGCTTCTACCTGTGCCTGCACATGAAAACTATGTGGGTGTCATTACTCAACTGTACTGGTGGAATGAGCTCCTCGCCCACCCATACAAACCCAACACGTTTGATTTACTTTGTGCAACATAGTCACTTCTTATCGATTGTCTTTCTAGTCTTGTCTTAGGATCAGTTTTATGACCGATGCCTTGCTTATCTTGTGTCTTTAGACCATCCCGTGCTCGCAACATCAATGTTAACTCAACAACGTTAGCCTATCAAGTCGTGTTTGCCTTACGGCCATAATCAGAGACGCAACTACGCGATGAAGCTCCATTTCCGTGTGACCGTGCTTACAATCCATCATACCGTGCCTCGCAACTCAATGTGACTTCACCATATCGTCGCCTTACGGCCATTGCTACTTCGATCACCAACAGACCCAATCAAGACTTCTGGCCTAAGCATCACTTGACCGACTTCGCCTTGCGGCATTTTCTGACTTAAACTCAACACAACTCAAACCATAACTTATGCAACTTATATGCCAACAACTTAAAACCGATGTCGCATCTCGTGCCGTAGCACGTCGCCTATGTTGATGCCAAATCTTAGGACCAAACCTTGTGTTCTAACTATACACACATCCAACTGACTCAATCCAAAGGCACACACGCGGATTGCCGCCCGTGCCGACCCATCTATATGAATTGGTCACTAACATCAAAAGCTATCCTGGACTATAGCCTTGCCATTCGGCGACCCTTTCAGCGCAGGTAGCTAGCCCCGCTGAAAGTTCCCGAATGACCCGAACGGTTCGTCCAGCTACGGCTATACCTGTTTCCCTCCGGAACGTCGCGGTCCCATGGCGCCCAGGGTTGTCGCGCGTAGAAACTCCTCCTTGTCGACAAGTTGTCCAATGACCATGCAAGACTCGACACAAAATGACGTCTCACACAGTCATTCATCTTCCAATATTACCATCTCTTTCAAAACCAATATCAAACCATCTATCATTTGAGACCCCTCGACGACCCACGGTCGCGAGCATTCTTTCTATCATTTGAGACCCCTCGACGACCTACGGTCACGAGCATTCTTTCCATGTTACCATATCATTTCATTCAACTCAATGCCTATTCGATATTCCTTCCTCCAAAACTCATTAAATCTACCGTGGTTCCTGCCTTAACACTAGGTCCGTACATCGTGCCTTAAATCGACTTCCGTTCTACGCGACGCTATCGCCCAAGTCATACTTTATATGACGGGCCTTTGGATCGTGGGACTATTTAACCTGACAATCGCAGAATGAGCGGAACAACACTTGGAAAGACTTGGGTCGACCGACATAACTTTGCCTAACTTACTCAAGCCTACAACTTAACGAGCAAAGGCCGCGTCAAGCCTTGCCTCGATGGAACGTGCAGTGCACGCGTTCAACTTTGAACGACCAAGTCATTTGGGTGCCTAGACTTATGGCACAAGCTGTGCAACGCAACTTAACTCATGGGGCAAGCCAAGGCTATGCCAAGCCTTGGACGACAGGACCGTGCATGCTTTATGATGCAGTTATGTGGGCGACGCCTATGACTTAGGCTATGCTCATAACTTTGCCGACTCAACCAACTTTCCTTCTCCCGAGCCACGGGACGAAGGATCGAGTGTCATTTTCAAAGCACGCCGTGCACCAACTCTAAGCCGACCGTTGGACCTTTCCATGTTCTAACTCAATTCGACCCTTCGGGATTATTTCTTTTAGCTATGTGGATTCGTCTCTTTTATTATCAAGCCTACTTGTGCAAGTTGAAAACATGCAATTTATTATGTGAAGGCTAAGATGAGGCAAGTTCACCGAAACTACCCCACCTGAGCGAGCGGTCATTTCGATCGAGCGATGTCTTCGAGTAGCCGTTGCAAGGCTAAGTTCGAACGCCGTTGGCATTTTGATTCTGCCGATTGACTGAGCGGGACGGGGCACTACATCATACACCACTTAGAAAAAGTTTCGTCCTCGAAACTAACTAAGTACACTTATCGACTTATCACTTTTACTCAACATTCATGACTCTCGCACAAACTATGCCTATGCGTTTTCTCAATCCGAGTCACGCTCGTGCAGCCCATTAGCATATTGTCCGATTAGACTCTAAGAATGATATGAGTCTAATAAATAAGCAGAATATAACATGAAACGGAATATAAAACACGAGAAGATAATAAAGAATTATCACAAGCAAATACCTGTATCATACATCGCAATCTCCTATCATCCTGTTCTGCTAACTAACTCCATGTAGTCGCTAAACCTGAAGAGATCATCAGGTCCTCAGAGGACTAGCAAGATACATAAAACATGCCTATCTAGCAGTTTAATCACGCAATAATATAACCAGGGTGTAAACAGGAACTAGACATGAGACTGACAAGTGGCTACTGACAGGTAACTATGAACTCGGATATGGGATCAAGTATGCATAAATTAACTACTGGTAGATCAATGGATACCAACCCTCGCCCCGATTGTGGACTCGCAGGTCAGTTTCAAGACAAGTCACCCTCTCCCCGATTGTGGACTCCCAGGTGCAAAGGCAACCCTCGCCCCGTGCATGGACTCGCAGGTTGTGGAAAAGACAAAGGAATAGCAATTTACTCACTCATACTTACAGACACGACTCAGTCAAGGCACAGGTGAAGACACGACACGACGCAATCACGATACACGAGAGAACCAATCCAATATGAACTACAAGGCTAACCATGTACATAGACTATATCTATACTAGCAAGCACGATATACAAATCACAAGTAAATAACCAACCGGTAAAACTGTATAATAATAGAAATATGCATGTACATAAACTGTAGAGGGAGGCAAGGAATACTTGCCTGGTGGCAGCACGAAGAACCCATAAATACCGTCAACTGGTACGCATAACGTCCAAGTCATCACAACTGTCTCCGAAAGCTGAAACAAACATTACCAACATTCTCAGAATAGTCAAATTAGCTAGGATTGCCTATCCTTAAGTCCAATTCTGGACACAGGGACAAAACGGTAATTTCGGGCAAAAACGATATCCGCCGTTGGATCCGCTTTGTACCGAAAAACGTGCCAGAGTCAATGGTCTCTAAAGTCGTCAAACTACATGTCTATGGATCCAGTTTTCCGATACAAACTCAACCGTATGTCCAAAGTTGGATTCCGACAGGCCGTACACAAAATCATCCGTTGAGTCGGACCGCGGGGACCGCAAAACGGCAATTTTATCAACGGTCTCAGAATCGGGCCAAACTTGGCATACAGGACCAGAAAAATGATACGATCCTGCTGGCGTAAGTTTTGTCTCGATCTGACGAGCGTGCACAAAGTAATTGAGAAATTTGCAAAGTGCACGATACGGTGAATTTTGACGGATACGCATCAAATTCGTCGCGCACACGCGACCAATTTGAATTCCGCCAAAGCCCACACGACCATGAAGCCGTTACTCTGCTTTCGATGCCTTCGGTTCACGACCACGTCGCCCGGTTTGGCGGGACGCACGTCGTGTGGAACAATTTTCTAGTTTTGAAAACAAATTTTTGTTGAACTTTGAAAGTTGATTTCTTCGCACACAGTTGATAAAAATCGAAACTACAAATTAGGTTAGGAAGCCCTACATGTTGTCTAAAAAGTTGTTCAAATAGATTTTGTGTTTCCTATCAGGATCGACCAATTTTGGCCTCCCAAGATGGGTGTCTGGATCGAAATACTGTCCTGTTTTGGACAGTTTTATGTTCGACTTTGCGTCGATTTATCGGACAACGTAAAGCATATAAATTCGATCTACTTGAAGGGGAATAATCTTGTATAAGTTGGGAACATACCCGAGGAAACGGTTCGCGAAACCATTGAGTGATCATCGAAATCCAATGCCGTGAAGTCGGCCTAGTCATGGCCGACTACTGCTACTGCTATGGTTGCTGTCAGTCGCGGCACGCGCGTGGCCTCTGGCCTGGTGCGGGGCGCACGGCTGCGGGGTGGTTCGCCCAGGCCGTGGGGCTGGGATGGCCTAGGGTTTTAGGTTTCTACTGCTACATCTCTCGATTCTCTTATGTACGTCAACCGAACCGAGCGCGTTAGAGTGTTCTGTACGCGCTGGTAGGCCGGGCTCGGGCTGAGCATAAGTGCTCGGGTTGGGTTATTTGATCGGGCTGGGGGATTTGTTGCTTGCTAAGTCTTGTGGGTTGGGCCAGGCCTTGATGGGCTCGGCTTTGGGCCTGGGTTTTATGGAACTTTGTTTTTTTCTTTTTCTTTTTCTTTTCCTTTTATTAACTATTAAATATTAATACATATATATATATTTTTTACATATATATATATATATATATATATATATATATATATATATATATATATATATATATATATATATATATATATTTATACATATCTATACACACATTTACATATATAATAAATCTCCAATAATCTGAATAAATATTTTATATAGCAACTACAAATCTCGATATTATCTATTTATTTATATATAAGGCTCATGTATGGATGTGCATTAAAATAATATCTACATATAAAATTAAGCAATATTTATCGCACCATTTTACATTAGTACCTAATTAAAGCATCATATAATAACTCATATATATATATATATATATGTATACTTCCAACTTTATACTTCCAAAAAAAAAAATGTATACTTCCAACTTTATAATTATTTCTATAATAAAATAATACCCACTCCCTTTAGTTATATATATATATATATATATATATATATATATATATATATATATATATATATATATATATATATATATATATATATATATATATATATATAACCCAATATAGATGTACCATACTGCATTTCTATGCATACATTTATTTCTGGTTTATTATTCTAAAAAGAATCTAAAGTATATTTAGCAAGTTATCGTATTTTCGAAATAACATATCCAACTAATATTAATAATATTGAACATATATATATAACAAACACTTTAGGAAAATACTTATTAGGCTATTTAAAATAAGGTAGCAGTACACACTCAAAGTATATCGTCATGGGCGTCTTAGGTCTCACTATAAGCCTACATGGGCTTGGTCCGGTCCGGGTCCAGTCCGGACCAGCCTGGTACAACCGGATCACTTAAATGTCAAATAATAATAATAATGAATAAATAAACTATTTATAATGGTCATGTTGCAACTTGGCCTAGTTTTCCTAGTTAGGACATCATTATTGTTCGGCCTTCCTTGGCAGGGCTAATACCCTAGTCAAAGCACGCCACTGCACTATCCGTGCCATGATTCCTAGTCACCTTGTACTCCAATTCCTAATAATGACTAGAATCATCTACCGTAATAATTATCTAAATACTTATTTATAAAAAAAAACTAAAAATCACCATTTAAATCAATTAAATAATAATAAAAAATATTTTCAAAAAATTTTTCGGGAAGGGGAGCTACAAATCTACCCACCTTAAAAATAATTTCGTCCTCGAAATTCAAATTCATAATTATTCCTTAAAATTCAAAGTCCTTAATCTCCTCAAATTTAATTTCTCAAAAATATTTCTATGACCTTCTCTAGTCATTTGGTATTTTACGAAATCTCGAGGACTTCTACCCACCTTTGGTCACACTACTTCCTTGGAACACAGGTTACTAAAATCATATAATCTTCTAACTAGTGACTAATAATTCTACCAAAAATATCTAGGATATATGGTATCTATAATCCCACATATTTATAAACACCCACACATTCAATAGTCAAGCAATATTATACTATAATTTAAGAATTTCTAATGACTCCTAGACAGCACGATTATTCGTCACCCCGAAATAGGAAGGGACGAGATTCAACGGTACGAAAAGCAAGGAAGTATCATCGAGAGTAAATATGGAATTTTCAAAGGCGTAGAGGATTTCTAGGAGAATTTTCAAGGCAGAGTGGATTGAGATTTCTAAGGTTTAGTCATTGTCGCAGGCTCGTACCAGTACAGTTACGTAACCGGTACGATATGCTCTGACCTCCATGGGCCACCACAAAAACTTGTCACGACCCGCACCCGCTTTTTGGACGCGAGCTCGTGAGCAAGCCAGCTACGTATCGAGCGGACTCCAGCCCTACTCAAGTACGTATAAGCTGTCAAGGTCAAGGGTATCATGTCTAATCTAAACTATATCTCAAGCCACAGGAATCATATGAAACAAGAATGAACAATTATGGGTCATAGTCTGCAGCCCATTAGCATATTGTCCAATTAGACTCTAAGAATGATATGAGTCTAATAAATAAGCAGAATATAACATGAAACGGAATATAAAATACGAGAAGATAATAAAAATTTATCACAAGCAAATACCTGTATCATACATCGCAATCTCCTATCATCCTGCTCTGCTAACTAACTCCAAGTAGTCGCTAAACCTGAAGAGATCATCAGGTCCTCAGAGGACTAGCAAGATACATAAAACATGTCTATCTAGCAGTTTAATTACGCAATAATATAACCAGGGTGTAAACAGGAACTAGACATGAGACTGACAAGTGGCTACTGACAGGTAACTATGAACTCGGATACGGGATCAAGTATGCATAAATGAACTTATGGTAGATCAATGGATGCCAACCCTCGCCCCGATTGTGGACTCGTATGTCAGTTTCAAGACAAGTCACCCTCGTCCTGATTGTGGACTCGCAGGTGCAAAGGTAACCCTCGCCCCGTGTGTGGACTTGTAGGTTGTAGAAAAGACAAAGGAATAGCAATTCACTCACTCATACTTACAGACACGACTCAGTCAAGACACAGGTGAAGACACGACACGACGTAATCACGATACACGAGAGAACCAATTCAATATGAACTACAAGGCTAACCATGTATATAGACTATATCTATACTAGCAAGCACGATATACTGTAACTCCCAAAATCATGTTTGGTAAATTTGAGGATTTTTCTAATTTTTTTTGAATTTAAAATATTTTTTCTTACAAAAATATAATTTCGATTGAATTAGTTAATTTCGAGTGTTAATGAATTTTCTCAAATTAAAAAGTATTTTTGGATATTATTTTTGAAATCATTGATTCAGTTTATTGTAGGAATTTTCTAATGGAAAGACATAAAAGAATTATTTTGTTAATCAAACAAATTTTGTAGCTAAATTCTATTACTACATGATAGTTATATTTGATTTCATTTCTAGTGATTTCTTAATTTCTGTTTTAACTTAAATAGCTTAATGGTGCAAAATAATAGAAAATTGTGTATTTCCAATAAATTACAATATTGTTATTATTTTGTAATTAATTAGTAACTATTAATTATGTTAAAGAAATAATTATTATTTTCGAATTTATTTAATATATGATTTTATTGGAGAGAATGGTAACTATTTTATTAACAGTTGAAACTTTTGTAATTAGGAAATTTATTTTGAAAACTGTTTTAAATTCTGTTTAACTATTGATATTTGAAAATCTGTTGGAACCATTGGAGGGAGTATTTGAAAATTGGATTTTGAATCAGTAATTTTGAATTTTGGAATCTATTCCTATTTAAAAATCTGGGAGATTAGACTTTGAAATCTGTTTTGTGAAAATTCTATTGAATTTGAATTTTGAAATCTGTTAGAATTTTTAATGTTTGGAAAGTTGTTACAACTATTCCTAATTCCTGCCCCCAGATCTAATTTTATTTACTGTATTGCCATCATTTTATTTACCCCCAGATCTGTAACTTATTACATCTTTGCCACTCTGCTCACGCACACACACACCAGATTATTTTATTATAAATATACACAGTTCCCCAGGTTCTGACACCACAGTACACTCTCTCTCTCTCCCTGACACGTCACCTCACTTCTCTCTCTCTATATTCTCTCTCTACATTGTTCTCTCCACTGTTTCGGCCTTCCTCGGCCTAGCTCCACCGTCGTCGTCACCGGAGTTCGACCGACCGTCGAGCTTCTTCGCCGAAGCGATACCGCACCTCGTCGTCGCCTCGACTGCTGCGCTGCTTCTAGAGTAGTGAGCCACCTCGAAGACCTCGCCACCGCCAGAGCCACCTCAGCTGCAGCGTCAGGCATTGAGCTCCGCGCTACCACTGTGGGCCGCGTGCACCGCCAGAGCTCGCTTCGACTGGCGAGCCACCGCCCTCGCAGACCGCGCCACCGTTCGATTCTCGTGCTCTCTCTTCGAAGCATGAGAGGTCGCCTCGTGGTCCACGCCGACCCTTCGAGTTTTGCGCCACCGCCTCCCTGAAGCCGCCTCGCCGAGAGGTCACCGTCGACCAAGCCAGTTCAGTCTCCTCCACCGCGGAGGAGCATCACCGCCATCAGTGGCCGAACCGAGGAGACTTCGACGAAGCCTGCTTCGCCGAGCCACCACCGGAGGACGAGGCTCGCCGTCAGTGCTTGGATCTACTCGCCGGTGCCGTTGATCGACATCCCCACCGCGGCTGGTGAGATTCCTCATCGATCTCTTTTTTCCCTCTCTTCCTTGCTTGCCTTTGGGTCTAGGGTTATGGTGACAGGAAGTACTTAGGGTTAGGGTTTCGAACCAATAGAGAAGACGACCTAGAGATCTAGGGTTTCTGATCTAGAGATTGGGAACCTAGGGTTAGGTTTCAGAGACTGGAAAGAGGAAGAGGCCAGATCTAGGGTTTCGACTACCTAGATCTAGGGTTTTCGCCGGAGGAGTTGCGAGACCTAGGGTTCAGGCGAAGGAAGCTGTGGCCATGGTGGAGAATTAAGTGGATTAGGGTTCTATCCGGAGAAGACGGAGTCGGATTAGGGTTTCGGGACGGGTTTGAAGCTTGAGGAAGAAGACGATGGAGAGAGACGGAGGCTGTGGCCATAGAGGAAGCTTTAGGGTTAGGGTTTGGCTTGCTTCGCCGGAGAGGCCGAGCTTCCTCGCCGGAGAAGACGAGAGCTCTCCCGAAGTTTTTGGTTGATTCTGGAGAGTTCGAGTGAAATGGCAGGAGAGCGAGAAGATGTTTTGATTTTGTTAGATTATAGAGCTGTGGGCCGGGTCTCTAAGCCTAAGGTCTGGGCTGTAACAGTCGGGCTGGGTCTTTGGGCTGAGAGCAATGGGCTGGGTTATTTAGAAAAAATAGTTTAATTTTTGTTTGTTTTAACAGTATATATTGGTTACAGTTGGGCCAATGATTTGGGCCGGGTCTGTGAGTAGAGTTGTGGGCTTCATTAATTTTTAGATTAATTCTGTGATTTTTGGACTGGACTGTGGGCTTAAGACTGGGCTGGATGCTTAGTTTAATTTCTGTTAAATTTTATGTTGTCAAATATTAACTTGTATAGTATTTAGTGATTTTAAATATTAAATAAACCTTGTATAACATTTTTAGTATAATGTATAATATTGTATGTGTAGTACTATGTATTATATTTCCAAATGAATAAATACTAATTTGTCTATTAGCATAAAATAAATATCTTGTAAACATATAAATATATAAATTCATATCTTATTATTAGTGGTTTGCAAATTATTTCAAAAGGATTTTATAAAACTAATATTGCTTTGTTAATATAAAAAACTTCTTATTTAAGATCTTTAAATATATATTGTATATATAATTGTTATTGGTTAATATTGAATACTATATTTTCTTATAAAAGTATTTTGTGATTAAAAAGGTTTATATAGTTATAAACTTTGCTACCAAAATGTTTAATATTTCTAAAATAGTTTATTAGTAATTATATTGATTCAAACTATATTATTTTCTAAATACTGTTAAATAGTTGAATTATCTAAAGCTAGTTAGCTAAATAGCATTGTTTAAACCCTAATAAATTGTACAAAATATAACAGGTGATTCATTACAACCATGCAGTACTACTCTCGTGCAAACAAACCGAGGCAAGTACACTGACTCGACTTGTACTTTGTTTTTCTGTCTTACCTACATGTGCCATGTTCTCATATCGGACACGAATTACACACGATTGCCTTGTACCATTGTTCATTGCTTGTGCGTCATTGTTTATTGCGGGGATTGGGGGAAATATTAGCTTTTGTGTGACCACACCCAACATAGGAAATTGTGGATAGCCTAATCGTACATTTCACGTACGATGAAGCCGGACCTTGTAGAATTGACTCATTGACTCATTGCCTCATTGATTGATTGATTGCTCCTAAGTCGGTCACACATTAGTTTTAATATTTCAAATTTGTCACAATTGCATATTGATTGTCATGATTCATTACCTTGTACATTGATAGCCATGTTCATTGTCTAGCATATTGATTGTCATCCATTTACCTGCAGTTTTATATTTTATTTCTTTTACCGCAGTTTCACTTTCATTTCATGTTCTAGTATTCTGGTATTCTGGTTTCACCTTGTACTCTGGATCACAGATTACATTGTATATTGTCTGGTCAGGGTTGTACTTTGCTCTTTTCCTGATAGGATCGTTGTAGGTGAGTGAGAGATTACATGGAGCTGGTGATTGCTTGGATATTGCAGCTTTTTATTTATTTTTCTGGAGATTGTATCTTAGAGATTCATTATTGTATATTATTTCATTTGACCGGATTTATCTCCGGCAGAGTTTGTATTTAAAACACTTGATGGATATTGGTGATTTCTGGAAACGTTATAAAAGTTGTGTTTTGGTTTACATTACATTGTGACTTTGAGTTTTTCTTAGTATTGTACAGCTTACTTCGTCGTGTCCATCGACGAAGGCTGGGCGTGTCCGACTCGTATCCGATTATTCGGGAGCGGGTCGTGACATATACAAATCACAAGTAAATAACCAACTGGTAAAATTGTATAATAATAGAAATATGCATGTACATAAACTGTAGAGGGAGGCAAGGTATACTTGCCTGGTGGCAGCGCGAAGAACCCATAAATACCATCAACTGGTACGCATAACGTCCAAGTCATCACAACTGTCTCCGAAAGCTGAAACAAACATTACCAACATTCTCAAAATAGTCAAATTAGCTGGGATTGCCTGTCCTTAAGTCCAATTCTGGACACAGGAGCAAAACGGTAATTTTGGGCAAAAACGATGTCCGCCGTTGGACCCGCTTTGCACCGAAAAGTGTGCCAGAGTCAATGGTCTCTAAAGTCATCAAACTATATGTCTACGAATCCAGTTTTCTGATACGAACCCAACCGTATGTCCAAAGTTGGATTCCGGCAGGCCGTGCACAAAATCACCCGTTGAGTCGGACCGCGGGGCCCGCAAAACGGCAATTTTGTCAACGGTCTCAGAATCGGACCAAACTTGGCATACAGGACCAAAAAAATGATACGGTCCTGCTGGCACAAGTTTCGTCTCGATCTGACGAGCGTGCACAAAGTAATTGAGAAATTTTCAAAGTGTACGATACGGTGAATTTCGACGGATACGCATCAAATTCGTCGCGCACACGCGACCAATTTGAATTCCGCCAAAGCCCACACGACCACGAAGCCGTTATGCAGCTTTCGATGCCTTCGGTTCACGACCACGTCGCCCGGTTTGGCGGGACGTACGTCGTGTGGAACAATTTTTTAGTTTTGAAAACAGATTTTTGTTGAACTTTGAAAGTTGATTTCTTCGCACACAGTTGATAAAAATCGAAACTACAAATTAGGTTAGGAAGCCCTACATGTTGTCTAAAACGTTTTTCAAATAGATTTTTCGTTTCCTATCAGGATCGACCAATTTTGGCCTCCCAAGATGGGTGTCTGGATCGAAATACTGTCCTGTTTTGGACAGTTTTATGTTCGACTTTGCGTCGATTTATCGGACAACGTAAAGCATATAAATTCGATCTACTTGAAGGGGAATAATCTTGTATAAGTTGGGAACATACCCGAGGAAACGGTTCACGAAACCATTGAGTGATCATCGAAATCCAACGTCGTGAAGTCGGCCTAGTCATGGCCGACTACTGCTACTACTATGGTTGCTGTCAGTCGCGGCGTGCGCGCGCGCGGCCTCCGGCCTGGTGCGGCGGCGCACGGCCGCGGGGTGGTTCACCCAGGCTGTGGGGCTGGGATGGCCTAGGGTTTTAGGTTTCTACTGCTACATCTCTCGATTCTCTTATGTACGTCAATCGAACCGAGCGCGTTGGAGTGTTCTGTACGCGCTGGTAGGCCGGGCTCGGCCTGAGCATAAGTGCTCGGGTTGGGTTATTTGATCGGGCTGGGGGGATTTGTTGCTTGCTAAGTCTTGTGGGTTGGGCCAGGCCTTGATGGGCTCGGCTTTGGGCCTGGGTTTTATGGAACTTTGTTTTTTTTCTTTTTCTTTTCCTTTTCTTAACTATTATATATATATATATATATATATATATATATATATATATATATATATATATATATATATATATATACACACACATTTACATATATAATAAATCTCCAATAATCTAAATAAATATTTTATATAGCAACTACAAATCTCGATATTATCTATTTATTTATATATAAGGCTCATGTATGGATGTACATTAAAATAATATCTACATATAAAATTAAGCAATATTTATCGCACCATTTTACATTAGTACCTAATTAAAGCATCATATAATAACTCATATATATATATGTATACTTCCAACTTTATAATTATTTCTATAATAAAATAATACCCACTCCCTTTAGTTACATATATATATATATAACCCAATATAGTTGTACCATACTGCATTTCTATGCATACATTTATTTCTGGTTTATTATTCTAAAAAGAATCTAAAGTATATTTAGCAAGTTATCGTATTTCCGAAATAACATATCCAACTAATATTAATAATATTGAACATATATATATAACAAACACTTTAGGAAAATACTTATTAGGCTATTTAAAATAAGGTAGCAGTACACACTCAAAGTATATCGTCATGGGCGTCTTAGGTCTCACTATAAGCCTACATGGGCTTGGTCCGGTCCGGGTCCAGTCCGGACCAGCCTGGTACAACCGGATCACTTAAATGTCAAATAATAATAATAATGAATAAATAAACTATTTATAATGGTCATGTTGCAACTTGGCCTAGTTTTTCTAGTTAGGACATCACTATTGTTCGGCCTTCCTTGGAAGGGCTAATACCCTAGTCAAAGTACGCCACTGCACTATCCGTGCCATGATTCCTAGTCACCTTGTACTCTAATTCCTAATAATGACTAGAATCATCTACCGTAATAATTATCTAAATACTTATTTATAAAAAAACAAAAAATTACCATTTAAATCAATTAAATAATAATAAAAAAAAATATTTTCAAAAGAAATTTCGGGAAGGGAAGCTACAGGATGTGACCTACTTCTCCCAAGTCCTGCATATCAAACTGTTTAGATAACCATACCCTTACATCAGATAACACCTTCACATTGTTTCCAATAAGCAAGATGTCATCCACATAAAGTACTAGGAACACCACCACGTTTCCGTCACACTTTCTGTAATGTCCCGTCTCGTTCAGTCAATCGGCGGAATCGAAACGTCGACAACGTTCGAACTTAGCCTTGCAACGACTGCTCAGAGACATCACTCGGTCGAGGCGACCGCTCGCTCAGGTGGGATAGTTTCGGGGAACTTGCCTCATCTTAGCCTTCACATAATAAATCGGATGTTTTCAACTCGCACAAGTAGGATTGATAATAAAAGATACGAATCTACATAGCTAAAGGGAACAATCCCGACGGGTCAATTTGAGTTATAATATAAAAATGTCCAACGGTCGGCTTAGAGTTGGTGCACGACGTGCTTTGAAAATGACACTCGGTCCTTCGTTCCGTGGCTTGGGAGAAGGAAAGTTGGTTGAGTAGGCGAAGTATGAACGTAGCCTAAGTCATAGGCGTCGCCCGCATAAGTGCTTCATAAAGCATGCACGGTCCTATCATCCAAGGCTTGGCATAGTCTTGGCTTGCCCTATGAGTTAAGTTGCATCGCACGGCTGCTGGCGTAAGTCTAGGCGCCCAAATGACTTGGTCGTTCGGAAGTCGAACGCATGCGCGACACGTTTCCGCAATGCGAGGCTTGACGCAGCCTTTGCTCGTCGAGTCGTTGTACGTTTAAGTCAGGCGAGTTATGTTAGGCTATTGGAGTGGTAGCAAGCACGGTCCTACGAGTTCTACGGTTGGGTATAACCGAATAGTCCTATGGTCTCAAGGCCCGTCGACTTGGACAGGAGTGTCACGTAGAGCACGAATGGCTTAAGGTACGATGCACGGACTTATGTTTAAGGCATAAACCACGGTTGATTTAATGAGTTTTGGATGAAGGACTATCGAATAGGCATTGAGTTGAATGAAATAATATGGTAACACGGAGAAGGCTTGCGACCGTGGGTCGTCGAGGGATCTCAAGGATAGAAGTCTTGATATCGGTTTGAAAGAGATGGTAACATTGGAAGAGGAATGACTGTGTGAGACGTCAGTCTGTGTCGAGTCTTGCATGGTCATTGGACAACTTGTCGACAAGATAGAGTTTCCACGCGCGACAACCCTGGGCGCCGAGGGACCGCATCGTTCCGGAGGGAAACACGGTATAGCCGTAGCTGGACGAACCGCTCGGGTTATTCAGAAACTTTCTTCGGGGCTAGCTACTTGCGATGAAATGTCTTCGAATAACAAGGCTATAAGTCCACGATAGCTTGTGGTGTTAGTGACCAATTCATATAGATGGGTCGGCACGAGCGGCAATCCGCGTGTGTGCCTTTGGATTTAGTCTAGTTGAATGTGTGTATGGTTGGAACATAAGTGTTTGGGCCTAAGAATGGCTACAACATAGGCGACGAGCTTCGGTACGAGATGTGGCGTCGAGTCTTAAGTTGTTTGCATATAAGTTGCATAAGTTGGTTTGAGTTGTCTTGAGTTTAAGTCAGGAAATGCCGCAAAGGAAAAGTTGGTCGAGTGACACTTAGTCCACAAGTTGGATGGGTCAATTGATGATTTAGTAGTAAAGGGCCGCGAGGCGACGATATGATTGAGTCTCATTGAGTTGCGAGGCACGACCTCAACAAGGACTTGTAGCACGGTCACACAAAAATAGAGTCTATCATGTAGTTGCATCTCTGATTTGGGCCGTAAGGCAAACACGACTTGATAGGTTAACGTTGTTGGCACAAAAAGGGTCTAGAGGCAAGGTATGGGCTAACGTTGTTGTTGCAAGCACGAGATGGTATTGAGGCACAAAATAGGCCAAGGCTTCGGTCCTAAAATAATCCTAAGGCAAGACTAGAAAGAAAATTGATAAAAAGTGACTATGTTGCACAAAGTAAATCAAACGTATTAGGTTTGTATGGGTGGGCGAGGAGCTCATTCCACCAGTACAGTTGAGTACTAACACCCACATAGTTTCCATGTGCAGGCAGAGATAGAAGCTCGTGGCGCGGAGCTCGCTTGCATGCGTCGAGGCACGGAGTTCCTTGGCGATTCGAAGCGTGCGGCCGCATGGAGTGAAGACTTATACAGAACGTAATGTATGGACGTCGCCTTCCGAAGCTTCCGCTGGTTCGAGACTTGTATTGAGAGATGAGAGAGAGCTTAGTGAACTTGTAATGAGAGAAAAGTGAGCTTGAGAGACTTGTAATCTTGGCCTTGCGCCCCATTGTAATCTATGTTTCAATATCAATAAAGAGCTTCCTTTGAATAACTTGTGTTTGTTCTAAATTTTTATTGCTATTATTCAATGTCTCTACTTGGGACTTCTGTGCGACGACCCCGTCGCAGCTGCTGGAATCGGCCATTATGGAACCCGCCTTGCACGAGCAAAATCTAGGCTCGTGTGGCATCACGCCTTAGCGAGGAGATCGCTCATACGGGAGCGGTGCGTGACATAATGGTATCAAAGCACGGCTTTACGTCCTTGGACTATCGATTGAATTCTTTAACTCGTTGTTTCCGTAAACTCTGTTGCTTCCGCAAAGTTGATATCGTTGGTGCACTCTCTCTCAAATGTCCTACGGGATGTCCATACAATAAGTCTATCTATTTTTCAAAATGTAGGAGAACAGTTTTTGACAAAACAAAAAAGATGGTTCGCGTAAGCACGGTTGGATAAGTCGGGCTAGGCATATACACCAAAGTTGCGTCGACCTTAGAAAAATCGAGTACGGGATTCAAATTGTGTCGGACGAGAATGAGTTGAACTTGATTGAGTAAGTGAGATGACTATCGATAAGGGTGCTATCGAGCGATGATAACGTCGATGTGATATAGATGAGCATGCTTGGAATTCGAGGAATGGTTCGAACGGGATTTGAAGAAATAGATTTTCATTCGAATGATAAGTTGTGGATTTGTTGAATGACTTCATCCGTGAGTGGTGTATGCGATAGCCTCAGGGATGTCGATCGATTGATAAAGGAATGATACGAATTGAGAAAATACGTTGGTCGATGACTTAAGATAAACGGATAAAAATACGTGAAATTGGTTTGAAGAAATTGATGTTGTGAATGATTCGAGGGATAATGATTGAACTTGAACTTGAATGTCGAGGAGATTATCCAGTCGGACGATAGCATCATTCGTACGACTCGAAATTTGTTGCAAAGAAAGATCGTCAGGTTACGTATATCGTCGATGGTATTGAGGCGTATCAAAGATCGATATGCGATAACTCAGGGGTACTCTGACTCGACGAATGACGATTGTGCAAATGTTATTGTTCGGTTGGGTGCTATACTTAGGATTTTGATCGAGATGAATGTTGGATGAAAATGATTGTGTTTTGATGGTTACGCGGATAACCACAACGTCGACAATCTTGTCTGTGCGAGTGCAACTCTAGCCTCGCACATGCATTGCATCGAATTTGGGATGATCGTTCCGCGTGAGCGCTGACATGGTGATTCATGTCACGGGAATGATCGAACTCGAAAAATCAGGACGCGACAACGTTGATTATCTCGACTTGTCGGTTTGATGCGAAGGAGAATTCAAGGATGTTAGGACTTGCGATTGATGAATGAATAAAACTTGAGGATTGAGTAGGTCCAATCCACGCATCAAGAATGAATTAGTCTAGACACAAAACAAGAGTTACGTCCCGATGAGAATGATTATCTCGTGGGAGCGTGCATGGTGATTCATGCCCACCGTGGATAATCTGACTCGCGTGAGATCGGGTCGCAAAATATTGTTAAGTCGAACGACCTTGTGATCGATTACGTAAATTGGGATAAACGACTTAGGGAGTATAAAATATAAATTATGGATTAGCAATGAATTGTGTCGTAGCGTGCTTGATTTGAAAAAGATTGATAGACGATCTACATCGAACGTGTTCAAAAGATAGACTATGTGAAATGGCTTGATGAACGAACGATATTGATATATCGAAGATTGGTTGAATGAAATTACAACGGGATGGCTTTGCTGAATGACTCAGACCCCGTACGACAAACGTTGGGATGTGTGTAGAAAATCGATGCTCGATGTTTAGAAATCGGAGTGTTGCGAGCTTGGGTAGAAAACCCCGTACTATCAACTTGGTTTGACCTTAGGATGGGGTCAGTGTTGATATCATTGTTTGGAAACTGTGATGCCAATACTGATAATTGACTTTAGCCTAAAGAGATTGCCTAGCGGCTAGGCGAAATGTCCATGTTGCGAGAGTTAACATCGGTAGGATTGATTTTAAAGAATTGAGTGGATGGATCGATAGATGGAATTGGATTCACTATCACAAGGCTTGGTTGAAATGCAATATATTTTGGGGACGCCTAGAATATGTGCACGATCCAACTAAGTGATATGTTGAATCAAGTGAGACATGAGGAATAGAAAAGTGTCGAGAATTTTGAAATTGTATTGAAGGAAAGATCGAGGGTAGCACGAGCGTGGCTCGGATTTGGGAAACACATAGGCGTAGTGTGTACGAGAGTTCTTAAATATTGAGTAAGTGATAAGTCGATAAGTGTACTCAGTTAGTTTCAAGGACGAAACTTTTCTGAGTGGTGTATAATGTAATGTCCCGTCCCGTTCAGTCAATCGGAGGAATCGAAACGTCGACGACGTTCGAACATAGCCTTACAACGGCTGCTCAGAGACATCACTCGGTCGAGGCGACCGCTCGCTCAGGTTGGATAGTTTCGGTGAACTTGCCTCATCTTAGCCTTCACATAATAAATCGGATGTTTTCAACTCGCACAAGTAGGATTGATAATAAAAGAGACGAATCCACATAGCTAAAGGGAATAATCCCGACGGGTCGATTTGAGTTAGAATATAGAAATGTCCAACGGTCGGCTTAGAGTTGGTGCACGACGTGCTTTAAAAATGACACTCGGCCCTTCGTTCCGTGGCTTGGGAGAAGGAAAGTTGGTTGAGTAGGCGAAGTATGAACGTAGCCTAAGTCATAGGCGCCGCCCGTATAAGTGCTTCATAAAGCATGCACGGTCCTATCGTCCAAGGCTTGGCATAGCCTTGGCTTGCCCTATGAGTTAAGTTGCATCGCACGGCTGCTGGCGTAAGTCTAGAAGCCCAAATGACTTGTTCGTTCAGAAGTTGAACGCATGCGCGGCACGTTTCCGCAATGCGAGGCTTGACGCAGCCTTTGCTCCTCGAGTCGTTGTACATTTAAGTCAGGCGAGTTATTTTAGGCTATCGGAGTGGTAGCAAGCACGGTCCTACGAGTTCTACGGTTAGGTATAACCGAATAGTCTTATGGTCTCAAGGCCCGTCGACTTGGACAGGAGTGTCACATAGAGCACGAATGGCTTAAGGTACGATGTACGGACTTAGTGTTTAAGGCATGAACCAAGGTTGATTTAATGAGTTTTGGAGGAAGGACTATCGAATAGGCATTGAGTTGAATGAAATGATATGGTAACACGGAGAAGGCTCGTGACCGTGGGTCATCGAGGGATCTCAAGGATAGAAGTCTTGATATCGGTTTGAAAGAGATGGTAACATTGGAAGAGGAATGACTGTGTGAGACGTCAGTCTGTGTCGAGTCTTGCATGGTCATTGGACAACTTGTCGACAAGATAGAGTTTTTACGTACGACAACCCTGGGCGCCGAGGGACCGCATCGTTCCGGAGGGAAACACGGTATAGCCGTAGCTGGACGAACCGCTCGGGTTATTCGAGAACTTTCTTCGGGGCTAGCTACTTGCGATGAAATGTCTTCGAATAACAAGGCTATAAGTCCACGATAGCTTATGGTGTTAGTGACCAATTCATATAGATGGGTCGGCACGAGCGGCAATCCGCGTGTGTGCCTTTGGATTTAGTCTAGTTGAATGTGTGTATGGTTGGAACATAAGTGTTTGGGCCTAAGAATGGCTACAACATAGGCGACGAGCTTCGGTACGAGATGTGGCGTCGAGTCTTAAGTTGTTGGCATATAAGTTGCATAAGTTGGTTTGAGTTGTCTTGAGTTTAAGTCAGAAAATGCCGCAAAGGCAAAGTTGGTCGAGTGACACTTAGTCCACAAGTTGGATGGGTCAATTGATGATTTAGTAGTAAAGGGCCGCGAGGCGACGATATGATTGAGTCTCATTGAGTTGCGAGGCACGGCCTCAACAAGGACTTGTAGCACGGTCACACAAAAATAGAGTCTATCTTGTAGTTACGTCTCTGATTTGGGCCGTAAGGCAAACACGACTTGATAGGTTAACGTTGTTGGCACAAAAAGGGTCTAGAGGCAAGGTATGGGCTAACGTTGTTGTTGCAAGCACGAGATGGTATTGAGGAACAAAATAGGCCAAGGCGTCGGTCCTAAAATAATCCTAAGGTAAGACTAGAAAGACAATTGATAAAAAGTGACAATGTTGCACAAAGTAAATCAAACGTGTTAGGTTTGTATGGGTGGGCGAGGAGCTCATTCCACCAGTACAGTTGAGTACTGACACCCACATAGTTTCCATGTGCAGGTACAGATAGAAGCTCGTGGCGCGGAGCTCGCTTGGATGCGTCGAGGCACGGAGTTCCTTGGCGATTCGAAGCGTGCGGCCCGCATAGAGTGAAGACTTATACAGGATATAATGTATGGACGTCGCCTTCCGAAGCTTCCGCTGGTTCGAGACTTGTATTGAGAGATGAAAGAGAGCTGAGTGAACTTGTAATGAGAGAAAAGTGAGTTTGAGAGACTTGTAATCTTGGCCTTGCGCCCCATTGTAATCTATGTTTTAATATCAATAAAGTGCTTCCTTTGAATAACTTATGTTTGTTCTAAATTTTTGCTGCTATTATTCATTGTCTCTACTTGGGACTTCTATGCGACGACCCCGTCGCAGCCGCTGGAATCGGCCGTTATGGAATCCGTCTTACACGAGCGAAATCTAGGCTCGTGTGGCATCACGCCTTAGCGAGGACGATCGCTCATACAGGAGCGGGGCGTGACATAATGGTATCAAAGCAAGGCTTTACGTCCTTGGACTATCGATTGAATTCTTTAACTCGTTTTTTCTGTGAACTCTGTCGCTTCTGCAAAGTTGATATCGTTGGTGCGCTCTCTCTCAAATGTCCCACAGGATGTCCATACGATAAGTCTATCTATTTTGCAAAATGTAGGAGAACAATTTTTGACAAAACAAAAAGATGGTTCGCGTAAGCACAGTTGGCTAAGTCGGGCTAGGCATATACTTCAAAGTTGCGTCGACCTTAGAAAAGTCGAGTGCGAGATTCAAATTGTGTCGGACGAGAATGAGTTGAACTCGATTGAGTAAGTGAGATGACTATCGATAAGGGTGCTATCGAGCGACGGTAACGTCGATGTGATATAGATGAGCGTGCTTGGAATTCGAAGAATGGTTCGAACGGGATTTGAAGAAATGGATTTTAATTCGAAAGATAAGTTGAGGATTTGTTGAATGAATTCATCCCTGAGTGGTGTATGCGATAGCCTCAGGGATGTCGATCGATTGATAAAGGAATGATACGAATTGAGGAAATACGTTGGTCGATGACTTAAGATAAACGGATAAAAATACGTGAAATTGGTTTGAAGAAATTGATGTTGTGAATGATTCGAGGGATAACGATTGAACTTGAACTTGAATATCGAGAAGATTATCCAGTCGGACGATAGCATCATTCGCACGACTCAAAATTTATTACAAAGAAAGATCGTCAGGTTACGTATATCGTCGATGGTATTGAGACGTATCAAAGATCGATATACGATAACTCGGGGTACTCTGACTCGGCGAATGACGATCGTGCAAGTATTATTGTTCGGTTGGGTGCTATACTTAGGATTTTCATCGAGATGAATGTTGGATGAAAATGATTGTGTTTTGATGGTTACGCGGATAACCACAACGTCGATAATCTTGTCTGTGCGAGCGCAACTCTAGCCTCGCACATGCGTTGCGTCGGATTTGGGATGATCGTTCCGCATGAGCGCTGACATGGTGATTCATGTCACGAAAATGATCGAACTCGAAAAATTAGGACGCGGCAACGTTGATTGTCTCGACTTGTCGGTTTGATGCGAAGAAGAATTCAAGGATGTTAGGACTTGCGATTGATGAATGAATGAAACTTGAGGATTGATTAGGTCCAATCCACGCATCGAGAATGAATTAGTCTAGACACAAAACAAGAGTTACGTCCCGATAAGAATGATTATCTCGTGGGAGCGTGCATGGTGATTCGTGCCCACCGTGGATAATCTGACTCGCGTGAGATCGGGTCGCAACATATTGTTAAGTCGAACGACCTTGTGATCGATTACGTGAATTGGGATAAACGACTTAGGGAGTATAAAATGTGAATTATGGATTAGCAATGAATTGTGTCGTAGCGTGCTTGATTTGAAAAAGATTGATAGGCGATCTACATTGAACGTGTTCAAAGAGATAGACTATATGAAATGGCTTGATGAACGAACGATATTGATGTATCGAAGATTGGTTGAATGAAATTACAACATGATGGCTTTGCTGAATGACTCAGACCCCGTGCGATAAACGTTGGGATGTGTGTAGGAAATCGATGCTCGATGTTTAGAAATCGAAGTGATGTGAGCTTGGGTAGAAAAACCCGTACTATCAACTTGGTTTGACCTTAGGATGGGGTCAGTGTTGATATCGTTGTTTGGGAACTGTGATTCCAATACTGATAATTGACTTTAGCCTAAAGAGATTGCCTAACGGCTAGGCAAAATGTCCATGTTGCGAGAGTCAACATCGGTAGGATTAATTTTAAAGAATTGAGTGGATGGATCGATAGATGGAATTGGATTCACCATCACAAGGCTTGGTTGAAATGTAATATATTTTGGGGACGCCTTGAATATGTGCACGATCCAACTAAGTGATATGTTGAATCAAGTGAGACTTGGGGAATGGAAAAGTGTCGAGAATTTTGAAATTGTATTGAAGGAAAGATCGAGGGTAGCACGAGCGTGGCTCGGATTTGGAAAATACATAGGCGTAGTGTGTGCGAGAGTTCTTAAATGTTGAGTAAAGTGATAAGTCGATAAGTTTACTTAGTTAGTTTCGAGGACAAAACTTTTTCTGAGTGGTGTATGATGTAATACCCCGTCCCTCTCAGTTAATCGGAGGAATCGAAACGTCGACGACGTTCGAACTTAGCCTTGCAACGGCTGCTCAGAGACATCACTCGGTCGAGACGACCGCTCGCTCAGGTAGGGTAGTTTCAGTGAACTTGCCTCATCTTAGCCTTCATATAATAAATCGGATGTTTTCAACTCGCACAAGTAGGATTGATAATAAAAGAGACGAATCCACATAGCTAAAGGGAATAATTCTGACGGGTCGATTTGAGTTAGAATATGGAAATGTCCAACGGTCGGCTTAGAGTTGGTGCACGACGTGCTTTGAAAATGACACTCGGTCCTTCGTCCCGTGGCTTGGGAGAAGGAAAGTTGGTTGAGTAGGCGAAGTATGAACGCAGCCTAAGTCATAGGCGTCGCCCGCATAAGTGCTTCATAAAGCATGCACGGTCCTATTGTCCAAGGCTTGGCATAGCCTTGGCTTGCCCTATGAGTTAAGTTGCGTCGCACGGCTGCTGGCGTAAGTCTAAGCGCCCAAATGACTTGGTCTTTCAGAAGTCGAACGCATGCGCGGCACGTTTCCACAATACGAGGCTTGATGCAGCCTTTGCTCGTCGAGTCGTTGTACGTTTAAGTCAGGCGAGTTATGTTAGGCTATCGGAGTGGTATCAAGCACGGTCCTACGAGTTCTACGGTTGGTTATAACCAAATAGTCTTATGGTCTCAGGGCCCGTCGACTTGGGCAGGAGTGTCACGTAGAGCACGAATGGCTTAAGGCACGATGCACGGACTTAGTATTTAAGGCATGAACCACGGTTGATTTAATGAGTTTTGGAGGAAGGACTATCGAATAGGCATTGAGTTGAATAAAATAATATGGTAACACGGAGAAGGCTCGCGACCGTGGTTCGTCGAGGGATCTCAAGGATAGAAGTCTTGATATCGGTTTGAAAGAGATGGTAACATTGGAAGAGGAATGACTGTGTGAGACGTCAGTTTGTGTCGAGTCTTGCATGGTCATTGGACAACTTGTCGACAAGGTAGAGTTTCCACGCGCGACAACCCTGGGCGCCGAGGGACCACGTCGTTCCAGAGGGAAACACGGTATAGCCGTAGCTGGACGAACCGCTCGGGTTATTCGGGAACTTTCTTCGGGGATAGCTACTTGCGATGAAAGGGTCTTCGATTAACAAGGCTATAAGTCCACGATAGCTTGTGGTGTTAGTGACCAATTCATATAGATGGATCGGCACGAGCGGTAATCCGCGTGTGTGCCTTTGGATTTAGTCTAGTTGAATGTGTGTATGGTTGGAACATAAGTGTTTGGGCCTAAGAATGGCTACAACATAGGCGACGTACTTCGGTACGAGATGTGGCGTCAAGTCTTAAGTTGTTGGCATATAAGTTGCATAAGTTGGTTTGAGTTGTCTTGAGTTTAAGTCAGGAAATGCCGCAAAGGCAAAGTTGGTCGAGTGACACTTAGTCCACAAGTTGGATGGGTCAATTGATGATTTAGTAGCAAAGGGCCGCGAGGCGGCGATATGATTGAGTCTCATTGAGTTGCGAGGCACGGCCTCAACAAGGACTTATAGCACGGTCACACGAAAATAGAGTCTATCGTGTAGTTGCGTCTCTGATTTGGGCCGTAAGGCAAACACGACTTGATAGGTTAACGTTGTTGGCACAAAAAGGGTCTAAAGGCAAGGTATGGGCTAACGTTGTTGTTGCAAGCACGAGATGGTATTGAGACACAAAATAGGCCAAGGCGTTGGTCCTAAAAGAATCCTAAGGCAAGACTAGAAAGAAAATTGATAAAAAGTGACTATGTTGCACAAAGTAAATCAAACGTGTTGAGTTTGTATGGGTGGGCGAGGAGCTCATTCCACCAGTACAGTTGAGTACTGACACCCATATAGTTTCCATGTACAGGCACAGGTAGAAGCTCGTAGCGCGGAGCTCGCTTGGATGCGTCGAGGCACGGAGTTCCTTGGCGATTCGAAGCGTGCGGCCGCATGGAGTAAAGACTTATACAGGACATAATGTATGGACGTCGCCTTCCGAAGCTTCCGCTGGTTCGAGACTTGTATTGAGAGATGAGAGAGAGCTGAGTGAACTTGTAATGAGAGAAAAGTGAGCTTGAGAAACTTGTAATCTTGGCCTTACGCCCCATTGTAATCTATGTTCCAATATCAATAAAGAGCTACCTTTGAATAACTTGTGTTTGTTCTAAATTTTGCTGCTATTATTCAATGTCTCTACTTGGGACTTCTGTACGACGAACCCATCGCAGCCGCTGGAATCGGCCGTTATGGAACCCGTCTTGTACGAGCGAAATCTAGGCTCGTGTGGCATCACGCCTTAGCGAGGACGATCGCTCATACGGGAGCGGGGCGTTACACTTTCTGTATACACATGATTCATCCTGACATTGATAAAATCCATAGGATTTTATCACCTGATCAAAACATATGTTCCAAGATCTGGAAGCTTGCTTAAGTCCATAAATAGACTTCTTGAGCTTACAAACAAGATGCTTTTGGCCTTTTTCAATGAACCCGTCTGGTTGCTTCATATAGATGTCTTCCTCAAGACTTCCATTAAGGAAAGCTGTCTTGACATCCATTTGCCAAATCTCATAATCGAGATGAGCTGCAATAGATAAAAGAATCCGGATAGACTTAAGCGTGGCTACAGGAGAAAAGGTTTCCTCATAATCGATACCCTCTCTTTGAGTAAAACCTTTTGCTAAAAGCCGAGCTTTAAAGGTTTCAACCTTACTGTCTGATCCTCTTTTTCTCTTATAGACCCACTTGCATCCAATTGCTTTTACACCAACGGGTGGTTCTACAAGCTTCCAGACCTGATTAGAATCTATAGATTCTATTTCAGATATCATTTCTTTTTGCCAAGACTCTGCTTCTTTATCTTGGAGTGCTTCATTGTAGGTACATGGATCATAATCTTGTTCCTCGGGGACGAAGTCTGATGACTCTCCCAAGAACATATATCTATCAGGTTGTATCACAACTCTCCCACTATGACGAGGCACTATCGGTTGTGGTGTAACATTTGTGACACGTTGTGCAGTTATTTGTGGTTCATCCTCTTGTACTGTTGGTACTGAAGTACTTGGTGTCTCACGTCTCAGTTCTTCTAGAACAACTCTACTTGTGGATTTATGGTTCATCACATAGTCTTCCTCTAAGAATCGGGCATTAGTGCTAACAATGACCTTCTGATCCTTAGGACTATAAAATAAACCTCCTTTCGTTCTTCTTGGATAGCCTACAAACAAGCGTACTTCTGTACGAGATTCCAACTTATCTGCTTTCCCATTCAGCACATGTGCTGGACTACCCCAAATGCGAACATGTTTCAGATTAGGCTTACGCCCAATCCACAGCTCTGTGGGAGTAAGAGGTAATGACTTAGAAGAAACCAAGTTCAAAATATAAGCTGCAGTCTCTAAGGCATATCCCCAAAATGAATCTGGCAAATCCGAATAACTCATCATTGATCTAACCATCTCCATAAGAGTTCTATTCCTTCTTTCGGCTACACCATTTTGCTGGGGCGTTCCAGGTGCAGTCAATTGGGATGCAATCCCGGCCTCTGATAAATAATCCTTAAACTCTCCAAAGAGGTACTCGCCACCACGATCTGATCGTAATGACTTGATACATTTTCTATGACGTTTCTCCGTTTGCTCCTTGTATTCTTTGAATTTCTCAAAGCACTCAGACTTACGGCACATCAAATAAATGTATCCATACCTTGAATAATCGTCAATAAATATAACAAAATATTCAAAGCCATCTCTAGCTTGGATAGTCATGGGTCCACACAAATCAAAATAAACCAATTCCAACACATCTTTGGCCCTTTTGGTCATTTTAACTTCCAAGCAGGATTCACAGACTGGTAGTGCCTCCACTTCCAATGAACTCAAAGGTCCATCTTTAACCAGTCTTTGAATCCTTCTTAGGTTAATATGCCCCAATCGCAAGTGCCAAAGAAATGTTTGGTTCATACAAGAAGGTTCTTTTCTCTTATTTAAGTTAGATGACATATTATTCGTTTCCATAAGTTGCATTGTGGGCGAAATAGGATTAATGACATACAAATTATCAACCAATGCACCAGAACAGATAAATTGTTTATTCTTTCTAATAACAATATTGTCATTAAAATAAACTGAATATCCATCCTTAACTAACATAGAAAAGAAACTAAATTTCTTCTAACTGAAGGTGCATAAAGACAATCTCTCAATGTCAAAGACTTATTTCTACCAAAAGATAAAGTAACATCTCCTAATGCAACGATCGATACTTTTATAGCATCACCCATGAACAAGCATATCTCTCCATCACTGAGCCGTCTGGTTTACTGGAACCCCTGCAATGTATTGCAGCCATGATTAGTGGCTCATGTATCTACACACCAGGTGCCGGTAGATAATACCGCTAAACATGTTTCAACTACTAGTAAATAAGATATACCTTCTTTGTTCCCTTGTTTGAGAAATGGACAATCAGTCTTCCAATGTCCTGACCCTTTGTACTTGAAACATTTGCCTTTCGACTTTTTCACGGCACCTTGAGGTCCCATGTCCTTCTTTGCTGAGTTTGCCTTTTTTTGAATGTTATTCTTCTTCTTACCGCCTTTTGGCTTAGAAGTAGAAGCCTTTTCAGAAACAAAAACATGACCACTCTGCCTAAAGAGAGATTCAGCATCATGTAGCTCTTTTGCAAGTTCTGCCAAACTATACAACCTTTTGTTCATGTTGTAATTAAGGTAGAAATTGTCAAAACTTTTAGGCAGAGTCTCGAGAATGATATCGACCTGGGATTCTCCATCCATTTCAGCTCCAAGGATCTCCATCTCATTCAGATGACCCATCATCTTGAGAACATGATTCCTTACTGGTGTACCCTCAGCCATTTTTGTATTCATCAAACATTTCATATCAAACTGCCTAGCTGCTCTACTCTGATGTCCGAAGAGTTCCTTGAGGTTATACATCATTTCATAAGTAGTGGCCATGGCCTGATGCTGATGTTGCAGTACATTTGACATAGATGCCAGAATGTAACACCGTGCCATCTCATCTGCCTTTTTCCACTTCTTATAAGCCTCTTTGACCTCTTCATCAGAGTTAGCATCAGGCTTAGGTAGGAATTCCTCAACAAGTATATATTTGTACTCCTCAGCAGTCAGAACAATATCCAAATTACGTTTCCAGTCAATATAATTAGGTCCAGTAAGTTTGTTTTCTTTAAGAATCACCATAAGTGGACTGAAAGAACCCATTTTTGAAATTCTGAGAATCACATAAATAAAATTATGTAGAGAAAAAAAACTTTTTGAATTAACTAAATATTGATTCCCTCAAAACAATAATAAGAAATTCACTAACACCTTGAACACCATGAACTTAGCATGCCACGATAGTGTGGACGTATACAAATTCAACTTTGTTCAAGTAGGTTTTTCTTATTAATTTTGCTATCATGTCAACATAACTTTATGACAAATAAAATTAATATGCTGGTCTTGCTCTGGTCATACAAATAATAGCAGTGACTTCGATGGAGAGGATACCATTATTTGTATCTAAGTGTATGCCATTACTTAATACTAAGTCCATTACCTTGTAATGAGTTCCTTCAGATGGAGAAGTGAACACATACTAGGTAACTTTCTACAATTAACTCTAAGGAAGTTTGTACTGGTGATCCATAATTATACTCATCCGATATAGAGGAAAGCACTATAGCCAACACGCAAGTATAATTATATCACCTACAAACCAGTAATGGAGACCATAGGATTTAAACTAAATAAGTATCCTCTCCCACTTAGTTATTTAACAATGAGAGTTTTTCTACTAGTTGATATTATGTCCATGTTGTCCATTATTAATGTAAGCTTGGTTTTTCAAAAAAAAAACCACACAATAATAAACATGCATAATCAGAAAAAGCAAAATGACAAAAATAAGAGAAAAAAATCCAACTATTATGGTCATCTTTGCTGCTCCGTCCTCAACTATTCGAATCCAAAATCTGGCGCTGCGCAGATCTATTCGGTGTTCGACCTGCCCGGTCAGGTCGCAGGGTTCGGGGCAGCGCCCCGATTTTTTTAAAGGTTTTGGCTGTCGATTCCTTCATCGAAAATTATCTGTCTGCCTCTAGACTGCATAAAACTAGCATCTCGTCCGACGTCAGAAACAGCCACCACCGCCATCACGATTGATCAAAAATAATTAAAATTACATCAATCCTATGCCTCCCGAAGGCGTTCACACATAATCTAGATTGCAAAATTAAAATAATAAGCACGATCAACCATCGTGATTTTAATTACATCTACAGCAACAACAACATCAACGACATGTCCGTGGTTTAAACAACACAATCAAAAACATGCATTGGACCATAATAGTTGGATCTAAGATGCCTGCAAAACCGAGTTAGAACAGATCTACATCTACCGACTATTACACAGCGCAGGTTTTATTGGACAACATGGACGTATCAATCAATACGTAGATCCAAAGTGGCTATGATACCAATTATTGGAACTGGAAATTCCCAGGACCCTTTCTTTGGTGTGCGTATTGATCGATAGAAAGTTAAACCGATCTAATACGTGTTCTAATCCTTCATAGGCGGAAACTAGGGTTCACAAATTATACCTGCGATGGAAAGGAGACAAGTAATTCCTGGCAATCTCGAGCGGACGACCCCAAGATCTTCAGCACGTATTCTTTCCTCGAGTTGGACGTCATGTGTGCGACAATCTCCCAACCTTTTCTTCTCCTTGGCAGCCCTCTCTTTCTCTTCTTACGTGAATCACAAATTTAGAGAAAGTTTCAGATTTCTGATCGGTAATATGGCGGCCAGAGAATAGAGGATATATATAGGCTACGGCCGGGACCATGAGGAGAAATTAGGGTTAGGCCTCCTAACGGATCTGGATATCCCGTGTTCAGCCCGAACACACAATTCATGCCCATTAATAATAGATCGGTCCACTAATGAGCTATTGTTGCACTACCTCCTAATCCCAAATTATGTTTGTGGGCTCCTTTTATTATATGCTCGTTTGGCTCCCCATGTTAAGATATCGTATGTCCGTCGATCAAATTAAGTTACTGACAACTATATTGATTTGACATATTTTATCCTTAAGTAGTACCGCTCAACTTTATTTGTCATGTCGGATATAATCCACCTGCAGGTTTATATGACAATCCTTATGAGCTCCTTAAGGGGACATCATCAACCCGATGTATCGGGACATGGATTCCATTTATAATCAACAGTCCATCATACATACAATATTATTACCCAATTCATAGATGTTGTTGATCCATAATGAATCTCACTCTTTTATGAGTCAAAATAATGCACACTGCATATACATGTCCGTTATTATATCCGGATTAAGAGCACAAGCATCCATAATAACAAAGGTGTTTGTTCTCTTATGTAGTTAGTACAAAGAGAACAACCTCAAGTGGTCCTGTTCAATACACACAAAGTGTACTAGTGTAAACCTATAGTCAAGATAGACTAATACCAGATTACACTACAACCTTTCCAATAGATTGTCCAAGTCCATCTAGGTTGTGAACTATTTATATACTCCATAGGGAACTAATAATATAATATTCTGTGTGACACCACATACCATATTATCTACAATATAGAATATCAGACTTTTACATTAATACTTGTAACAAATACAATATGCAAACATTTGCCCATATGATTCTCATTCAAAATTTAAGGAAATAAGGTTACTAAAAAAGTGATGCTTTTAGTATATAACCCTAACAAGGAGGGGGCACGGCTCAACGACGGTGAGGATCAGGAGGGGATCCTCACCGCGAAGGACTACGACGGAGCCAGGGAGCCTGCAGCGAGCACCCTAAAAGATGCCGCGAAGGCAGCTCTCTGTTTGGCCGCCAGGTAGGCCTCAGGGGTGGTGTGGTCGCTGTTCTGGATGCCTTGAACCGCATCGATCGCAAGCTCGACCCCCAACATCCTGGCAGGGAACTCCGAGGCTGGCAAGTATCGAATGAGATCGAACTCCAGGATGGCGGTCTCAAGAGAGTACGTCGTTGCGACCCGCTCATAGTAGGTACGAAGATAGAGAAGAGCGTCTCGAATCGCCTTGAGACCAATTCCAAGGGGGCTATCAGAAGGGGGAGGCGACGAGCTGGCGGGCACACTGGCGATGTAGGGGCCTAAATTTGGGGTGCCCTTTGCCACTGCCTCGATAGAGATCTGCGATATCGGCTCCTCCGACACCGCCTCCGAAGATGCATCACCTCCCTCCCTCCCGGAGAGGGCTGCCGGCGCGTCGATGGCGGTTCCCGTGACCCGATTAGCTACCAGCACGGACATCCCAACAGCAACGACCGAAGGCTCGACGGTGACACCTGGGGGGCCGTCGGGACTGAGGGCTGATCAGCCGCGGGCTCGGAGCACCGACCGATCGTATGTCCGGGAAGGAGACATGAGCTGCACACTTTCGAACGATGTTCGATCACCAAATCTTGCCAGATGTTGCCCAAGTCTGGTAAGTTGATGAGAATCTGGGAGGGTGCAGGGCGACGCAGGTCGACGTTGACGAGCACCCGAGCGCAGCTAGGATGGGAGACGACCTTCGTGGCACGGTCCACCAGGATCGGGCAGCCGACACACAGCACGAGAAGGAATAGGGCCTCCTTGGCGAAGAGCGCGATAGGAAGCCCGGGGAAGGACACCCAGAGCGGTACCACCGCGGGCGCCCGCTTTGGATCGAAGTCCGGTAACCACCTGGTCACTTTCATGTGGGCCTGCGCCAATGTCCATACCTCCTTGACCGGAGCTGAACGTAGTCCGCATCCTGGCATGGCCTGAGAAGAAGATGGTGATCGCCGATGACACCAACTGAGATCGGTCCGGAAAAGCCCATCTTTCCAATGATGCTGCGAACCATGGCAACCGGAGGCCTCGCGAGGAAGAACTCCCCAACCAAGGTGAGACAGAAAGGGGCGAAGAGAGCAGCCCACTCCGCCTCCGAGAATGAAATCGACGGGACGCCTTTTTGGACGGAGAACTGTCGCGGTGGAAGATCCAGAAGAGGGAAAGGGGTGACCGCGGACACTCCCGCCGGGCCGCTGACAATCAACGGGGCAGCAGTAGGGACGGGCTTCTCGGTGGACTGAATCGGCGTCGGAGAGGGGTGTCCCACGGGGGCGCGGGGCCGTCCTGACCTGCGGCGAGAGAGGCCCGCCTGCGCCGACGGCTAGCAGGCCCGGAGGGGCGTCGCGGCGCTGTTGGCCGCATCCGGAGCTTGGAGATGGAGCTCCGGTTGGAGAGGCAAGGCCGCGCGAGGTATAATGCCCCGCTCCGCGCGAGGCATTTGATTGGCTTGTTGGATGGGATAAGAATGTTGGACCGTGACTTGTGTTTGAGATCAAGAGAGTTGAGACTGATACAGTCTCTCTTAGCTGGCTAGACGGATTAATTGTTGGAACGTGGCTCGTCGGTGGAGCTATGTCCATGGGGAGATTATGTGTGATCGGAATATGAAGGCCCTTTTAAGCAAGTGAGTGGAACTGTCCTTCCTCCTCTTTACTCCTTCATGATTAATAAAATAAAGTATTGAAATGCTATGAATTATCCCTAAATGTCCCATGTTTTAGTTGCTGATTAATAGAGATGCTTATGCTAAGAATTATAGAAATGTACAACACATAAACGTTGAACTGCTAATGTAATTTGATGCCTGAGAATGAATTGATAACATTGTCCCTTATGTTTAATGCTGCTTAACCAAATGAATACTTGAAAAACGAGATTCTGTGTGATCGATATATGGAAAAGAACTGGCTATACTATTAACACAAAGAACTGAATGAAACATCTCAATCATGTACCTTCTGCATAACTGTTGTTGTTGCCTATTTTCTTATAAGCAATGAAAGAAAGAATATTGTCCCTATGAAATGAATGAAATGTTGCAGGTCTTATCGAGATGAATGAAATATTGTTCGTTCCTCTTTGAAAGGAATGATATGAGAAATGTTGCAATGATTGATGTAATGAGAAATGATGATGCTTGGGATCATTGGGATCACCAAGTGAACAGGTGGTAATATTGGAAAAATGAGATATTGAACTGTTGTCTTTACTTATCCTATTATTTTATCATGCGACTTCGAACACGATCGAGTCGGATACGCATTCGCATGACCATGGGCAAACTTGTATACAAGGTATTATTTTCTCGAACGGTACCCGCAGCGGTGGGATCGAGTCGACCTAGGAGGGAATCAGCGTGCTTTGGTGGCACGCGGTATTGGGACCTTCATTCGAACTTGCAACCTGGGGAGGGGCACATCCCATACCCTATGAAGTCCTATATGACAAAGTTCTTAAATGGTGCGCAGCACCAGTGGTCATGTAGTCAGGATGCATGCTAATGAATATTTTATGCAGACAGAGTAAGTATATCATATTATCCTGTATTCTTATGCAGGTACGCGGAGTCGGATATCGGTAAGAAATCACTTAAATGTGATACATGTTAAATATGTTGGTTGAATTGTCTGCTTAATCACGCTAAACAAGACAATGTTATGATGTTGCCTTTAAAAGAGAACTCTATGACATGCTCAACATGTAAAATGGAATATGCTGGAGTGTTGCCTTGATAAAAGAATACCTATAACATGTTTGGGCTAATGTTAACTCAACGACGCTTAAAAGATGCCTCTAAATGTATACTGTCATGACTTGATAACACCAAGTATGTTTCATTGTTGCCTTCACATAAGAAATGAGATAATAAGTTTACATGTTTCATTATGATTATTGTCCATGAACTGTAAACTGATGCTAGGCCCCAAGTAGAAAAATTATTCTATTAAATGCTTGCTAAAATTGACCAGTTAGTGTTGGTTTAGGCGAGTGGATTGGATTCTGCTCGCCAGTACATAGATGATGTGTTGACCCACATTTTGTGGGCAGGTGCTCGTGCTTGGGATGTTCTACACATGAAGATTGGCTTGGTTGGTCCCGCGAAATCGAAGATTTGTTGGGCATACAGAAGCTCTCGTTGTACAAGATGATGCCTTCTGTTTATAAAGGGCATAATGTATGGAACATTGTAATCAGTGGTACCAGTGAGTTGTAAGTCAAGTCGGTATATCGAGTTGTAATCCAATGTATCCAAGTATCAAATGTAAGCTGTATAACATTGTTCAGTTGACTTTCAGTGTAAAGTGAGATGTGTGGTAAGCATTGTACTTCAATACAAATCTTGTACTCTTCTTAAATTATCAATAAAGAGAATAAAGTTCTATATATCTCTGTGTGATTTCAAGTTATCCTTTTACCTCCGCTGCTATTGTAAGCCCCTGATTTTTCAAATTCATTTTAATTAGTGCTAATTAATTTTTAATGTCATTTATAGCCTTAAAATATTTATTATGATTTTTAGGAAATTTTCTAGAATTTTTAAATGATTTTAAATGAGTTTAAAAACAAAAATACCATTTTGCAATTTCCTAAAATGTTTTAATTAACCTTTGCAAATATTAGAAATGTTTACAATAGGTTTTTGCAATTTAATAAATTGTTTTAATAACACTTTGTAATTTCTCAAATGGTTATTATGTCAGTTTGTAAATTAGTGAAATGTTTTTATTACTTTTTGCAATTTTCTATTTGCATTAGGCAGGGGAGGGACCTAACTGTAATTTCCTAAAATCTAGGGTTTAATCTGTAAATTACCAAACACCCCCCCCCCCCCGACCAGTCACCCTCTCTCTCCTCTGACTCGACGCTGCCCCGACGACCGACCTACGCTGCCCCCCCGCCTTTCCCGGCTGCCCCCACCGCCATCAAACCCCTATAAAGGATCCCCTCACCCCCCCTCGACTAACCCCTAACCCTAAAAATCCCCGACGACGCCCCCACGGCCTTCTTCTTCCCCACTTCTGTTCACCTAAACCCTAACTCCGGCGATCTCCTCCGCCACCCCCACAGCGACTAACACCCCCAACCACCACCACCACTACGTTCGCCTTGACGAGCCGAGCTCAGCGCCACCGGAGCGCGACGACGCCGACGCTCCCAGCCGCCGATCGCCCACTCTTCCACGCTCGAGTTCGCCGGACACGTACGTAGCAGTCTCCATTTCGTATCGTACGTGTCTCGTTTTCGAGTATGCTGTTCGCCAGGACACGACGACCCCAGCCCTGTACTTGGACACGCGAGCTAGGACTCGTGCGTGTCGTGCCAAGCCTAAGACACAGACTCCTGTGTCCCTAACTGTCAGGACACAGGACTGTGTTTTATATTTTTTTTTTATTATTATATCAACCCTAAACCTAATAAAATTAACAACAACCTAACCCTAACACAAGCCGCGGGCTGACCCCCTGGCCAGCCCGACCCGACCTAACATCCCCCCCCCCCCCCCCCCCCCCCCCGCGCGCTTCTCTGGCATGGGTTCGAATCCCCCCTTTTATCTTTCTGTTTTCTTTTCTCTTTTCTTTTTTCTTTTCTTTTTCTTTTGTATATATATATTTATATATATATGTATATGTATATATAATTTAGTATATATAAATATATGTATATACTGTATTTTACAGTATTATATATATATGTATATATATATTTTATAATTAGTAAATTTTGTGTATATATATGTATATATCTTCATGTATATATATATTAATATATATATATACACTTTATTATTAAAGTATTCTTCCTATGTATATGTATATATATTTATATATGTATATTTGTACTCTATAAATTAAGTATTTTCCTTACAAATATATATATACTTTTAACACATGTAATTATATTTTTCACTATGCATAACTTTGCCCTATTAAAATATTAATAATTATTTTGTACTTTTACCAAACTGTATTTTATTGTATTTAAATTACTGCAACCATTTGATGTCCAAGCCTAGCATGGGTATTTGGGCTCAAATGTGTTTTCACACATTCAAGACCTGTACAAGTCATATTGGACTTGATTCATGGCCTTGGGTCCTGTATTTGAACTTTGGTTCAAATTATATACATGGACAAAATACGCAGATAATTAATTATTATTGTACATAGCTGTTTTATGATTTTCTAAAAATACTTAGAGTATTGCTAAAATTATGGAAAAATAGTTTTTAGATACTATGTTAAGTTGGCTAATTTAGTATAATTTTTGTAGTATTTAATTTACTGTTTTGCCACTAGTTTGGCATATGAAACCAAAACTCACTTTCTGTATACTTAGGAAAACTGATTTTTATAAAATATTTGTACTGGTTAATAAATTCCAGAAAAATTATAATAAATTTCTATAGTTAGCAAGGATCGTTTTGGTACTTTGTTTTATACAAAACTAGGCTTTTTGTCTACTTTAAAAATTGTTAGAAAAACAATGATCTTCTGATTTATTTTATTGATTAATTACGACTTGTAGCTTTTTGTGTTATTTGGAGTTTTAGTCGTATTGAACCCCATCCCTCACTAGTGTAAAGACCCTAGAAAGTTAGTTAACATAGTGTGTCACCCCACATTGGTCTCCTATGCCAAGTCATCATTTTTGGCTAGGTGCCCAGTCACAAGTCGTGTCGCACCAGATTAGTGTCCTAGTGTTTTAGCTTAGTGTAAAAGCTAAGTTTATTGTATTTATTGCTACAGTGACGAGTTACCAGACATCCATAGCACATTATCGCAGCTTGTTTTACTTTGCTAGAGGCAAGTACATCTACAAACTCATTTACTGTCTTTTAATGCTAGAACATGTATTAACCATGTTAAATGCTGATCCTTGGGATAGCAAGTTAAAACGTCACATGTTGTACTTTCCATTACTACCATGCTTAGAACCATCTTGATGTATCTCTCACATGATTAGAATATGGGTATGGGAAAACTGATAGTAGAGTACGTGATCATGCCCCCCCTATATAGTACCGAGCAAAGTTTCATTTTATATGTTACAGCGCCGTAGGCCTTACTTACCAAGGCAGATTTGTGCGTATGTACATCTCTCGCCCTATCACTTGTACGGAAGTACATTTTATTATGTGCCACAGCACATTGTATACCTATTGACCGATCACGTACCTGCTACAGTTTTAAACATTACATATACATCTGTCTCTATGACATATGTATCCTTGCCATGATAGATTATGATGACATGATTGTGATATGACATGAGATAGATGCCATGTTCCCTATGTTACTATGATACTGTGATCCCAGTTGTACCATGATGACATGTTTCCAGTATTCCTGTTTTATAGACTTATCACACCATGATCCTTGTTGTACATCTCTTTCATTATATGTTCAGTACTTTAGTTGTAGAGGTTGTACTTGCTCCCGTCCTGACAGGATAACGTTGTAGGTATACTTACTGAGGAGGAGTTGCTCTGTGATTCGTATTATGGAGTTACTGCCGAGGATCCGGTTTTGCCATACGAGGATGTTCCTGCGGGGAGACTCGTCTAGTTTGCTTAGCTGCTTGGGATACTTAGTGTAGTCATGTATTAGACTATATCATTTTGTAACTGGACATGTATCCAGTTTTACATTTCAGTTTACTTGTACTTGGACATTTTACTATATACGACGACTTTTGTGTTTGGAGCATTTATGATTCTTCTTCACTTATAGAATTGTTAGCACATTTAGTCTTATCTCGTTATCTCTAGAACAGCTTACTGCGCTTTATCTTAAGCGTAGGCTGGACATGGCTCGGTCCGGCCCAACAATTTGGGTAACGGGTCGTGACAGCTATAAAGAAGTGATGTATGTCTATTCAATAAGAAAGATTGTCCTAATTAACTTCAATTTGTCTGCTTCTGCCGCTGCGATGTGTTCCTATTTGAAGATTATCAATTATGTACCATCTTTGTCTTGTACAAGTGCAAACCAGACTTGTACGGCATCACACCCAAGCGAGGACGATCGATTCCAAGAGAAAAATATGTGAATAAATGACTCTACGAATCGGAGGAGGGAGGGGGGAAAGGAGGGCGGGGCTCCGGTGGAGGCGAACGCCGCCACCTCCATGACCACCGGAGGAGGGGGGGGCTCAGTCGGGAGAGGGGGGGGGGGGAGGGGAGAGCGCCATTCGAGAGTTAGGGCCGTCTGCATCTCAACTTATATATATAAAGTGGCTAGAGAAGGGGGCTCACTTATGAGAGGTCCCGAGATCGAGCTCCTCCCTCGCTTGGTGGCGTTGCTATAATCGCATAGGTGCGTTGCATCAAATAATTTTTTTAATATTGTTAAAAACAGTTTAAATATTTGAATATATTGAATTAAGATTTGTTATACATATATTTATATCTTAATTATGATTTGTTAAAAATATGTTTATACTTTAGTTAGAATTTGTTAAAAATATTGCATACCTTTGGACTGTGGTAGGCTTGATATACTTTATGTTCTCGCTGAGGGCGTTGCCGAAGTTGAACTCGCATTGAAAATAAAATCAGTCAACAACATTTTAATCAATATAATGGAAAAAAAGATTGAAATTAAAATCAATCATAAAAATTTAATTATAGAAACGGAAACATTGAAAATAAAATCAATCAACAACATTTTAATCATATACAGAACAAAATAGAAATAAAATCAATTAACAATATCTTAATCATAGATCGAAACACTGACATTGAAAATAAAATAAACATCATTTTAAATTCAAAACAGATTCTTTATATCGTATTGGAACTCACATAGAAAATTTTTGTTGAAAGACCAACTGTATCTTTGAAGAACCAAAAGTAGAAGACGAAGGTCTTTTTTATATTCTTCGGTTAATATTGCAAAACGTAATGTATAAGAGAAAGGAGGAAGGGATTTTGTAGAACAATATGAATTTGAATGCACGTAAAATTATGTAATCTAATTGTTTTTGGTATTTGGATTATATAATAGTATAGATAATAGCATAAGAATTATTTAAAAGATCGAACTTTGACGAATTATTTAAAAAAAATCGAACTTTGACGAGGCATCGGATAACTATTATTTTAATAAGAAAAAAAATTAAGAGGAGTTGGTTGTAAAAAGGAAACGATGGAGGGGCTGCAAAGGAAAAGAAAGTACGTAAATAAGGATTGGAGCGTGCCTAGCTAGCTGTGGAAAGGGTTTGGCAGCCGTCAATAGAAAGAAGAAGAAGAAGAAAAAAAAAGAAGAAGAGGTAACGGCTAACTATTTTGATTAGCTATTCCGTCTGTTTTTAGGGTTTGATCGATCTCTATTTTTTGTCTCGCAAAGTTCACGATTTTATTTCAATTCGAGTATGTTATTGATCGAAACCCTAGAGAAAAGTCTACTTCTCCGTGTGAATTTAGACATTTGGGGATCAAAATTACAAGAAGGAGGTTACGATCCTTTAGTCCCACATCGATTATGGAACTTGATGTGGGTTGATATAATCTTCGGCTCTCTCTTACTAATGGCTAGCTTCTCGGATGAGTTATTCGAAGGTTCCTACCAAAGGATCTCGGACCAGTTTATTTCTTGACCTATTTTTCGTTATTTCTGTAATTTGTTTCATGGCATTGTCACAAGTGTAAAAGAAATTTAGTAATTTTGACCCGTATTTAAGAAATAGATGACCTTTTATTCTATGGGTAGACTGTTATCGAATTACATGAATGAATCTAATGGTTTGCCCTGACACGGATGACGGGTATGACATCGCGACACAGACATGGCATTGATTTTGGTGTCCTAGTGTATTTTGGTGTGTCTGAGACATGCCTGACACAGTGCAACACGGACACACCCGAGACTGCAACACGTACTTGGCACCGATTTTTGGAGTGTCCGTGCTTCCCAGATTGAAGCAAATAGAAATACGTCTCTAGACGTGATGCAGGCGGTTAAACCAAGTAAATGTTTTATCTGAAGCGTCTAATGGCAATATAGAATTAAGGCAAGGTTAGATTGTAGTTACTTTTCATCCGCTACTTCATTTGGTGCCAAATGCAAGGTGCGAGCCTAGTGGGTTCTATTCAGGATGGGCGTATTTGCGAATTATCATTATTTTTCAGAACTCAATGGACATTTTAAAAACACTATCATTTCGGAAATGAGTGTTGAGCAAACGAGATGAAACGTAAGTGTAATCCAAACCATCTCTAGGAGTTCTTACTTACTAATTCTTTGAGGTTAGTGTGGTATAAAGTGAGAGTTTGAAGTTCAGAATTTACTGCAATGTAAATTCCTTTGAGTTTATCCACATGTAAATCAGTATTGCCAGGTTAGACTAGTCCTCATTGTAGACTATTTTACCTAGTTTATCCTTAGAAGTTAGAATGACTCTGTATCTAATATACTCCCTTAAATTGGATTCTTTTGGTTATCGGGGTTTAGAATCCAAAAAGTTATATTTTTCTTTATTGTTCACCAGTTTTGTATTTTCATAGAACATGCTATTTGGAATCCTTACATTTAAATTGTTTCTCTTATCATCGTATGTTTGTATTGCATGATGTGGTTTTGTTTCAAAATGGTTTCTTTGCTTACATTGAGCCGGTTGTGTTGAGAGATTTTGATGGCTTATTAGACCTTAATGTTCTTCTAGTGTACATATTCTTAAAGCAACTATTTTCTATTACTAATTCTAGTGGTAATGCTAATTTCAAATTTCATTTTTTTTCCCTAATTTCAAATTTCATATAAAAGTCCAAAACCATGCAGAATGAGTAGTAGGCTAGTAGCTGTTTTATTGTTATGAGGACCATATAAGCTGAACTCTGAGTGCTTATCTTTTAGTCCTCTTAATGTCATCTCTGTACTCGTAGTCCAAGTTTTCTCAAGAAGAAATCTATTTGTTATTCCCAACAGACATATTAAGAACTTTCAAGTTTCAACCTCACGTGCTTTTGTTAGATTGTAAATAACTTTGTCTGTCAGGCTGCTTATGTGGATGTTATTTGAGAAATAGTATCTTAACCTCAATTCTAATGGGAGAAGGCTTGGATCATGATGATTTGGGATGATGTATTGACTATGTTATTTTTTCCTTTGTTACCATTTGAACAATAAATTACTAGCTATTTTTACACGGTCTTCTTGTCTTGTCCCATTATCCATAGTTAGCTTACATATAGAAGAACATATTCTTGGAGGTCATGATCAACTATGATTAAGGGCAAAACGTTAGTCTTTTGCTGTCAGGTCAGACGTATGTTTCACCAATGTTTTGTTTTGTCAAACCTTTTCATAACCTGGCCATTTTATCTTTATTCTTATTGGCATGTAATTTACCTTCCTTTTATTGGAAGGTATATAATTTCTAGTATCTATCTTATCATTATTTTCTCAGAACTTAGAAGTTTTTGATTTGGTGTGTACTGCAAGGAAAATATATATGATGTTAGGATATGTTGGTGCAGATTTGTATAGGGAAATCCTATGAGATCCTCCTCATCCTCATTGGTAGATTTAGCCATTTAGGTATGATGAAACCAAACACACTGACCCAAACAAACTTAGATCTCTGGTGGGTATGGTTATGGTTGACTAGTTCGAGCTTAACCTGACCCTAAATAACACCTGCCTGGGACCTAATTGATTATAAAGTCATATCTACTTTAATATGATATATGACTATTATTTTCTTACCAATAATAATATTAATATATTATGTCCATTACCCTCATCTGAATTTTAACTACTTCAGCAGTCAACATATTAAAGAAATCGAAAATAGTGGCACAATACTATAGCAATGAAGTTTTGGTCATCTTTTGTTTGTGTTCAAGCTAAAAGATAGTGGGTTCAGAGGTCTGAATGAATATTTTCCATTTGAATTTTTGTTTAGCTCTTCTCAGCCCTCCTAGAAATCAAGGCCCTCTCTTGCTCATAGCTACCTTAGCTACACATTTAGGGTTGGCGTCAGGTTGGCATCTGGTCTACATAACTGTTAATTCTTGTGTAGGTTTATCATGCTCCATAGAGGACCCCACTCTAATGGGACACAACTAGGATGATGACGCTGAGGTTCTTTTCAAAGAAATTGTGTTAGCTAAATAGATCTAAAGAATTGCCTTATCCTTGAAATTTATTCATGTTTTTCCTTCTAATGGTTGCTTAACTTGATAGCTTTTATCTGGTAAAATAATCAAGAGATGCATGCAGTCGAGTTATAAGCAGGTTAGAAATTAAAACTCAAGTCAAGCCGATCAAAGTATACACAAGGTTAAATTAGGTCCTAACTAAACTGATACTGGCGTATTTTGGTGGTTCAATATTTTATTCCTGTGCTCTAAGATAGCTCATATCTCTAAGTACCTATTTTAAAATGTATAAATAATAAATTTCATTGACACTTCAACATCGGCCGTGTCAATGATTGTTTCTCTAGTATATTGAAGTATATTTCTGAATCTATGATCGTATACACATTCTGAACTTTAACAATTTACTTCTTTATTTTTCTGATATAATTAATATACTGCAATCAATCAATCATCACCTTCATGCTTGTCTTAGTAATCATATAAGGGTTTACTTATCTGCATAGGGTTAAGGAGCACTAGAAAGCATCACTTAAGGATTCATCTGCCTGATCCTAAAACTTTGGGGTAAAGATTTTTCTGTTACAACATCCTGTATTTGTCAGACCCCAACTTCCTGGAAGTATTATGGACAAAAGAGAGATTTGATATAAACCTAGAGGGTGATTATAAATGATTTTTGTATTGAAGCAAATTAGATAGTGGGTGGGAATACATTAGATTTAGGTCGAAGGTAAAAATATGTTCAAACTAGAATTGTAGAAAGCTTATCTAAAGTCTAAACAAGCTCCAGAACTATTTCGTTCAATAATTACAGCATATAGCATCTTAGTATCTGATGTGTTTTGAATCATTTATAGTTTCCAACTTTTGATGTTTCCTATTTCGAATGAATAATATCACTGGATAATTTGTTCCTTGTAGTCAAATCTGTAGTTGCAAATGTAGCATACTAATCATTATAGTGAGATGAGCTTGGATTAGTATTCAAGGTTGTGAAAGCGCTAGGCGCTAGTCGGGTGGGCACCTTCCACCTAGCGCCTAGCCCGCCTAGGCGGGTGCCTAGGCGAGGTCGCCTAGATCTAGGTGGTTCAAAAAAAATAAAAAAAATCCAAAAAAGAATCTACTAAAATTGCAAAAAAAATCCATAAAACCTCCAAACATGCATAGTCGGGCATCAAGGGGACTAGGCGGGCATCGGGCGGGCACCCGACCTACGCCTAGGCGCCGCTTAGGCGGCCTAGGCGGACGCCTTTTAGAATAGAGCTAGTATTAAGGATTATAAAGAATTCTTATTAGCAAACATGAAACACCATAACGTTGCTTGTGGAAAACCATCTACTAGATGAGATATGGACCAAAGAATGATGGCAAGATGATTATTCTAAGGTTGTTTATATTAGACAGAGTACTGTAGAATTAGTGCCTGCTCCATCCTACATTGTGCATGACTGTTTAAATAAGAACTGTACTGGTACCTTTGAAGAAATTTGAAAATGTCATGGAATCTTACTTTAGAACCTAACATGCTGATTAAGCATATAGAATATTATAACTTTACTATGTGATGTACAGTAGGCCAGTATCTCTTAGTATTTACATCTTGCCTATGAATATAATTGTTATATATGCCCAAACTTTCATGTATAGTTAATATTCACATAAATGAACATGTTCAAATATCTGGAAGCTTTATATAAATCACGTCTATCATCATTACTACTGAAATAATCTGCCTGAATGTTAATACTTAATAGTATCTCACTTTATAAACTTAAATTAAGTATACATGAGATTGTTACTCCACTACAAGTTGTTATGGCCCTTAGATTATAATCTCTTAACATAAATAATATTGTACATGTATTTAGGGCAATCTAATTTGGTTGTTTCACAATTAATTATGCAAAAGGGTTATATACACTAACTACTCCGAAGTTTTGGGTTTATAACACGGGTTACCTCTACTTTTAAATTAATTACACTGACCACCCCCAATTTTATGATTATTACACGGGGTACCCCTACTTTAAGAAAAAATAAAACATATAACACTAACTACCCCTTTTTAATTTTTTTTCTCTAAAGGGGGGTGGTCAGTGTCAGTGTTAGTTTAAAGTAGGGGTACCCGTGTTATAATCCCAAAACTTAGGGGTAGTTAGTGTAAATAACCCTATGCAAAATTTGTGGAAGCCTTGTTATGGAGCAATAATAATCAATAATCTACCAACAAAAATCCCTAATAGATACTCAGAGTTCACATTTGCAAAAAGTAGGTTTGGAGTCTATGTTGTATGGACGCATATGGAACGACATATTTCGGACATGGATACAACACCAATTTTGATGTTACCTTGTGTATAGTGGAGTGTCTATGCCATGTCTGATACGGCGTGAGCTGAACACAACAACGATTTTCTTAAGTGTCTGTGCTTCCTAGGTTCTAGTTTACCAAAGAATCTTGAATTCAAATTTGTTTAGAGTTTTTAATCTGACTTTGACTGCAGATTCAAAGATCTAAACATCAGAATACGGCGGTCCTTCGTGTATGAAGGTTGTAGTAAAAGCCACATTTCTGAATAGGGGTCGTACATCTGAAACGGATCTCTGTAGCATAAGATATGACGGTATCCTGTACAGCTGTGCAGTGCAGAATCTGCATAACGAAATCTGAATATCTCGATGCAACGACAAATTTTGTAGATGACTTACATGAAATTAGTGATTCGAGTAATTGTGTTATTTTGGTTTGGGTTTACCTTATGCAAAGGAGAATATGGATTTGAGATTTAGGATGTGAATAGCAATGAAGAAGAAGAATCTAATCTATGAATTGGCATATACCAAAATATCACGACAACAAAGCCTTATCCCCAAATCTTGGTGTCATTTTTTTAATCCTTTTGTCCCCATTCATTTTAAGGGCTGTCCTGCATAATACTAACAAAAATCATATCCTTCTTTACAGCTTCAATCCACATCCGTTAAGGTGTACCCCTATTCCTAGTGACTCTTTTAACTACTATACTATTACTCCTTATTGATGTCTAATTGATGTGCATTGTATAATCCGAACCACCTAAGACTATTTCTTTCTCTTGTCCTTAATTGACACGGCCTCCAACTTCCGACAAATACACTCGTTCTTATCCTATCTTAGCATTATCATTTCAGCTAGTCATTTTTTGGGACATGTTTTTTAAGGTGCCCAACACTCTAATCCATAAAATATGGCTAGTGTTACCACGATCATAATATAACTCTCACTCTTCATTTTTAAAAAGCCAAGCGTTACATGACATGATTTTAAATAACCACACAAGCATTTACCATTAGGCGATACTAGTCCTAGTCAAACTTGCCAAATTATCAGTATAAGAATCAAGTATAACTAATCCTAGAAATCAACAACATGCACCATGTGCATAAATAATTAAACGAGAGCACCCAAAGTTAAACCAAGTAACTCAACGTCTCAAAATCGGAAATGTGCCATGTGGTTATATGGAATCTGATAATAAATTTGTAAAGATCTTCATCGCTCCTATCTAGGCATTAAGTTAATAAATGGTTTATGTTCATTTCACATGACTTGCCCGTCTTGTCCTATAATTTACTGAAATCAACATTTATTGATGCTCTCTCAGAGGTCATGCTCATGTAGAATGAAGGTCACATCTTTAGTTCTATTGCGTAAGAACTATTTCACGTGGCTTGTTATTGTATGAAACCAGCTCTTTGAAACTTGTGTTTGCCATCTAGTTCATTTATTTTGTGATGTACAATTTGCAACACCTTAATGGAATATATGGAATTTTTTGCGCTCTTTTCTTCCCTCCGTCTCCCCTTCCACATTACTTCTCGGAAGTTATATTTCTTGCCACTTGTTGACGCCTATATCTAGTTTGTCAATGTATTGTATAAAACTTTTGGTATTCATCTATGCTCACTGATACTTATACCTCTTTGTTTAATGCATATGTAAATTCATACTTTATATACCTATAAGCTTGTGTTCATGTTTCTTTTATGAGGAGTTAAAAGTTTTTGTCATGACTCTGTCTGATCTCAGACTTCTTTTGTTAAACAGGTTTTCAACTTCTGATTTAGCAACAGCCTAAATGGGGGATGCAGAAAGTGCCCTTCCTCCATCCAAGAAGAGGGGAGCTGGGATTCAGCTCAAAGGACAATCCTGAGGCCGAGGAGGATGCTTCTGAACTAGAAATGGGGACTTTCAAAAGAGCCAGTGAGGAAGTTTTGGCAGCCAGGAAAATAGTAAAGGTGCGGAGGACTCAACCCACATCAGTTCCTTCTTCCAATCCTTTTGCTGCAATTCGCTTGGCTCCTCCCTCTGACTCTGGTGCAAAAGCTATCAGCTCTTCTGTCCAGTTGGATGCTGTTGATAAAACAGTCCCTGAAGAGAAAGATGGTGCTAATGAGAAGATTGGTGGAATTGGTGAAGGAACCGAAAGTAGAACTGCAGTGAGTGAAACAAATGGAACCGAAAACACCAGCATAAAGTTAGGAGACACCACTAGTGCATTGCCGGAAGTCGACGAGGAGGTGAGAAGTGATGCAGTTGAAGCAGCAACCAAACAAGTAGAAGTTGAGAAAGAAACAGAAAATGAACTGGAGAACACTGATGACATAGCTGGGAGAGAAGAAACTAAGGGAGAAAAAGAAGAAACTGAAGCTATAGGCGCAGGTGAGAAGGCAGTCATAGGAAAAAACGAAGGCTATAGGCGCACCTGAGATGGCTGTTGAAGAAGAAACTGAAAAGAAAATGTTAGAAGATGGCAAGAATGATGCAGCCAAGCCACTTGCACCTGTAAGTTCATTTCAACAATTGTCAAGCAGCCAAAATGCCTTTACAGGGATTGCTGGAACTGGGTTTGGGTCCTCTTCGTTTTCCTTTGGAACAATTGTGAAAGAAGGCCCAGCGTTTGGTTCAAGTTCTGGATCTATATTTGGTTTCAAGAGCGAAACTCAATCATTCCCTTCATTTGGTTCTGGGAGCTCTAGTAATGGTAATTTTTCCTTCCAGTTGTCTGGTACTTCTGCCCAGGATGCTACTAAGAGTGGGGCAAAAAGCATACCTTCAATGCAGGAGGTGCCTGTTGAAACAGGAGAAGAAAATGAGAGGGCGGTATTTACTGCTGATGCTATATTGTACGAGTATTTAGATGGAGGGTGGAAGGAGAGGGGAAAGGGTGAAATCAAAGTGAACACTCAAATATCAGATGCCCAGAAAGCGAGGCTTGTTATGAGGGCCAGAGGGAACTATAGGCTGATCTTAAATGCAAGCATTTATCCAGAAATGAACCTGACCAATATGGACAAAAAAGGTATCACCTTTGCTTGCATTAATAGTGCTGGAGATTCAGTGGGCGAGCTAGCTACATTTGCTCTGAAGTTCAAGGATAGTAGTTTCATGGAGGAGTTCCGTGGAGTTGTTGCAGCACACAAGGGGCCAAAGGACAATGTACTGAAGACACCAGAAAATTCTCCAAAGGCCTCTGATGATTAAATTTATTGCTATGACTATGAGTAGCTAGCTAGTTTCTTATGATGATTCTCCTGGGGCAATGGATGCTGGGTTCTTGACCTTTTGTTTACTATCTAGTTTGAGATGTCAAAGTATATTATGGGCTACCAGATTAGTGATGTAACTTGGTTGATGCAGTCGGTTTATCTCGTAAAGATGACCTAGAGTTATAACTACTGTTACCCATTTTGTTTTTTGCTGGTTTATTTGCAACTGGAATGTCAGTCAGTGCTTTATCATTTAGTTTGGAATGGTATACAACACTTTGCACTTTGGTAGTGTAAAATTACAGTGTCGGTGAAGTTAATATTAAGATGTTGGGAATTGTACTGTGCAAGTTTTCACCAGGTTTTTGTATGAGCAACTTTGCCTTTGGCTTTGTCATCATTCCAAGATTTTTAGTAGAGCAATGCTGATGCTAATTGGCAGATTGTCATATAATTGAACGGAAGGTCGGTTGGTGACGGCCTCCATTTCTGTAGTATGCACTATTCTCCCTATATATGTTTCATGAGTATTTGAGGAGTCACTCCTATCCTTTATAAATTTTAGGCTAAATTTTAACTTGATACCCTCAACTATTCATGTTTTGCAACTTGATATCCTGAACTTTGAAAATAGGCAACTTAATATCCTGAAATTTAAATTTTCAAAAATACCCTCCCCCCCTCCCCTCCCAGGCCACCCCCCCCCCCCCCCCCCCCACCCCCAAACCACCTCTCCGGTCGGCATGGAGAGCGCAGACGTGCAGTGCCGAGCGCGCGGGCGGGGGCGCGCTTGCTGCAAGCGGGCGCTACGTGGGACGTGCGAGCGGGTGCGCTGCCTGGAGGCGAAGGGGGGGGGGGGGGGGGGGTGCAGCCGGGGGAAAAAGAGGGGGGGGGGGGGGGGGGGGGGGGATGCTGTTGAAGAGGAGGGTATTTTTGGAAAAAATAAATTTTATGATATTAAGTTGTCTATTTTTAAAGTTTAGGGTATCAAGTTGCAAAACATGAATAGTTGAGGGTATCAAGTTGAAATTTAGCCTAAATTTTATAAAACATAGGGGTGGTCAATATTATCATTTTCTATAGAAAAATCTGTTCGGGACATAGGGTGGTTAGTGTTATCAGTTTCTATGATTATTTTAAAGTTTAAATTTGCGTTTTAGTGCTTAAGAAATATTGGATGATTAGTTTTATTGTTTTAAGATTTAGCTATTTGGTAAGTCTTTTTTAAAAAAAATAGAAGAAATAAAGGACTATTTTGGAATTCTGATTATTTGGAAAGGATTATTGGAAATTATAATCCTTTTTATTAGTGACTACTGATCTTTGACGTAACAGAAGGTACGTGTAATTTCTTTCTTTTTTTTTGAAACAATGCAAATGATATAATGCTCTTCCAAACTGCTGAAGACATCTGAATATTGAAATGTTTTTGAGAGTACTCACAAAGTAGCGATTTTGCAAACACAAAGTGTGCTACATGCTAATGAACTGCAGAGCTACAACCGTCATTGGAACATGATGAAATATCCATGATTGGTCCAAAAGAAGGAAAAGACAGGTTGGGTTTTGGTGGAACCTGCAAGTCATCGATGCTTCCTTCCAACATCTCTATTACTTTGGTGATAGAAGGCCGATTCTGGGGCATTGTTTGGATGCACCACAAACCAACCAAGATCATCTTCCTCACAACTTCTTCGGTTTCAGCTGTCGCACCATAAGCTTGTAGACCTCCACTGTGATCTAGATGCTTGTATATCGAAAAGGGAAAGTAGGTCTCACTTGTATCTTGAACATCCAAGGGTATGTTCTCTCTTCCTCCAGCCATCTCCAACACCATCATTCCGTAACTATAGATGTCAGACTTACTTGAGACGACTCCAAAGTTTCTACAGAAAACTTCCGGGGCAATGTAACCTACGGTGCCTCTAGTACCTTCCATGGAGAGGATGCTGTCTTTTCGGAGGCACAACTTAGAAAGCCCGAAATCCGAAATCTTGGGTCGAAAATCTTCGTCTAGTAAGATATTGTGAGGTTTAATGTCGAAATGTACTATCCTTGTGTTGCACCCACGATGCAAGTATTCTAGTCCTCGAGCAATACCGATTGCTATCTGGTACAACTTTTCCCATCTGAGAGTTGTTTTGGGTTCCTTCGAGCAAATTAGCTTGTCTAACGAGCCATTGCACATGTACTCGTAAATGAGAGCTCTCTTGGATCCCTCTGAGCAAAAGCCTAGAAGATTAACGATGTTAACATGCGAACTCCTGCCAGTGCTGGCGATCTCGTTGAAGAAGTCCTCTCCATTGCCTTTTGAGTCGCTTAAAACCTTCACCGCCACCAAACGACCATCGATGAGAGTACCTTTGAATACACTGCCATAACCGCCCTGGCCAAGTTTGTTGCGGAAGGATTCTGTTATTTTCTTCACATCGGAGTACTTGTACCTTTTTGGAGCTAGAGATCCATGTTTCTTTAGAAAGTTCTCAACATTCTGGTCATTGTTTGGACTCTTCTTCCTATAGATGCGATAGTAGCAACAAATAACAATGCCGCATGCTGTAACTAAAGCCACGGTTCCTCCTACAATACCTGCAAGTGAAAAATGATAATTACCAAGTTTTTTTTATTGAATAGTCTAACAGATTTCTAACTGTCATGAGCTATTTATGAACTAGCAAGTTGAAGAGAAACATGCTTTTTACCTATTGCAGTTTTCTTCACATTTGTTTTCTCTGCAGCCAAAAATGAAATACCAAAGACACTTCAGCATACATAACAGTTTTTAAAATAACATCTAAACGAAAACTCATCTTGTAGTAATTAATAACTGAGACAAATTTATAGTCTAACGGAAAGAACCTCTCCATTTCCACATTTTTATTCTTAGAGAAAATTAAAAAAAGGTTTCCATTTCCACATAATTATTAAAAAATGGAAACAATTCAAGAAACACAAAAGATAACTGGGGAAAAGAGAGCAGATATGTTAGGGTTACCTTAGGTAAGTGTTGCAGATGTTCTTAGAAAAGAAATCTAGGCAGGTGTCAATAATTCTAAACAAATACTTTAGTTCAAGGAATGACTAGGAAAAATTACTCTAAACATATAATTCTAAGTGAAAAAAAGATGTCACATTGAACATTGACTAGTAGCAAACAGAAACAGTTCAAGAATGATAATTGTTTGTGAGATGTGTACCTGGTAAGCATTGCTATTTTCTTTACGAAAAGGCTCAAATCATGTGAAGAACCAACCAAGAGACACTAAGGAAAGCGACGAAGTACACGTACGTCTTTCTTTAAAAAAAAAAAAAAAAAAAGGTCACAAGTGAGCCTTTATAACTTGAGGAGCCTGACTATAATTCAGATCGGAAGTGAATGTGGGACTATAAATCAAAACCACCTCCGTTGGGCAAACTTGATGTTGCTGATTCTGCTATGGTAGAAGAAGTATTTGGAACAACATATATAGATGCATTAGGATGCCGCCTTCAAGGCAGGAGACTGGATCGATGAATGGTTAATTCCCTCAGTTTTGAAGAATTTTAATAGAGGAACTTAATTGGCTCATATTTTCTCCTCGAGAAAGAAGAATGCTCTGTTCACATAACTAGTGAGCCTTGCGATCGATAGGTGGTGGAAAGAGAATAGCATTGTCTGAATTAATACACTGGAATCGCTACAATCGAGCTACAATTACGTAGTATGAGTAATAACTAGCATGCGTATTCTCAAGGCCGGGAATGTTTCTGAGGTTCGACGGTCTAGAAATGGAGGAACAATTGAAGTACACAGTCATGTGATAACATTGACGGAATAACTAAGGAAGGAGTGATCGATCGTGGATCGTGGTGTTGGTGAACGATTTGGGCAGGTGTCAGAAACGTAGTCTAGATCCGATACGGGTAGGCTTTGGGCACCATAGTTGATATCCAGCACTTGGTACTCCTTTCTGCCATTCTCCAGGTGTTGGGTGAGGCTCCCAACCTATATGAAAACATTCTAGAGTGCGACGAACGTTATCGAAAAAGTTCGAAAAGTCGAAGACGAAAAGTCGAAGACGAATGGTATTTTATTAATGCCATTGGATCGCGATCAACGATTTAGATTTGTTAGAAATTATGGTACTTTAAATAGGTGTTTTCTAACCCTAATTCATTATCTCAAAATCAAAATGAGAGAATTTTCAAATTTGCAATTTTCTAGAGATTGGAAAAGAGATTCAGAGTTTCGGGGGTTGTTTCGAAGATAGATCGTTTCGAGGAGTTTTTCATTGGTTCTTACTCGTCATCTTGTCTTCACTAATCTTCTTTATATTCATTGTAACATATTTTTATCTAATTGAAGTATTGCGGTGATCTATGTAGATCGGGAGAGGAGTTTGTAAGGAGTCGGTATATCTTCGTATTCCCTTAGTGGAGACTTTTTCGGACTGGACTCCAATCGTCCCATGGATTTTTTCGTCATAATTTTTTTTTTCATATAAAAGCCTCGGTGTTTGCGTTGTATTTTTTATTGTGGTTTTGGCTGTTTGGTTTGTGTTTTCTTCTTCGGTCCTCACCAAATTTCTTAGTTTGGGAAAACAATTTTCATGTTTCGTTTCTAACAAAGTGATATCAGAACATAAATGTTTTGTCAGGTGTCAGGGGGTTGACAGTCAAAACGAGAGAAAAGATGGATGCGAAGCCAGTGCGCAAGATAAACCTAAGGTTCTAAACATTCAGATTATCACTATTAGCGAAGTAAGAGTAAACATTTGTTGCTCCTCAAAAGCTGCACCGATCTTCCGATATTTGCTTTCGAGAAGTTCAGTGAAAAATTCGATGATGACTGAAATTTCGAACATATACATGTGTGTAGATATAGCAGACAGTTCGTGGACAAAAATGTGTATAATCACATCGCTAATATTGAGCACGCAAAAACGTTGTGGGAGAATCTGAAATCCTTGTATGCGAAAAAGATCGGGATAAACAACTTGTTCCTGATCAGACATATATGATGCGTCTTGGATATAATGATGGTTCTTCCATTATGGATCACCTCAATATGAATATTTTCGGTATACCACTGGTATGTCGATATCGGGATACCATCGATATACCGTTGTCGGAACTGAATATCAAATCTATGTGTTTTACTACCACCGTTGGATCATGATCAACAATCCATATTTGTTCATGGGGTGCCTTAAATAGATGTTTTGTAACCCTAATTCATTAGCTCAAGATCAAAAGGGGAAAGTTTTCTCTAGTTTGTTAACTTTCTAGATATTCGAAGTTTCGGGAGTTGTTTCAAAGAGAGAGTGTTTCGAGGAGTTCGTCATTGGTTCTTATCTTTGGTAATCTTCTTTATACTTAGTAATCTATTTTCATCTGAATATTGAAATGTTGCCGTGATTTATGTGGCTATGGGCGAGGATCAGTTGCCTGTCATTAATTCCACAGAGCTGTCCATAGGACTGAGATGTGGAATGCAATATATACTGCAAGAGCAAGGATAACGAAGACAGGCTGTAGGTAATTAATTCATGATTGCGTTTCTATATCGTTGGCTACTAGTATCGAATGGTGTTGCATAAGTAGTACAAAAGAAACCCAGAATAACCGAGAGAGAGAGAGAGGGGCTGTTTGTAAGAGCATCATTAGTAGTTGGGATTCTTCAATGCAATTTAGAGCCCAAAATTTTAAAAAAAAGGTAAATGTAGAATGGGTTGAGTTTGTATGAGAATAGTAGGAAATGATAAAGTGAGCTCCGGTCCCAAAAATTGTGTGGTCAAAAATTAATGTAGGAAAAAAATAATATAAAGTTTAGAATCTAGAAAGTTGGGCTCCAAATTGGAACTTACTATTCTACAAAACGAGTTTCTACAATCTAGAATCTAAAAATTGGGAGGCCCAACCCTTAGCACCCATGGATGGGTTAGGACCGAAATTGTAGAAATTGAGACTAGGGATAAGACTATTATTCTACGAAATGAGCTCCTACATTCTAAATCTAGAATCTAGAAAATGGGATGGACCTTACTAATGATGCTCTAATAAATGGATTGCCTCAAAGAATAGGTTGACAATAAATAGGTTACGAGGTTGTTTGTAATAAATGGATTGCCTCAAAGTATAGATTGCTAATAAAATGGGTTACCATGATCACTTATTTGCATTAGATTTTGAAAATTATTTGATGCATCAGTTGTAAAATCCACAGTTTAATTACTTGGGACCATGAACCAAAGACTTGGCATTACCGTTTGAAAAGTATTTGATGCATCAGTTCATTGTAGGACCCACAGTTTACTTGGACCATTGAACCAACTATAGACTTGGGAGTGTGACTAGTCTCGTGTGGCCCATTCCAAGACTGGACGAATGCTAACCAGCATTTAAGGAAGAGATGAGCCAAAAGAACGTCAGTACATATACTTTTATTATTAGAACTAGTATATATGTACATGTGTTGTACGTATTTATTTTTTATTTATTTATTTATTTTTTTTGCACTTTTGAAGAGCAAAAGATGTAGATGTGTTGTACGTTTTTTATTTATTTTTTTTGCACTTTTGAAGAGCAAAAGATGTAGTAAATTATATTTTTTATTTTTTATTTCAATACGTAATTATCTAGCCGTTTTTATTAAATTTAATGAACAATTTTAATTATTAAAATTAGGTAAATAGATATTTGAAAAAAAATCACAGTAAAGCTATTTTTTTATATTATATGGTAGTATAGATAATAACGTCAGTACAAATACTCCAATGTGAAGATGGTATTCGTCTTCTTTTAAGTTCACATAAGTGTCTGACCTCTCTAACCTTGTGGTAGTGGAGCGGACACCCGGGAGGGCCGTCAAGGTTCGAGATCCCCAATCGTGTGCGCGTGGGATTTCAATAAAAAAAAAAAGTTCACATAAGTAAACCCTTTTCCAAATTGGAAGTGCAACTAATAAGGAAGAAGATTGACCAGCTCAATAATCGGCTGCCAACGAGAAGAGGACTATATGGTTTTCTTACGTAGAGAAATGTGTAATAGTTTTTCTACTGAATCCTATTCTCTTACTTGGATGAAGGGTTTCGTTATACAAACTAAACCTAAAGACGTTTTTCTAAATTTGAAGAGAGACAAAGGCTGAAAATTTCATGAAATTTTGGTCAGAATGACTTACCGCAACTATCCCAGTGGAGGCGATCGGAGCAAATACAGATGAAGCTCTTGGTCTCATTGCTGTACCCGCACTGGCCATTGCTCGCCGTGCACTGCTCGCAATCCGTCACAGTGTAATCCAAAAGGAAGCCATTCCTCAGAAGGGTCCGGTACTGACTGCTGTCCGCACGCGGATTGCCCAAAACAGGCATGCGGGCAGCAGCCAAACATGACTGGTTGATGTACTCGGGAGATCCGTAATCACCCCCAAGATAATAAAAAGATGCGTCAGTAGTAGCACACCCTACTCTGAAGTAGTCAGGACCGACACGGGAGCAGTTGAAGAGGAAATACAACTCCCTGTTCACCACCGGACTAATTGCGAACGGAGTGACGGCGAAGGAGAGGTTGCTGTGGAAGACTGGGCATTGGCTTATGGCCAACCCGTAATCGGCAACTACGAGAGAATTGTTCTCGTAGAAGATTTTCTCGACTCGATACACTCCAGAAGGCATCCGTATTAGAGGAATGCCATCTTCACATTGGAGCTCGAAATCCGGAAAGCCACAATAAGATGGTTGCTCTCCTCCCAGCCAGAATGGGTATCTTATGTTTGCGATGTCTCCACAGCTTGATACTTGACAATCCATATCGAGGTTAGCGGCGCCCGAAACCAATAAGAGGAAGACGAAGATGAAGAAGATATTTGGGTTCATCTTCTTCTTGAAGAAAAGGAGATTGATTGAAGAAAATATTAGTTTGGGGTTTGATATTATGATTGGTTAGTGGTTGACTGAGTGCGGTTGACGACGACTTGTGACGAGTGGTGGTACATTCAAATACGGCATTGCCCAAAAAGTAAATAAAAATAAAGTATCCGTTGAAATGTTTGACTAGAAGAGGGGTTGTGGGACCGTTCTATGAATAAGATATCCAACTCCCAACCCACAATTGACATACTTCAACGTATGGCAATTGCTCCAAACTAAAAGATTAATTCCAACCATTAATCCTAAGCCTAATTAAGACACTCAAAGACCTTCCTCTGCTCCCAAACCACCAATGGACAAAGATATATACAACGAAATCAACTAGCCGATTGAAAAAAAAAAAAGCCGATGAGGATCACTTTGCTTCTTAATTCCTCAAAACATGTCAAAATAACACCGAAATGAACATATTAAGGGAAATCAAATTAGTCTCAAAACCAAAACAACTCCAACTACCAATCAAATTAGTAAGATGGTCTAAACCCGTCTTGGACGAACAGTAACACTAAGAGCAATCCTAGTCTGATGTTGTGTATAGACGACTGAGTTTAGAAGAGCTAGCTAGCAAAGAGAAGTAGAGTACGTACTTGTTGGAACACATTTGCCGCCTACACTTGTGGCATGGGAGCAGTAGCAGGTCTCAGCATTCGTCGAGCCCTTCCTGAATCCACACACTCCACCGGAATTGGTGCAGGAGAGCATTACTCAAAATGGGTAATCTGATATATTCAATGCTTCTCATTGGATTGCCTCAAAGTATAGATTGCTAATAAAATGGGTTACCATGATCACTGATTTGCATTAGATTTTGAAAATTATTTGATGCTGCATCAGTTGTACAATCCACAGTTTGATTACTTGGGACCATTGAACCAAAGACTTGGCATTACCTTTTGAAAAGTAATTGATGCATCAGTTCATTTGTGGGACCCACAGTTTACTTGGACCATTGAACCAACTATAGACTTGGGAGTGTGAACATACCATGTGCGAGTGAGATGGATGAAGGATAGGAGGGTGTGTAAAACTATTAAAGGAAGCTGTGACTGTGACTGTGACTGTTTTCTCATCGTAGTCGATGCCCTTCACAGTGAGCAAGTGGCCCTCGATTTGGATCATTGCTTTGGATGCATTAATGCACCGGATCAGATAAGGGTGATGAATATCATCGATACCGGGATCACAAGATGGATGAAGTGGGCAGGGCAACGGAGAACATATTATGTAACGTCTGATGTAACAACTACACATCACCTAACCAATATATTCAGCTCTTTTGCTCATCATAACAGAGGTGAAACAGAGGTTAGTCCATTTCCTTTTTTTTTCTTCTTCTTCTTCGTGGACCACCCATGGCTACGCTGTGAAAACACTGTGTTTTCACAGTGTGAAAACAAACAAAAGATAAAGAACTTGACTGCTCCAATTATTCTTCCCCGTGGGACACAGTTTGCACGACTTTCAGTTGACCTGGACTTAGGCTCTGCTTGGACGGTGTTTTTATGGGTTTTGGAGTGTTTTTAGACCGAGCGCTTATGAAAACTCATGTTTGCTAAAAAAAAATTTAGCTACGGGATTTGGCCGACTCAAAAATCACTCAAATCGGATATTATGTATTTTTTGGTGGCTTTGTAAACACCCAAAATCGGTAGGTTTTGGATGGCTTTATTATTCCATTCTATTTATATCATCGCCAAGAAAATATAAATGTAACTACTAATAACTAAATCTTTTTTATGTGTTTCTCTTTCTTTCCTTCTTGGGCTGCTCTTTTCTTTCCGATTGAAGAAAAATCCAGGAACTTGTCTTGTACTTATCCTTGGAGCTCCATTAGGTACATAGTGTTTTCTGAGACAAGAATGCATGAAAGATTTTTGATATAGGGGTTATCTTCACGTCCATAAATCCATATTTTATCAAGAATAACTTTTATTTATATATGGATATAAATGTAATTTTATTGTTATAGAAACTTTCAGAACCGCTAGTTAATGAATTACCAAGTATGGATTGGAATGGTTTAAAAGCCGCTACTTAAAACCAACAAAAATCGGATCCATCATAATCGTTCATTTCCGCTACTCTAAAATACTTCATAATCGCTACCCCCATAATTGTCAAGCAGACCCTAAGGGTCTAAGATGTTTTGTTCCCTTATATATTTTAAAAAATATTTTTCTAATGTTAAGACGTGGACCAATCTTAACCTCATAATTTCACTTCTTATTTGATATGAGACTAAACTACCAACTCTATTGTAATCATCTTTTAACCTTCAATCAGATACGAGATAGAATTCAACATTCTACAAGTACTCTCTCTCTCTCTCTCTCTCTCTCTCTCTCTCTCTCTCTTATATATATAACATCCTTTGCTATTAAGTAAGAGTTTTGGGACATAAATTTGAAGGATGTTGTGATCGTAGCCAAAAGCAAAAATAAAAAATAAAAAAAATCCACGACGTGAGCACCATAATCAGTATTCAACATAACTTTTGCACAAGTATATTATAAGATGTGCATAGCGAACTTGTTTTTGTTATTTATGATTCATTGAATTCTCAGGCTCAAGTTCATTATGTCCGACTCTTAACTGTCAAATTGGAGGTGATCCAAGGAATAGTTCTATTTCGCTTTCTCTGTTTTCAGTCGATCGGAGTAATTATACAGTGATTCTGGCTTACCACGTGGTAGTGGTGAGCCTTAATTTTTTTTATCAATAGTACTATGACACACCAAAAAATATTGTCTTTGAAAGAGTGGAGGAAAATGATTCCTCATAACACTCTTGGTGAAGAGTCGCGTGGTGAGACTGGACCGTTGAATAATTTCTCAGTAATCGATTCTTTCATTTCAGGAAAGGAGCAGCAAAGAAATAATACTTAATTGTCTACGAGGGAGGTCTCTACGTCTACATGTGGTGGGAGAAGAGAGGACAAGTTTTTCTCTGCTAATCTCTCCCTTTCAACCTGTACATAGGTTTGGCCCATTTCAATGTTTGTTCTCTACAGATCTCTCTTGTTTCAAATCGATCAGCGGACTTGAATTATTCAGCTATTTCTTTCCTCCCTGTTCAAATTCCTCAAGACATCTCTGCATCTGGCTAGAGAGAACACACAAATATCATCGATTAATTAATGGGCACTTGCATCTGCTGAAGTTGGTCCGTGCGACAAATTCTGCAGCAGCAGCAATGTCTTCGGAAGGACAATGAGCAAACTTCTCTCTTAATAGCTCCTCTAATTTTTCCACCAAAGCAAGTTCTTGGACTCATGGCCGGACAGATTTTAAGACCTTAGATGAAGAACTTAACATTTATATTATATTATATTTTTCCTCGATAATGTAATAGTATTTTCAAACCAAAATTTAATAAATAAAACAGTAAACAAAATTTAATATTCAAAAGAATATATATTATAATGAAATACTATTAAAATTGGATATGTTCCAAACCAAAAGATAAAATTGATGTTCTAGACTAATAAATTAAGAGAAAGCTAACAATGTTTCGGGTAGTTTATAAGAGTAACAATAATAAAATAACTTAGGCCATCAAACGTTTCCTCAAGGCATCATATAGTCGCTTAAATATTACTCCTCTTATAGGAGGCATATTTGTCTCTCTAGTGCAGTACACCAAATTGTTTTCTTATTGAAGACATGTTTGCTTCTCTAGGAAATGAAGGAATAAAAATGAGCAAGAAAATACCAAACCAATGTAACCTTCTTTTAGTGAACAATTATTCAATATAGCTTGCAAAATTGAACAATTATTTAATGTAGCAACTAGGAGTGAGCGTCGGTATAATCGGTCGATATTTGTTTGAATTTTTCGGTATTTTTTTAAATCAGTATTTAAAAATTAATACCAATATTGTACCATTTATAATCGGTTTTTTCGGTTTCGGTTAAATTGGTATTCGGTCGGTTTTCGTTCGGTATCGGTATTTTATCATTTAAAGTTTGATCAATCAACACACTTAATATGAACCTCTTAACCTAGAATTTTTTTTTTTTACTTTTTTCTTAAAGGATTAAATTTCAAAGCCAAGCCTCCACCAAGCAAGCAATTAATCAAATTTATTAGAATAATATATAACAAGTCGCAAATACCTAAAAAGAGCTTAAAAGATCAAACACGATCACCAATTTTAATTCTTAGTATAAGTTTAAGTACACTAAAATTTATTTCAAAATTATATGAAAACATAAAAATATAAGCTTAAAAGACCAAAACTCAATTCTTAGCATTCTTAACATAACTTCAAGTCCACCAAAATTTATTCTAAGTTCTAACAACTAATTTCCAACTGCTAAAAATGAAAAATAGAAGTATAAATTAATCACGAGCAACAAACCAATTTTGAAGCAATGGGTACTTGTGGCAAACTGCCTCCACACTGAGACTCGAACTCCCGACCACTTGAGCCACATGCATCTCCCTTAACCACTAGGCTAGAGATCATTTGCATATATATATATATATATATATATATATATATATATATATATATATATATATAATCGGTTCGGTATTGTCGGTATGGTATTACATTCAAACCGTTACCACTACCATTATACCATATTTTAATCGGTTCGGTAATTCGGTATCGATATATAATTTCGGTTCGATTTTTTAGAATATTTTTAATCGATATTCGAGATATTTTTCGGTAACGGCCGGTATTTGTTCACCCCTTAATAGCAACAACAAACCAAAATATCATTCAACAACAACAAGCAACTACAACAATTTACAATTATTCAAAGCAGCAACAAGCAACAAGCCAATTTCAAACTTCTTATAATGATTGGTAGCTTAAGCAAGTTCATTCAACAACAAAAAATTTTAAAGATGAAATTACTTTTAAGACTGACTCTGAGTCTATAATTTCTTATTTCTAAAGATGAATAGCATGGTACCTCAAAAAATTTACAAATAAAATATAAAAATGCATCCATTCATTGAACAACAAACTATATATATTTTTTTCTTTCTTAAAAACCAAAGTCGGTGGACGACTCCACCCGACCTTGGCCCGGAGGCCGTGGCCACCACCACCCAGCCACCTCCGTGGGAGGGAGGGCTCGAACCCGGCCTCACCCCCGGTGCACGGTGGTGTTACCAGTACACCACGACTCGATGTGCAACAAACTATATTATTATATATATATATATATAAAAAATCAAAGATTCAACATCTTACCTATGTGGAAAAAGGGGAGGGCTGAGCCAGGAAGAATGCCCCAGCATGTGACCGTGTCTTAAAGGGTGTGTTTGGTAAATCGTATTTGAAGGTGGAATTTGGAGACAAATTGATTGAATCCTATGTTTGGTTGGAGATGGATTTGGATATGGAAAGTATGACAAAATCCAAAACTTGGATTTGGATGAATTTTGGAAAAAAAATAATTATTCTTTAATAATTTCGTTAAAATATTTATTATTTAATAATTTTGTTAAAAATTAGTCAATTAAAAATTAGTTATTCTTTAATAATTTCGTTAAAAATATTTATTCTTTAATAATTTCGTTAAAAATTAATTAATTAATAAAAAATAACTATTTTATTAGTATTATTTATTAATAAATATAGTATTATTAATTAAAAAATTAGTTAATTTCGTTATAATCATAATTAATAATTTATTATATTATTATAATATTAATTAATAATTTGTTAATTAGTTAATAATCATAAATTACTAGTATTATTATATTATTATTATAATATTAATTAATAATTTATTAGTATTATTATAATATTAATTAATAATCATATCCTATGTTTAGTATTATTAATTAAAAAATTAGTTAATTAGTTAATTTTGTTATAATCATATTAATAATTTATTAGTATTATTATAATATTAATTAATAATTTGTTAAACTATTTTATTATAATCTTAATTAATAATATTTTAATCACAATTAGAATCATATTTTATAATAATTTAATTAATAATGTACTAATCATAATAATATTAATTTATAATTACTATTTTTAAAATATTTAATTTATAGTTAATTAATCGTTAATTATTATTTATTAATCAATATTTATAATCATTAATTATTAATCGTTAATAAAAATTATCAATTGTTAATTATTAATTATACTTTATAGTTATTAATTATTAATCGTTAATTATTAATTATTAATCTTTAATTATTAATTGTTATTTATTTAAAAATTAACTAATCATTAATTATTAATTTTATAGTTAATAGTAACTAATCGTCAATTATTAATCGTTAATTATTAATTTTTACAATTAACAATAACTAGTCGTCAATTTTACAATTATTAATAATAACTAATCCTCAATTTTACAATTATTAATCTTTAATTACTAATCGTTAATTATTAATTTTATAAATAATAATAACTATAATTAATTATAATTAATTAATAGCTTAATTATTGATCATGACTATAATTTAATTATTAATCATAAATCCAAATCCTATGTTTAGTTGGGGTTGGATTTGGATCTTGAAATCCATGATTTAGATTTGGAGGATTTCCGAATCCAAATCCAACTCCAAATAGTGATATCTGGTTACCAAACAAGCCCTAGAATGCTTCAGCATGTGACCGTGTCTTCCATAAGGAAGAATGCCCCAGCCGCAAGCTCTATAACAAAAACAATCTAAAAATTTAGTCTTAGCCAATACCCAACAACAGTTGTGGGCGGTGGACCATCAGCAGGCCCGAACTGCAGATAGTTGGCAGTGGGCTTCAACAGTATATATACTAAAAAAAAATTGGTGTCCTCCAAATTTTGGGGCCTAAGGCAACTGCCTCATGGACTTCCTACTAAGTCCGGACCAGCTAGGACTGCTCTCCGAGGACATACCAACTGCCTCATGTAACACAACCAAGTCACCATGAAAATTTGTTTTCCTTAGATGATGGAATGCAACTAGTTAACAAGAATATCGGCCTTTATGACGTGCGACGAAGACCCAAATGGTACAATATGTATGGATTTTGGACTCATAAAAATTTGGGCACGGAACCTTTAAATAAAACGTGAACAATTAACTATTATAAATTTTTACAAAAATTATAATATATGTTTAAAATAAATATTTAGGAATATTTTAAAATAAATATATTTAAAATAAATATTTAAAATATATATTTAAAATAAATTTTTACAAAAATTATAATCATAAACCTTTATGACCGTGTCTTCCACTTTGATTTTCTTCCCACCAACACCGTCTTTAATTAGAACCGCGAAGCTAACCACCTGTATAGTCTTGCCTAAAGTTAAGTAGGACCACTTATATGGTCTTTGCCAATAACCGAGAAACTATCATAACCTTCCTACCGAAGCCGAGAAACTTTCTCCAACCAGAGTACTTGTAGAAGTCAAGTAAGACTTAAAATTCTCCATATGAATCACCTTTGTTAGCATGTCTGTCGGGTTCACCTTAGTATTGATCTTTAAAAGATCAATCTCCATATTTTAACAATCCCGTATCTTGTGATACCACACGTCGATATGTTTCATTCGACAGTGGTATATTGAATTCTTTCCAAGATGAATCACGTATTGACCGTTACAAAATACCAGAACTTACACTTTCTCGAAGCTAAACTCGCTAAGAAGGCCTTTTAACCACAAGGTCTCCTTCGATGCCTCGATTGTCACCATGTATTCAGACTCCGTAGTGAAAAATGTCATGATATCTTAAAGTATCGACTTTCAATTCACTAGATAATCTACAAGTATGCATACTTAGCAAGTAGTTGATATTCTCTTATCCAAGTCACCAATGTAATCATCATCAACATACCTCTGCAATTAGCTCGATCAGTGTTCTGACTTATGAAACGACAAATTGAGATCTTTATTGTCCTTAATATACCAAAGCATCCACTTACGGCTTCCCAATAAAGCCTTCATAGTGTTGATATGTATCGTCTCACCAAACTGACTGCACACAATGGTTCGAGATATGAGAACACCATAACATACATCAACGATCCCATCATACTTGTATATAGAACTCGATATATCTTAACATTCTCCTCTTCTTATTTCAGACATTCCTTGGAGGATAATTTGAAATAACCGACAATCGGGGTGCTCACCTGTCTAGAGTTCTTCATACTGAATCGCTCCAGCACATTCTACATACTTCATTTGGAATAGCCAAAGCTTGCTTCATGTTTTAATGAATCTTCATCCCAAGGATTTTCATGTGTGCTAGCGACAATCTGCATGTTGAGTAAGGAAATGGATGCATGGCACACAAGGGAAGGACGGACGGTAAGTATGGATAAGTTCAATGCTGGTGCGTAACACGCTTACGATTCTGGACACAAGTATGCTATGCAACGAAACTGATCCTAAGGCAAGATTATAAAGATCATATAATAATAGTGTGCACACTAAAATAAGGTGCTGACTTTGTTGGGTAGGCGAGAGGCATCCCCACCAGCGCATTCTTATGTACTGATACACAACCAGTTTGTATGCAGGATGCAGGTAGTAACGCGTTCGGTGCGGAGCTTGCTTGGACGTCGCCAAGGCATGGAGTTTCTTGGCGATTCGAGACGTGCGTCTGCATTGAAGACTTCACTCGTATACGGGACATAACGTATGGACATCATATACAGTATTTGTTCTTAAGTTGTAAGCCTCCGGACATGAGTGATTGTATTGAGAGAGAGTAAGCTTGAGCGATTGTAATCTTTGCTTCGAGCCGATGTAATAATTCAATTTTCAATATCAATAAATGAGACTCATTTTGTAAAACTTGTGTTGATTCAAAATTTATGCTTGGGGACTTTTGTGCGACGACCCCGTCGCTTAGATGTTCAATTGACTGTTACGGTATTCGTCTTGTTCGAGAGCAACTTAGGATCACACGGCATCACGGCCATTCGAGGACGATCGGTTTTACGGAACGGGGGCGTGACAACCTCCAGTGAGTCATGATAGTCTAATGTCCCTTGTCTCCTTAAATTTTTTGAACTTTTTGGTACCCGCCTTGATACTCCTTGGTTGTTTTCAGCTCATGATATGCTACTTTGACTCCTCCCGAGCTTCTCCAATTATGGATGACGTCAGTAGCATTCCAAAGTGGAATATGAGCTATATACAACAACCAATATTTAGTTATATATCCTTAAAAAAAATCAGTAATGTGCCTAAGTATTTGTGTGTTGGGAATAACGGTAATACACTAGAGACTGCGACAATAGTGAGAGTATTCAAGATTCGTCCAAAAAGTCATGATGAGATTGTTGACTATCTCCGTATAGTCCGACTGACTTAAAAGATTTCCACCTTCCATGACCTGGTTTAAGAGCAAGACTAATCTATTGTGGTTGTTGCTTGGGGCAAGGGCGGAGCCAGGATTTTAGTTTATCCCGGACTGAACTTAAAACGTCCTAATTTTTTTAATAAATGAATGTTGTGTCAGCATCGTCATGTCTATATCTCATTGTGTCCTTACGTTACCATGTCTGGTCAATGTAAAACCATGTCCAACATACTAGAAAAATAAAAATCTGATAAAAAAATATATTTAGTTTACAAGGTAGACTCTTTTAGCCATAAATTCGAACATTAAGAGCCTTTGATATAGTGTGTGTCTGAGAGAGAGGAGCTATGAATTTTTAAAAAGAGCTGGATTGCTAGAATGTGCGCTGTTTTGTGCTTGTGTGGGCTGAAATTTGAGGTAAAAAACTGGATGTGAACTGACATGTATAAAAAATAATAAATGGGTACGGCCAGGTACCTAGGCTTCTCCTCCCTACTTGTGGTACTCCCATAATCAATAGTACTACTACTACTACTTGTACTCGTAGTACTAGAAATGTTGCGATTATCTCGAAATGAAGATGTCCGACCACAAGTGGGTGTGGCCAGATACATAATACATAGGCTTCTACTCCCTAAAAATTGGGTGGGCTGGAGCCCACCGTAGCCTACCAATGGCTCCGCCATTGCTTGGGGGTGAACAATGCAAGGGAGTAATTAGTTAGCCAAATACTAGAAGAGCGAGTAGGCTAGGACTGTATAATATCTTGATAGAGATAAAAATATGCTCTTTGGAAGAGTCCCTCCACCATGACACATTTTCATATGATGAGTGTTATTATGATCGAGCAAAGAGAAAGGAATGGATCACTTCTTCCTTGGTATGTGAGTTCCGACACTTTACTAAACCCATTGTGCATTAAGTTGCTCGCAACCATACATTCATAGACACCGGTCCATGCGGTGAAGTTCGAAGTCAATGACTGATACTTTGACGTACTTCCTTATATAATGAAATCAATATCGTACGTCAAAGGAGCTGGATGGGAAAGCGGGTTGGTAAGAAGAACGACTGTAGTGGATAAGAGGAAGATCATGAGGCATGCATGTCTTATGATCAGTCACGGACCATCTTTATGCCTATCCGAGAATTGCAAGAAAGTGTGACTGAGTCATAATTGGACAAGAGTATTTGGATATGTTCTCTTTCGAGGGATAAAGATATTCAAATAAGACAAAACAAATTGAAGTCAGGTGCATAAGTTACTCACTATGATTTCTAATTTTGAGATACGAGTTATGCTTAGGATGGTTCCTTAATTAGAAATTTGGTTTAAAGTGAACCTACCATGTGCGAGTGAGATTATCTTGGCACCTGACTTGAACCACACTTGGGGGGGTGGGGGGTGAATAATATGTTGCTCGGGGAATAATATGTTGCTCAACTCTTAGGCCTCGTTTGGTTCGCTGAATCATCAGGTTGGGATAGAAAAGTGATTACTTTTCCATATTTGGATGTCAAAAGAATTGAAAAGGAAAGGAAAGCGATTCCCAATGGAAAAAAAAATTAGGGGGGAAAGTGATTCCATCCAAACAAGGAATCACTTTCCCACATTGAAGTATTCACTTTCCTTTCCAAATTCCTTGACATTTCCAAACATAGGAAAGGAAAATCAATGGGAATTATAATTTTTCAAAAAAAAAAAAAATGCCAAGAAATTGATTTCCTTTCCCTTTCATTCCGCGAACCAAACGAGACCTTACTGTAACTTTAGAGTTTCTTTCAGGTTTAACCAAAAAATAAAGGGAGAACAGTGTTTGTGTTACCAAGGCAAGTCAAGTGTAATACCTGAATCTTTATTGCTGCAGCCGGTAGCGTTGAGATGAAGGATAGGAGGGTGTGTAAAACTATAAAGGAAGCTGCATGCTAAGTTGGGGTTGTCGGTGGTGAATTGCTCATCTTCAACTGTGATTGTTTTCTCGTCGTAGTCGATGTCCTTCACATGGAGCAAGTGGCCCTCGATTTGGATCATTGCTTTGGATGCATTATTGCACCGGATCAGATGAGTTCCCTTGCATCCATCCAGGTACGTAATTGTTATCTTCCGTGTAGAAAGGGTGATGAATATCATCGAGATACCGGGATCACAAGATGGATGAAGTGGGCAGGGCAACGGAGAACAAATCCCGGTGGTGGTTAGGAAGAAGAAAAGGAGCCGAGGGGGTGCGGCTGCGCCCCCTCAAATTTTGAGTTCTTGTTTATATTTTTTTCTTTGTGAAGTATTATATATATAATTTTATTATGGACATAAAAAAAACTATCATGATGTTGCAACAACATTGCAATATCAGATCGGTGAAATAATATATTTATGGAACAACAGAACATCAACTAATAATAGCAGTATACTTTCAAGGACATGTCTATGAACAAAATGCTAAACTCTACGAACGCTTCTAACTATGTTGATTTTTTTAAGATTTACCTTAGTAGCATATAGAACAAAAAGAAAATTAGTAAAGCAGTATATACATCACTAAAAAAAAATGTTCATAAGATATATTTCTATATTGACAAAACTCAATAATTTATCACCATCTTATATATATATATATATATATATATATATATATATATATATATATATATATATATATTAATCAAACTTGTATATATATAATGTGAATGTCTCATAACTCACTTACAAAGAAAAATATGTCATTAGGAATGACAATTTTTTCGAAATTGTCCGATGGAGACCTTTTTTTTTGGGACGCATTTGGTGTTTTAAAATGGAGATATGGACGCGTACACATTATGCGTGTCGACACACACGTGTGGCCCACATGATTAGTCCACAACAACTCACAAGTGAGTAACTGATAAAATAAAGACGAATATGAGAACTCCTAGTCAATGCGGGACTAAAAAGGAGAACTTGATTTTTTTCAATGAGTAGAATACAACAAATATATGATATTTTTGAAACTATAGATGTATTTATTATAAAAATTTAATGGTAATTGCCGCGCCCCCTAGACGAAAATTCTGGCTACGCCACTGGCTGTTTGGATAGCGGTAATTTTTTGAAAGTATAAAAGTAGCACTTATAGCATGTTGAGTTTCAGTAAATTTGCAGCAAGTGACACTTCTCAAAATGTGCTTGGATATAGTACATTTTTGTCTCCTGCAAGTAGAAAAAATGAATTCGTTGTTTGGATGATTGTTGAAAGTGGAGAAAAGAAAAAATGATTATTTGGATTGTTGTTGAAAGTGAATTTTGAAATTAGAGATATGATAACACATAATTAAATTAATGCAAATTAATTACCATAAAAAAAGGCTTAATTAAATTAAATTCCTAACATTCCAAACGTTTCCTAACAACAAACATTTAAATCTCTAACGTCCAGACTGTTTCTATCTATCTATACTTCTATACTAATATAGAAGTCAAATAGCAGGGGGTATCCATAATATTTTTTTATATAAAATTTTCTTACTTGCAAGTTTCATTATTTATGGACGAAAAGGTAATTTGCTTACCTATTAACTAAAACCACCCAATAACTAATCTAAAAGGTGGTTCTGCTGCAATCGAATGGGAAGAAGTTTGACATAAATTTTAGATTTGTTGTTCTATATTGCATTCTAATGGGAAGAAGTTGGTAGGATGCCTCGAGAGGAACGACAAGGTTCTTTGACGTCGAGCTTTGCAGGGAGACATTCATGGGTTGCGACGTTACGGTCATTGTGCTGCTCGACGGGCTCTAGCGTCGACCGCGTGCCGAGTCTCGCGACAGGGAAGAACATAAAGAAGGTGACGGCTTTTGTCTCGGTTCATATATGCAACATATTATATAGGCTTCTATACTAATATAGCATTTGTTCACCATTCTCATTTCTACTCAAAAAAAAAAAGAAAAAAAAAAAGAAAAAGAAAAGAAGACGGGCAACGATATCCTCTCTCAAAAAAAGGATGGAAAAGCTCTCTTTTTTCCATCAGTTGTACTATTAATAGGAAAAGAAGCAATACGAAGAAAATATAGTAGGAGGAGAACCCAATAGTCACAAGATTTTTTTATCCGCCTTTTTAGTCTACTATTGCGTTCTTGGTTAATATTATTTATTGTTATTTATTTTAAACTTCATCTAATTATTTGAAGATCAAGAATAAGAAGAAAAATAGGGTGAGCAAGGATGTCATTAACTGGAAGGAGTAGGAAGAGGAATGTTTTGTTTATGTTTACATTATGGAATTTTTATTTTTATTTGTATTTTTTATTGACTGTTGTTGAAGCGTCATTGAAGCGCAGAGAGACCCATTGAGAATTTTCTACGAGACATTGTACCAAAAGGTCCCAAACTGCGAATTGGTTGAAACATGGTCAGAACTCATGTCTTTTATCTTTTATTTTTTTATGTGATGCCAATAATTCCTGTGGTAGCTTATTTCTCTTGATTTCATATTTTGAATAATGATTGTTGTTCTGAGCAATGCCTATTCACTTACATATTTTTGTTAAACTATTCCCTTTTTTTTTTACAATTGGTGCTTAAGTTAAGATTTTTTTGATGCTAATTAGACGTGAGTCAGTAATATTTTTTTAACGTTTTTTTATGCTAATTAGACGTGAGTCAGTAATATTTTGTTTGCGATCGATTTAGACGTGTGTCAGTAATATTTTGTTTGCGATCTTTTATAGTTTTGTTGTTTTATGTCTAAGAAGAAAAGACACCCAAAAAATAAGTGGAAACAAATTTGTCCATAAAAAAATATTATATATTTATAGACAACGCACTATATGCAGTATCAAATTACATTATGGAAATCGTATGAAAAGTAATTGCATAAAATTAATGATAGACTAGCATATATAATAGTTATTCAAAATAATATGGCAACTAATTGGTAGTCATTAAAAACATAAAAATTAATTAAGCATTTAACTACCATTAATGTAATTATTTAGAATTTCATGTGTAGTCATTTAGGTCATTCAGGCAAATACTAAAATTAGTCTAATATAGTTATTCGACGGTTGCATTGGCATCAACATAGACGCTGGTGATGATGCAGATGAAATTGTAGATGGAAGCAACAATGGTGGCTGCCTCGACGCGGAGGAGAGCAATGATGATTCTACATACAGCTCGGTAGTTAATAGTGGAGGGTGTGGAATGATGGAAAAAGTGAGTATAAAAAAAAATGGAGGAGACTGCAAACTCGGACCCCCCACACTTGACCAAGAGCTTGCCGAGGATTGAGTTCAGATGGGGCAATACCATCTCCTATGTTACCACAAAGGTGAGTTTTTTTGCTTTTCTTTTTTTATATTTCATCAATAAATAATTAATTTTATACTACTCAATGAATGGCATTGTTTGTTCATCCGTGTTAAAACTATAGCAACTTTAGACCAATGATTTCTATGGTGATGATAACTACATATCAAATATATAAGCAATAACATTACCACCTCCAAAATTTAACAGTTAATACAGTCTTTACTACTATAGTTTACTTATTTAACTAGCGCCGTAAGTTACTATTGCTGCATAAATAAATTGGTATCAACTTTTTTAAAGCGTGTGCAACACGCAACGAGTGTGCCCTTACACTAGTTCTTTGGAGCTCTTTTTCTCCTCCTCCTTCTAACCTCCTCACTGGAGAAGCCCCTCCTCCCTCACCGGAGAAGCCCCTCGCTCGTCCTCGTCCCTCCTCCTCCTCCCTTCCTCACCGGACCAGCCTCCTCCCTCCTTCTCATCCTCCTCCCTTCCTCACCGGACCAGCCTCCTCCCTCCTTCTCATCCTCCTCCTCTCGGAGGCTCCTCCTCCTCGTCCCTCCTCCTCCCTTCCTCACCATATCAGCCTCCTCCCTCCTCCTCTCGGAGGCCCCCTCGCCTCCCTTCGTCCGGATTTCGAGACGGTGCCTCGTCGGAATTTCATTAATGAGTGCCCCAGGCGGTGGCCCGTTGGTGACATCTAGAGGACCAGATCCGCTCGACCACTCGCAGGAAGGCAGGCAGATCCGTCGGTGGCTAGGGCTGCAAATGAGCCAAGCCGTTCGCGAGCTGCTCGAAGCTCGGCTCGATAAAAACTCGTTTGAGCTCGGTTCGTTTAGTAAACAAGCTGAGCTCAAGCTTCATTTTCGAGCTCGTTTAATAAATGAGCCAAGCTCAAGCTTAGAAGTACTCGGCTCGTTTGAGCTCGCGAGCTGGCTCTTTTATAAGCATGCGAGCTGGCTCGTTTAGAAGCTCGTTTATGAGCTCATTTGTTCTTTGTTTAATTCGAATTATATATAATTTGTGTGCTTTATATATTTATATGTCCTTAATAGTTGATATTAAGGAACTTTTTTAATTAAACTTTTATAAATAAATTGTTAATATTATAGGTACTTGAATTCAAATCTAACTAAATTGAAATCAAACTCGTTAAGCTTGAAATAAAGTTTAATGAGCTTGAAATAAAGTTGAGCGAACTTGAAATAAAGCTTAACGAGTTTGATTTTGAGCTTATCAAGTTTTTTTTTATCAAGCTTGTTTATCAAGCTTGCTTATCAAGCCAAGCTCGAGCTCAAACCAAGCCAAGCTCAAGCTTAATATAAACAAGCTCGAGTTAAGCTCAAGTTCTAAAATAATTTTTTTATCAAGCTCGAGCTTGATTAATTCTAGTCAAGCAAGCTCAAGCTTACAAAAGCTTGGCTCGTTTGCAGCCCTATCGGTGGCCAGGAGTCTTCTCGGCCGGCGAGCCTGTAATGTCCCGCTCCGCACGAGGCATTTGGTTGGTTTGTTGGATGGGATCAGGATGTTGGACCGTGACTTAAGTTGGAAATCAGGAGAATTGAGACTGTTGCAGTCTCATTAGCTGGCTAGACGGAATGGGTATTGGAACGTGGCTCGCTGGTGGAGCCACGTATAGTAAAATTTTGTGTGATCGGAACAGGAAGACCCTTTTACGCAAGTGAGTGGAACTGTCATTCCTCCTCCTTGCTCCTTCATGCTTAATAAATGAAGTATTGAAATGCTATGAATTGTTCCTAAATGTTCCATGTTTTAGTTGCTGAATGATAGAGATGCCTATGTTGAGAATTATTGAAATGTACAACACATTAAACTGCTAATGTGATTTGAGGCCTGAGAATGAATTGATAACATTGTCCCTTATGCTTAACGCTGCCGTAACAAGTAGACACTTGAATAATAAGATGCCTTATGAATGATAGAATAAGAAATGAACTGGCTATGTTATCGAACCAATGAACTGAATGAAACACTAGAATCATGTACTCTCTGTATAACTGTTGCAAGAATATGAAATGCTGCCTGTCCCTTATAAGAAATGAATGAATGAATAAATGTCCCTATGAAATGAATGAATATTACGTTCCTCTTAAGAAAGGAATGATATGAGAAACATTGCAATGAAGCAATGAATGAATAATGATAAAGCTGGGATCGTTGAGATCACCAAATGAAATGATGGTAATGATGAAATGAATAATTCATTGAATATGACTAATGATGCACTGTTGTCTTTACTTTCCTTAATATATTTTACCATGCGATTTTGTTCACAATCGAGTCGGACACACATTCGTATGGTCATGAACAACTTGTATACAAGGCTTGAGTAATAATTTCCTCGAACGGTTCCTAGGGCCCTGGACCGATTCGGCCTAGGAGAAAATAATGATGAGTGCTATGGGAGCACGGATAAGGCGGGGTAGCATAGAGGCTCGCCACCTACTATGCTGACCGCATTATCTTGAAATGAAATAAAATAAAAAAGAGTCCATATGGTTTAACAACACCAGTAACTATGTAGTCAGGATGCATGCTAATGAATGTTTTATGCAGGCAGCGGAAGTATATCTGATAATCTATATGTGATGCAGGTATGAGAAATCGGCTATCGATAAGGAATCACATAATTGTGATATTGTACATATTGGTTCAACTTGCCTGTTTAACATGCTAAATGAAATGATGCCGTGTTGTTGCCTTTAAAATGAGACTCTATAACATGCTCAACATGTTAAATGCAAATTTACTGATGCATTGCCTTTCAGATCATTGCCATAACCTGTTGAATGATAACACCAAGTATGCTAAACGATGCCTTCAGAAAGTATTTCCATAATATGTTCAATGTGTTAACCCAATGTTGCTTAGATGATGCGTTACACAAAGAAATTCTATACCATGCTAAGACATGTGCACTTACTTCAATGTTTCTGCTTAAGAACTGTAAACTGATTCTAGGCCCCAAGTAGAAAGATCATTCGATTAAATGCTTGCTATAATTGACCAGTTAGTGTTGGTTTAGGCGAGTGGGTTGGATTCTGCTCGCCAGTACATAGATGATGTGCTGACCCATGTTTTGTGGGCAGGTGCTCGTGCTTGGAATGTTCTACACACGAAGATTGGCTTGATTAGTCCCGCGACATCGAAGATTTGTTGGGCATACAGAAGCTCTCCTTGTACAAGATGATGTTTTCTGTTTATAAAGGGCATAATGTATGGAATATTGTAATCAGTGGTACCAGTGAGTTGTAAGCCAAGTTGGTATATCGAGTTGTAATCTAATGTATCAAAGTATCAGACGTAAGCTGTATAGCATTGTTCAGTTGGCTTTTAATATGAAATGAGATGTGTTGTAAGCACTGTACTTCAATACAAGTCTTGTACTCTTCTTCAATTATCAATAAAGAGAACTTTGATCTATATATCTCTGTGTGACTTCAAGTTATTCTTTTTATCTCCGCTGTTATAAAGAAGTGATGTACTTCTATTCAATGAGAAAGATTGTCCTCACTAAATTTAATTTATCTGCTTCTGCCGCTGCGATGTGTTTCTATTTGAAGAAAAATAATTATGTACTATCTTTGCCTTGTACAAGTGCAATATCAGACTTGTACGACATCACGTCCAAGCGAGGACGATCGATTCCAAGAGATAAAATATATGAATAAATCACTCTACGAATCGGGGCATGACAAATTGGTATCAAAGCACGGCTTTACGTCCTTGGTCTCTTCTTTGATTCGTTTCAAATCAAAGTTGCATCGACGATTAACCAAAGTTGCTTCCGCGATCACTCAACGTTGCTTCCGCGATTAAATCAAAGATTGCTTTCGCGATTATGATGTTGTTGTTCGGTAATCATCCTATGTTAATTGTGTCTGAAAGTTCGTTGACCCTCTTGGCTGCTCACTGGATGTTCCATAAAATAAGTCTAAATACATTGTGATGCTCCTGAATGAATGATAGTTGTTGGTTTGGACACAAATAACCCAACAATGACTCGATGCCATAGTATGCTATATTGTGAATGCTGTTTGGAATGGTGGGAATACAAAAAATTAGCTATGTATGCTTCAACTTGTGCCTTAAGAGATGTTTGACCCTTGAGGATTATATGTCGGCCATAAGTGGGAATTGCAATCGTAAGGTAAGACTTGAGTGTACCTATAGTCGGGTAGCTAAGCTAATCTTGACTGTTGCATAGAATTATACCCTGACTCGGGTAATCGATAGTGGGTGACGTCGGATCGTATCTTCTAGAAAAGATGAATTGCCTCGGTGAGAAATATTGTTAGATTTGGGAAGGAATATGATTGCATGTTGTAAACTCTTGATATGATTGGCTCTAAGTTAGACCCTTGATCGAATGTTAGAAATATTATGCACGGGTATAGAGCTTAACCAAGTTGTCCCTGATATTAAGTATTGCGGCCTGGAAGATACTGATTGTGGCAAGGTGAATAAAGTGATAAATCAATTGAAAGAATTCTAAGTCGGATTTAGAAAAGAGAATTATATCGTGGCTGATCGAATCGCACTAATATGAAAGTTGGTTGAAGTACATATGTTTTGGGGACGCCTAAAATATGTGTATGGATCCAGCCGAAGTGGTAGGTTGCGACTGAGATAACATTATGGGAAAAATTTATCGCACTAACGCGGACTTTGGCTAAAATACAAATGTTTTGGGGACGCCTAAAATGTGTGTATGGATCCAAATGAAGTGATACATTGCGACCAAGACAGAATTGCAAGAAAAGTGTTGGTGAATCAATAAGAAGTTGCAAGTGTTGAAAAAGAGATAGACAGATTGAATCGTTGATGGATTAAAATGGTACAGTTGGATAGCTATTTTGAGATGACCGAGTGGGCTGAAATGAATATTAAATTGAAGCTAATGAGTAACTCATTATGATTAAGTGAATCTAGTAGATGAGTTATTTTCTTATGTTTCGAGTACGAAACTTTTTCTGAGTGGTATATTATGTAATGCCCGCTCCGCACGAGGTATTTGGTTGGCTGTTGGATGGGATCAGGATGTTGGACCGTGACTTAAGTTGGAAATCAGAAGAATTGAGACTGATGCAGTCTCACTTAGCTGGCTAGACGGAATGAGTATTGGAACGTGGCTCGCTGGTGGAGCTACGCATAGTAGAATTTTGTGTGATCGGAACATGAAGACCCTTTTATGCAAGTGAGTGGAACTGTCCTTCCTCCTCCTTACTCTTTCATGCTTAATAAATGAAGTATTGAAATGCTATGAATTGTCCCTAAATGTCCTATGTTTTAGTTGCTGAATGATAGAGATGCCTATGTTGAGAATTATTGAAATGCACAACACATTAAACTGCTAATGTGATTTGAGGCCTGAGAATGAATTGATAACATTGTCCCTCACTACAAAAATAACCCATTTTAGCAACGTCAAAAGACGTCGCTAAATAAGGAAAATCCGTCGCTAAAATAAATTTGCGACGTATTTAGCGACGAAAATTGGGTGTCGCGTATAGGCATATCGCAGATGACAATTTCGTCGCAGAACGTCGCTGTTGTTTTCCATAAATAAATTCACTTTTATTTATTGTGTTTTTGGGAAAATTACAACTGTAGGAATCCGATCTAGAAGACGATCGCTTTATCCCTTAGACGATGCGAAGAAGAAAAGCTCTCAAAAATTCAACAGCAATTTAGATATCTTTGTATCTGTACAATGAATGAGAAAAGAACTCTATTTATAGAGTCAAAAATAACTGAAAAGATAACTGTCTTCACAACCTGTGCATAGTTGAAAATCACGCAGGATTTAACATATACAAGGTTATGAGCAGTTACTGGACGTGGCCTGTAACTGTTGGACACATGGAAATCATGCATGAGTCGTGTGCAAGTTACAGGACACGCAGGTGAGAGATCGGCGGCATGGCTACCATGTACTCAAATTTGATGAAATCCACGCAGGCTTGTTGAGGACGAAATCCACGCAGACTTTGGGCAGAAAGCTTCAAAATATACGCAGACTTGGGGCAGGAAGCTTCAGAATTCACGCAGACTTGGGGAAGAAGGCTCAAAATATACGCAAGCTTGAGGCAGAAGGCTCAAAATATACGCAAGCTTGAGGCAGGAACATAGAAGTTCAAACTACACGTAGACTTGAGTCAGAATGGCCAGCTGTCTTGATTCGACGTGCCTCGACTGACACAAAATCTCTGGCATTGATTGCCTTTTGTCAGTCGCATTAAATGACAATAAGCTCTTTTGGTACGCCAACTTGATGAAGGTTGAGTCTTGTGGAAAAAGATTTCGAAAGTCACGCAATAGTCGGCTGTGATCTCTCGAGTTCCGTGCATACGTGGCATACGAGGAGACATTCTTTGACTGTCGTGCTGTCAGTCATAATGACACTCTGACAAATGATGAGCTGTCTCTGCGTGTATTTGAGGAAATAGTCTGGTAGAACCCAGCGTAACTTTTAAAATTGTCTTGATCAACTCAGCGTGACTTTTAGACTTTGTCCTGATCAACTCAGCGTGACTTTTAGACTTTATCCTGATCAACTCAGCGTGACTTTTAGACTTTATCCTGATCAACTCAGCGTGACTTTTATTTTTGAGGCCTACAAAACCCCTTCAAAGTTTTCGAAAAATGATAAATTATTTCGAAATACTTTGAAATCGAGATGATAAAATAAATTTAGTCACGCTGAGATGACTTTAAAGAGAGATTTACTCTGAAATGATTAGACTGTTAGGATTCTGTGCAGTTAGGATCCCGTGTAAAGCTCCTAAATCGAGGCAAATAATGATATTGCCGTTTGGAATTCTTCATGAGCCTATAAATAAGCCATAAATTACTTCTTTCATTCTTTACTTGCTTTTAGAGAGAGAAAATCGACAGAAGAGAAACTTTATCTCCCCCGACTAACTTCATCTTCCTCGACTTCTTCTTTCCCTTCTCAACAGCAATGGCTCCTAAGAAAACCGACGCTCAGGCCAAGGGGAAAGCTCCTGCGACTTCCTCGCGTGCCACCACCGACAGACTCCCTCGACGCGAAGTCACGCATCCTCCTATGCAGCGTAAGTGATGGATGGAGATACGAACTGTTGAAGGCGACTTGATGAAGATGACTTTGATGAAGATGAACTCCACATAGAAATCTTAGGATTTTAAGACAAATAATGAACTTCAGAAAAATATATCTCCCCTTTTTAGGGCACATGATATTAATAAAGTATGCCCCCTCTTTAGGGTCGGCCATACTTCACATCTTCGTGTTTACGAAGCTCTGTATTTCACGCAAATGAGCATGGCTCTCATGACTCTGCGTGATTTTTCATGTATTGGCAGGGATGTCAATGTTTGAATTATTCACGCAGCTTTCATGACTCTGCGTGATTTTTCACATGTTGGCAGAAATGTCCATGTTGAATTAGTCACGCAGCTTCTGAGAGTCATCCTCAAGATAGATTAGTCTTGATCTGTCAGCGTATTTTTGTCATTTTCACTTAAATGTGATTCTGGCAATGATGCGTGACTTTTCATTCTAATCTGTCTAGACTTTGCGTGAATTAACCACATGCGTGAATAAGTCATTCAGCGTGTCTTGATAGTATATCTGTTTGAAGTCTGCATGACTTATGAAATTTCCTTCGAACACTGCTATACATGCATAAGGCTCGTAGACATAGATTTTACTGAAACACATCTGACCTTATCTTCTTTTATTTTCTGTAGTGAACATCAGAAGTGAAGAGGCAGATTATGAAGGGCATCTGATTTTTTCATTTAAACATGATTTATCTCATGTGAAATTTCCTCAGTTTGACCTTCCAGAAGCCAGACTGTCATTATTGGCAAATCAAGACCATACAACTCTACTCTGTCTGATGAATGGTGAACCCTTTCAGAGTCTTGATTTGGTGTTCCATAAGAAACCAGCATTTCTGTTCGGGGATGCCATAGCACATAAATCGCAACCAAAGGGCATCAGAGAGAAGGTTTGCTTCTATTTCGAAGGTGATGTAGGACAGCCCATGTACTGGCCGAAGGTTTCTAGGAGCTTATCTATCATGAGATTTATGCATGCCAGTTATCCCAGAAAGATGTCCTAGTACTTAACAGAATATCAACAGGCAAAGGCGAGCCGTATCATTTACAGGAAGGAGGGATTCTTCAGTTCCCCAGAGAATCATGTATCCGTGTTCCGAGGTTTGAAGCCGGACTGTGTACCACTTGAAGACTCATCAATATTGATGCCATTCAGGATGCCTGTTTTCATAAATGAATTCATGGCAAACGAGAAGGCATTCTACCCCACTGATTCGACGCCGAGGATGAACGGCTTAATGAATCAGGAGAACGTGAGGTGGAGGACTTTGGTGCATTGGGCTCTGAAGAAGTTTGAGAGTGAGCTGAAGAAGATAAACCTTTATGACGCGATCGTCAATTCCTCATACGGCTTCAAACCCAACCCCTTTCTGTTCTTGGCCTTGGTTGAGAGATATAACTACAGGACGGGGACATTTATGACTCCCAAAGGGGAAATGGGCTTTGTCCTTCATGAGATGGAATACATCTCGCATCTGCCTTCAGGCACACTACCGTATGAAGAGTATGTGCCTACGACAGAAGAGCTGAAGTTTCTGTCAGAGAAGAATCCGGAGATGGTACACCTGTTTGAAGAGATGATGTGCCATTTCGGCACATGTACTCTGTATTACAAGAGTACTAAGGAAGAAACCGGCAACCACATCCAGAAGTGGATGTCCTATCTTTTCATGAACCGTGAAAAGGATGAGAAAAAGATAAACGAGAAGAGATGGTACCAAATTAACTCTTTCAAGCCTCTCTCTGAGAGTGAAATTATTTATCTACTAGAGAAGTATGACTGCAAGGATTTCACGATCGATGAAGACTGGTATGAGTTTAAAGCTGGAACTACCTTCAGCTCGTATGTGAGGCAGAGTGGAAAGACTCTGTCAAGGAACGGTCATTTAGCCGGATTCCTATCTCTTTGGTTAAGAAGATTCGTCGTTCCTGGCTCCAGTTCTCTAGACAAAATACATAGAGGCGTTATTTTTGCAGCAGTGCACCTTATGTATGGTTATAAGATAGACTTGTTATCAGCGATGACCTGTAGGCTGAACGCAGGTCTTCGAAATTTTGTAACCAATACGCTATCTGATCAGAGGAGGATGACCGATGAGTTCCCGAGAATAGAGATGCCCTTCACATATCTATATGGTTGGCTTCTTCTTCATCACGACGGTCTGATACCTCCGGAAGCAGGAGGGAGTGGCAGTCTCTTTTTGGAGAAGTACTCTGGGGAAACTTTCTGTAAGGTTCACACTCTTCCAGAATGTAGAAATGTTCTGAATCGAGCGTCACATTGGTCCATTCAATGTGTCCCTCCACCACTGGGTTATGAAAGCATGTCCTTGAATATGATAGACGGAGATAAAGGGAACAGGCTAGATGATGTAGCCTTTCAGTGGTTGCAGAGAATCCGGCCCTCTCATCTGGTATACTGTCATGAAGAAATGACGTATCTGGAGCCGTATCTACCAAGCCGATTTGCCAGGCAATTTGGTTATGACAAACTTCATGTTGGGAATGCCATCACTTGCCTTTCTGCTCGTGGAGGGCTTATTGATGGAGCTCGGACCTGGAGATACTTTGCGGCTAGAGATATAAAAGCTGTATTCTCTATGCCTAATCCTTTATCCAGCACGGGGACGAAGATGCTTTACACCTATGCTCGCTTCTATGTTTTGTCGAGCACCTTCATGTCAAGTTTCCATCTGAAAACTTTTGTTGCAGAAGACGACCCAGCTCCATCAAAGAGGTCGAAGAAGAAGATTGTTATTCAACGATTTTCTCCGAAACCGGAAGATGAGACAGCGGAGGTTGAGCCCCTATATGACTTATTTCAAGAGCAAAATTTTCCTGATGAAGTCCTTCCTCCCATATTTGTATCCCTTTCTAAGAGAAAGCGAAGTGATGAATCTGAGACAGTCTCCAAAAAGAGTACTAAGTCTCAGACATCTAAGAAGAAGAAGAAATGGGTCTCAGTAACTGCTACTTCATCTTTAGGTGGCATCTCAGTTGATGAAGATGACGCCGCCGATAAAGACGAAGATACAGATAAAGACGATGCTCCTTTGATAACAAGGAAGTCGAGAGGCAGGTATGTCAAGAAGACCGTCGACAAAATGAATGGCAATGAACTCCTGGAAACGATTATGAGTGGAGGGGTCTTGCCAGAGATCAATGAAGCGGCTTCCACTGAGAAAACAGAATCTGATGATGTTCATCGTCCAGCAACTTCAGCTGAACAGACTGAGGTAGAGTCCACTCGAGCTCAGGAAACGACTGCTCCGACAACAAGTGGAGTAGCTAGTGAACCCTCAGAGATGAGGATGATCCCTTTTGAGCATGGGACAGAGGGCGTCATCCAGGCATTGGATGACCAGATTGAATATTCTGAAGAAGAACCAGTCCCGGCAGAAGTTATGGAACAACCGGAAGTTCCAGAAACTCAGGTTGAAGAAAACATTTCTTTGGCCAGAGGCGATGAAGACGTGCCAACGTCCGAGCTACCAGCTGCTGATGACTTATTGAAGAATGTTTGTAAAGACATCATTCTTCGAACTGATATTCCAGAAAAGACTGAACCGACAGTCAATACTGAGCTTGCTATCATTACTGTTCCTGAGATTCTTTCGTCTCAAGGAATAGATGAAGATGTGAACATCATGGACTCCGGATCAGAGATTTATCCTGAAGCTGGGGATGAAAAAGAGTCTGAAGAAGAAGAAGCTGAAGACGGAGAGGATTGGCATGCTGGCACTTCTACTCCTTATGATGAAGATAAAGTCAGAGGGAACAGAATGGAACTCAGCTCCGAACCTGCTCAATCTCCAGACAACGCTCCAGCACCCAGTAATTTTGGAGCTGGAAGCAGCCACATGAAGCAGGTGTCGGACACCATCATGGACCGGCTACGAGAAGACGCAAGACTCCCTCACCACATAGAATATGAACCTCAGCCTGGTATAATTTTATTTCAGATTCTGTTTTTACTGTTTCTTTTTCTTTAGATGTTGATTATTTTTTTTCTTTGACTAATAGGAACTGCTGCAGCAATGAGTTCGACTCATGCTCCACTTATCCAGGCTGATGCTGATGAAGGGAGTTCGTACTCGCCAACTTCTCCAGTGGCACATACTTTCGTTCCCAGGATACGTTCACGCTTCTTCTTCAATGATGACAGCGACTCCTGGGTTTGAGACTGGACTAGCAAGAACTCTGGGAATGTATTCAGAGATCATTTACTCATATCTAGATACATACTCCAGACGTTTCTTAAAGGACGAAGCTATGCCCTTCTCTGAGCTTCGAACTATGATCAATTTCCCGCTCATGGCGTTACGACATGCTGGTTGTGAATCTCAGTGCATCTTCTTCGAACATCTCCTAGATGAGTTGGAAATAACTATCCGAAAATACTGGGAGACTAAGAAGGAAGACATTCATTCTTTAACGGTGGCAGAGATCAGTCAACTAGAACATGAAGCCCAGTCCCAGCAAGCTGCATTAGAAGCATTTCTTGCCTCTTCTTCTGAGAAATTAGTAGAAAAGGGTGAAGAAATATTAGCTACTCGTCAGAGAGTAGAGCTTCTGGAGAAAGATAAAGCATCCAAAGCTGAAGAGCTGAAGAAGTTGAAAGAGGAGTTGGCTCGTCTTCAAGAGCGAATTGCTGTCATAGAAACAGAGCAAGCTGAGGTCATTGCTGCTTATATTTCTGAAGCCGAACGCTGTGAAACTCTTCAAAAGGAGCGAGAGCAGATGCAGATAGAGCAAATTGAAGAAGTTAATCGTCGCCAATCTGCTATTATCGCTTTTGACGAACAAATTGTCACTGTTGAAGCAGCAGAAAAAGTTCGAAAAGCTCATGAAGAGAAAATGAATGCTGTTCTTGATCGTATCAGGGAGCTAATAACTCCTAATAAGTAAATCTTTTTCATTTTTACTTGTATTCAATGTTTTGATTCTGAATGAAAACAAATGAGAATTCTTGATCTGATTTTTGGTTTTGCTGTTTTTGTAATGATATATTCATAGAAAATATGTTCAGAGATAAATAATACATGACACATTTCAATAGAATAGAATATACAAACAAACTTTGTAATTCTATCAGATGATATTAAACCAGAAATGATCTTAGTTTAATACTGATTGGAAAAAAAATAGAATTCGGACATAAAAATATCTTTGAACTCAATTTTTTATGATCTTTTGACTCGAGAATCAAAAGACTAAATATCATTTTCATAAATATGATATTGAGATAGAAAATTCAGAGGTAATATGGACGTGATTTTCTAGATATCAAATTTGTTAAGAAAACGATACAGGATAGAATATCTATCTCCACTAGGGATAACAGATATCGAAATGATTCTTGTAAAGAACAATGACTTTGGTATTTTTAATAGCTGGAGGAATGATGAGAGAACAATCTTGACAGATGGAAATATTAGACATAATATTTCTTCAAGAATTTGCCATTAATGGGCATCATAGTGACTTTACCATCCATAGTGGTAAGCTAATATGCCCCATTAGAAAAGACCTTACTCACAATGAATGGACCTTCCCATTTTGCATCGAACTTGCCTTTGCTCATGTGTGTCATAGTCATCGGACGTCTGACTGTAAGAACAAGTTCTCCTTTCTGATATGCTCGAACTCTGACTTTCTTGTTAAAAGCTCTTGAGATTCTAGCTTGATAGAATTCAATATTCTGTTGAGCATATAATCGCTTTTCATCCAGAGCTTCCAACTCCTGAAGTCGAAGACGATCATTATTCTCGGTGGTAAGTTCATTAGCGATTGCTATCCTTAAAGAAGGAATTTGAATCTCTAATGGGAGAACAGCTTCGCATCCATACACCAGAGAGAAAGGTGTACATTTAGTAGCATTACGAACTGTAGTGCGGTAAGCCCACAAGCACTCACCAAGTTTCTCACTCCAATTACGTTTGTTAGTAGAGACAAACTTCTTTAAGAGTTTGATGATGGTCTTGTTAAAAGCTTCTGCTAATCCGTTAGCTGCCGGATTAAATGCTGTAGAAGCCACATTGTTGATCCGATGATCGTCACAGAATCGAGTAAATTTCTGGCTGACGAATTGTGGTCCATTATCATGAATAATGCGTCGGGGAACACCAAATTTGTAGATGACATGATGCTTGATAAAGTTGATGACATTGGAAGTTTTGACTTCAGATAAAGGAATAGCTTCGGCCCATTTGGAGAAATAATCAGTTATTGCGAGAATAAACCGATGACCTTTTGATGACGACGGATTGATCGGGCCGATAATGTCCATGCTCCAAGCTTCGAAGGGCCATGATGCTGCCGTTGGATGTAGAAATTCTGAGGGTTGATGAATAAAATTTGCATGGATTTGACAAGCTTTACACTTCCTTGCATATTCGATAGCATCTGATACCATAGTGGGCCAATAATAACCCATACGTCGAATACGGTCTTGAAGTTTTGGTCCAGGCTGATGTGCTCCACAAATTCCATCATGTGCTTCGCGAATAATTTGTTGGGCCTCATTACCGGCAATACATCAAAGAAGTAAACCATCATAAGCTCGACGATATAAGGTTTTTGTAGTATGATTGAAATAGAATCTGAGTGATCGTCGTCTGATAGATGCTGCCTCACTCGGATTATCTGGAAGAATATCATACAATACGAAATCTAAGAAAGGAAGTCTCCAATCTTTATCCGTATTCTGAGTCTCAGCTGAATTACTGAAGATGAATTCCATGCTAGAATCAGATGAAGATGATAATGATTTACGACTTAATCCAAATCCTCTTGTTGCATTGACATCATGAGATGTTGATTCTTCAATGTCAACTGGAAGTCCTAGAGTTAGATTGTTTTCGAGATGAAATAATTCTCGATTGCAGACAATAATCATTTGTTGACGTCTAATTGGAATAGCTAACACCGCCGCAAGATTAGCAAGAGCATCAGCTTCTGTATTACATGCTCGTCTAACATGCTCGATGAAGAACCCTTTAAATGAAGAAGCCATAGATATAGCCGATCTATGATAAGGAACCAGATCTTGATGGAGAACTTCATAAGTACCCCTTATCTGATTAACAATGAGTTTAGAATCTCCATACGCTTCCAAATGTTGAATATTCAGATGTTTAGCGAGTTGAAGACCAATAAGCAGTGCATTGTACTCAGCTACATTGTTTGAACATGGTTGATCGAGAGAATAAGCTCGTTGGATAGCAAGACTTCTGGCGATACAAGAACGATTCCAACCCCAGCGACAATGTCACCATTAGGACCTATTCTTGAAGCTCCATCAAAGAATAGACGCCAAGTATGATCTTCTTCAGCAATTTGGTTTGAATCTAGGACTTCATCTGGGATTTCATTATAGTGTTTTGAATTTTCTGGAATTGAATGAGCAGCCAGAAAATTAGCTAAAGCTTGTCCTTTGACTGATTTCTGAGGGATATAGTGCATATCATACTGAGCAAGTAAGATTCCCCAGTTAGCCAATCGAGAATTCAAAGTAAGATTCCCCAGTTCCCCATCATGACCCGTATAGGATTGATCCTGGAAATGACATGAATGGTCTGGCCAATGATATAATGTCGTGTCTTTTGGACAGCGAACATCAGGGCTAGACATTCTTTTTCGATCGATGAATATCGAGGTTCAGCTCCGGTCATAGTACGACTGAGATAGTAAATGGCTTGTTCATGACCATTTTTATTCTTTTGAGCGAGCAATGCACCCAATAAATGACTCATTGCTCGGGTATATAGGAGGAACGGTATTCCTGAGACAGGAGGTACCAATACTGGAGGGCTCATCAGATATTGTTTTATATCATCGAATGCTTTCTGACATTCATCATTCCAGATAAATACCTTTCTTCATAAATTTATTGAATGGTCTGCAGCGTCCTGAAAGATTAGAGATGAATCTCCTGATATAAGCGATCCTTCCTTGAAATCCTCGTAGCTCTTTTAAGGTGCGTGAAGGACGCATCTCTTGGATGGCTTTGATCTTCTCGGGATCTACATGTATACCTTTCGAGGTAATGACGAAGCCGAGAAATTTGCCACAAGAGACGCCTAAGAAGGACTTAGTAGGGTTCATCTTTAATTGATGCTTAAGCATTAGATCAAAAATAGTCTTCAAATCTTGGATGTGATCCTCTTTTTGTCGACTTTTGACTGCAATATCATCAACGTAGCATTCGACTGTTTTCCGTAAATGTTTACGGAATATAGTGCTCATGGCTCGTTGATAAGTTGCTCCTGCATTCTTGAGACCGAATGGCATCACTGTATAACAGTATGTACCGATCGGCGTTCTGAAAGAAGTGTGTTTCTCGTCATCTGGAAACATTTTAATCTGATTATACCCAGAATACCCGTCCATGAACGACATCCGTTCAAATCCACAGGTATTATCGATCATAACATCAGTAATTGGTAGAGGGAATTCGTCTTTAGGACATGCCGCATTGAGATCGCGGTAGTCTATGCATACTCTGATCTTGCCAGTCTTTTTTAGGACAGGAACTATATTAGCCACCCAATCGGGATGTTGCTCCTCTCTAACAAACCCAGAGGCCATGAGTTTATTGACTTCAGCTTCAATTGCATCCATAATGTCTGGACGAAATCGTCGCTGTTGTTGTTTGATCGATTTAGCATTCGGCATGATATTGAGTTTATGAGTTGCGATTTGTGGATCAAGTCCTGGCATATCTTCATAACTCCAAGCGAAGACATCGATGTATTCACAAATAAGTTTGATCATGTCTTGCTTATCATTTTCTGAAAGACTTTCACTGATGAATATTGGTTTGGGGGATCCCTCTTCACCAACATCTATTTGAATGAGTTTGTCTTCAGTCGGAGGTTCTTTTTGCTCAAATCTAAACTCCCATTGATTATCTAACCTTTTGGCCCACTGTTCTGATTCAGGTGAGATTTCAAACTCGTCTTCGTTTTCATCATTTTCTTCAGAACTGTCAATAGAGACCATGTTGGAAGACAGAATATTGCGGTGGAAGTCACCAATACTTGTATCAGAATCCCAAGAGGTAGTACTAGAAGAATCAGATCTCTTATCTTCGTTAGATTCGGGATCTTCATGGACAGTATTGATAAAGGGAGTAGGAGCAATATAACCCAATCCATATTTCGTCCTTCTATATTTTAAAGGAGGAATCCGAACAGGCATTCTTCTTCCTCTCCCATTACTAAGGCCAGTTCTGAAGTCATAACCCATATTTTTAATGATGTCTTTAGATTGCTGACTATAACGAAGTAACTGTAATCTTCCAGAATCATCATTTTTATCATCATTTTCAAGATTGATAGGGTTTTTTGGTCCTTTGTAAAAGAATATTAGAATGTCTCCTGGTTTTCTGCTAGGTACTAGAAAGTATGAACCTTGTACTGATTCTAAGGATACTTCTGTATGAAAAGTCTGTATAACACCTATGGTTATTGTTTGCAAGTCATCTAACAAATGCAAGTAATTATGAACATGATTACACACATCAATATACTGCAAAGATAGAGACTTTTCATTAATTTCAAAAGTAGTAATATTTACATCAGAAGGAGGTTGAACCTTAGAAGGAGGTTGAACCTTAGAAATTTTAGCCAAATCAATGACTAAAGGGGGAGAAGAAGAATTAGAAGGAGTTTTGTTTCGATTAAGATCGATAACAAATGGCTCAGAAGAGGTGAGCTCCCTTGAAGCCTGAGATGGAAGAGTAGTCCGTCCTCCAACAGGGATTACCAGAGTATCCTGTTTCATATGTGAAGATACAGGAACTGTAGTATGCCCACTGACAGGAATGATCAGTGTATCTTGAGTAGACGACTGAGGTAATGGAGAGATCCGTCCGCTCACTGGAATAATGAAAGAACCTTCTCCAGAGGGTTTAGGAGATTGTTGCTGAGTAGTTCGACCTTTAACAGGAATTATCAAGGTCTCATTTTGCGGATCCTCTTTTTCCATAGCTTGTATCACCCTTGTATACTCTTCTTTGTACATCCGGGAATCATTGAAATAAGCTTCAACCCCATAGAAAGGATTTATATCAGCAACTTCCTTTTGTACTCTTTCCTTGCTGTCAATGTATTTAAAATACTGATGAAGAGTAGAAGGGACCTCATTATTTTCATGAAGAAAGGGCCTCCCCAGAAGAAGATTATAAGATCCCACGATTTCGATCACATAGAAAGTGACTTTGGATCTGAAATCGCCTATCTGAAGTTTCAGATGAATCTTTTCCAAAGGCTCGCTTCGGCTTTGATTGAATCCCAGGATAGTAGTAACCGTCTTGGAAAGCTTGTGAAGAAGGATTTTTAGTTCATCCAACAGACTCTTTAGCACTATACTTATAGCAGACCCTGGATCAATGAGGATACGATCTATCTTCATCGTATCGATATAACCGGTGTAGTAGAGAGGCCGATCATGTCGATTATCCTCCAGTAGCATGTCATCTTGTGTAAAGGTGATATTTGGGATAATCTCCAATACACTGTTGCAATGTAAGCAAGTGGCAGGTGCTTCATCTGGTTTCTTTAATTGTGCAAGACAAGATTCAGCCTGAAGAAGTGCCTCACTTAACGTCTCCCGAGTTTCTTTAGAAAGACGTAGAAGTTCAAAGAGGGATATTCTAGCTGGAGTATTAGCAAGTTGAGCTAGAATGTCGAAGTTATAAGGTTTCTGAAGCCCAAGAGGAGGGGACTTCTTGATTGGCTTATCAAATCGAGCCTGTTGTTTGCCTTTCTCAAGAGCTGTTGGCTTGGAAGGAGTAGGTACAACCGGTACAGTTGAAGGAACAGGTGCAGTGGATGATTCTTCCTCAAGAGGAACATTAGGAGCATCTTTGTTAGCAGGAGGGATATCAGGAGTATCCTCAAGACTCTTGGAATAATCCTTCAGATAAGGTTTCCCTGTTCGAGTAGCACCAGCAAGTGCTTCTTCCTTATCTTTCGGCTCTGTGTCGGAAGTAGATTTGAAAGAAGTCATATGACATGACCTAGTTTTCCCAGCCTTCTTAGATTTTCGGGAAGTAGTCTTTTGAAGAGGAGGAGATTCAAAATCTGCCACTAGATCAGGATGAATCCATATGATTTCTCCTGTTTCCATAGTGATTGGTACTAATCCTTCAGATTGTGGAGGAGAAATATTCACTATTTCAAGAGTTGCCTTGGGAATAGAAACGATCCCGCTTTCAAGGAGTTGAGGAGGGAAATCTCCGAATTGTATAGAGACGACGTTGGAGGTGACGGACTTCTCTTTCGGAGTAAGAGTGATAGCTCCAGACTTAATCATTTCCTGGATCTTTCCTTTCAGTACATAACATGTACGAACTGTATGACCCAACATTCTGTGGTATGGACGGTATTTAGGATGATCCGTCTTACCAGCTTCATCAGGTTTCTTGATTTCAGGCAATTGTATTTTATTACCTTTCAGCAGACATTCAAAGATACCAAGGACATCATCGTCATCAAAAGAGTATTCTTCTTTGGGGCAAGGTGCTCTTGGTTGTTGAGTTATAGAGGCAGGAGGAGTTTGAACAGTTGATGCATCTTTACTCTGAAGATTAACTTCAAGGGTTTCTTTTTCCTTGCGAGTATTGGATTTAGCATTATTGTTAGTACTTTGACCTGTTTCTTTGGGAGTCATCTGTACTCCTAAACCTTTGAAAGTTTCAGCACTAATTTCTGCGGCTTTGGCACTAACTATGAAGGAAGGCCAATCTTGAAATTGAGTAGATCCTGTCCACATGCTGATGATTGGCAACAAATTTGATTTGCATGTGTCGATGGTGACAGCATCAGGAGTTCCAAGAGGCATCTTTAGAGCTTCTCTTCGAAACCGTTCAATGAATTCTTCTGTAGTTTCATTATTTTTTTGCTTGATTCTTATAAGGGCAGACATAGTCATATCATTGAGCCCTTCATAGAATCGTTCAAGAAATATTTGTTTGAAACCGGCAAATGAGGTAATACATCCATCCGGGAGACTTCTATACCATTCATAAGCCGTTCCTTTGAGACATCCGACAAACACCCGAGTAAGGAGGGCGTCACTTGGTTGCAGCTGGTCAGTCATCACTTCAAAGTGATTAATAAATTGACTCGGAGAAGTGGTTCCGTCATAGAATGAGATAGTAGGAGGCTTGTATTTAGGAGGATACGATACTTGCTTCCATTCTATCGGATAAGGTTGCTTGATGCCTAACCTTTGTAAACCATCCTTCTGTTTGAATGCCTCAAATTGAGTTCGGAGATTCCTCAATTCTTCAGTAACAACTCCGGAGGATTGTGGAGTTGTAGCTTGTAGAGAAAAGTTGGGAGGAGGAACAGCATTATAAGCACTACCCCCAGCTCCAGAGTGACTAGGAACCGGTTGAGCTTGCCCAGGAGTATTGGATTGTACTGCTGGAGGAACATGTACTGGACTTACACCAGTGTCAATTGGTATGTCATCTGGTATAGTCTGTCGATTTTGCAGCTGGGTTGCCATGAGTTCATACATCGACTTCATAGTATCAGCCATAGATTTTATTTGCTGTTCCAGAGAAGCAATCCTTTGGTCTTGAGGAGTCATCGAAGAAGAAGGTTCATTGTTCAATTCAGTATTCCCATCCACCATATATGTTGTGACTGTACGAGGGATTATTAATAAATTAGTGGATGTTGTATGTTCTGAATCACTGCTTTGTGTATCAAAGTTATTTGCAGGAGAATTACCCCCAGTAGGAAGAGGTGGGAAGTTAGATTCTCCAAGAAATTCAGAATAATCTTTAGAAACCGAAGTTCTTTGATTAGAAGCCATGACTCTTGATCTGGTGCCTCTATATACTCTATCTAGACTATCAGTTCTATCCCCAGTATCCCGAGAGGTCATGTTGACAGAAGCAAACAGAGGTTCATCTTCATCAGGCATAGGTTCACACTGAATCCGATTGAAGACAGATTGTCGTTTAGTTTGACATTTGCATTGCATTGTGACTCTCGGTTGGAAGTCACATTCATAATCAGCATGGTCATGATCCATTAATTGACATCTGTATTGAATTATGACTCTTGGCTGGAAGTCACATTCAGCATGGTCATGATCCATTGACACAGAATTATTCCTTCTTTTCTGTTGAAGGTGTTCTCGTAAATCTGTCTGTGAAGATTGAGGTACATCAGAGAACATTCTTTGTGTATTTTTAGGAATATATTTCCAGTTCTTGGGTCTTGATGGCTCTTGATTATATAGAGAGTGATTAATATGAGCCACATAATTTCTAGCATACTCTGCATCTGGATCTCTTGCTTTTGTTCCCGATTGGTATGGTTTTTTGACACCAGAAGTGCTTCCTAAACGGGTTTGATTAAGTTTTGCTCTTAGATCAGTTGGAGGTAACACATTGGTTTTTGAAACTTAGAGTTTTCCTTCCATTGATCTGGATATTTGCAGAGAATGAAGAGTTGAACCATTCCCTTGATTAGGAGTTGGTAACAGACCCTCTTTTATAGACAAATTCTGTGCCCAATTCGAAGAAGTCGTAGAAGAAGACATTAAGAAATGTTTCTTCTTAGACTTATTCAAGTTTTGAGACATAGAATGTCCAGAAGAAAGAGTAGTCAAAAGACCATCTCCTTTTTTTTGACTAACAAAACTGTCAGTCAAAGCTGTTTCTGAAGTAAACACTACAGGAGCAGAAGAAACAACTAAAGAGTTATTTCTTTTCGAAGGGACTTTGTGAGCCATTTGTGGAGGAGTTCTAGCAAGACCACCCCCAGTTCTAGTAGAACTTGGCAAAGAAGAAGAGATAGCTAAAGAACTATTCTTCTTAGAGTATGCTGGTGACAATTTGGATAAGGAGCCAGTATTGTCAGCATATAAAGTCTTGGCTAAAGAGCCAGATTTTGGTACGCACACTGAGTCAGAGAGAATTGACTTGTTGGATGACGTATGCGGAATACACGCTAAAACAGGCTTGATTAAAGAATCAGTGCTGTTAGCGTGACTTTTGAATTTAGAAATACACGCTGGAACAAATTTGGCTAAGGAGCCAGTGCTGTCAGCGTGACTTTTGTCTTTGAGATTGCACGCTGGAACAGGCTTGGCTAAGGAGCCAGTGCTGTCAGCGTGACTTTTGACTTTGAGATTACACGCTGGAACAGGCTTGGCTAAGGAGTCAGTACTGCCAGCGTGACTTTTGACTGCTGTCGTCTTTGAGCACACAAGAGTGTGCGTGCTTACAGTAGAGTCCTTGCCAGTGTTAGGAGTAGACACTGCGGCAGAAACTTCACCATTGGTTGCCAACAGATTCTTAGGGACGTAGACAGATCGTCCCTTCAATTTGGCAGTGGTGATGGAGGCTGAAGTGGGCTTGCCACCCTTAGCCTGCTGCATTTCTTCGTAGGCGAGTTGATCGAATTGGATCGATATCACCTTCTTCGTCGAGCCGATTGACGAAGTGTCGCATTGAGTTGTTGCCATCTCAGAAGAGGAGATAGTTTTCTCCAGCAGAGTCGCCAATTTATTTTCCATAAATAAATTTACTTTATTTATTGTATTTTTAGGAAAATTACAACTGTAGGAATCCGATCTAGAAGACGATCGCTTTATCCCTTAGACGATGCGAAGAAGAAAAGCTCTCAAAAATTCAACAGCAATTTAGATATCTATGTATCTGTACAATGAATGAGAAAAGAACTCTATTTATAGAGTCAAAAATAACTGAAAAGATAACTGTCTTCACAACCTGTGCATAGTTGAAAATCACGCAGGATTTAACATATGCAAGGTTATGAGCAGTTACTAGACGTGGCCTGTAACTGTTGGACACATGACAATCGTGCATGAGTTGTGTGCAAGTTACAGGACACGCAGGTGAGAGATCGGCGGCATGGCTGCCACGTACTCCAATTTGATGAAATCCACGCAGGCTTGTTGAGGACGAAATCCACGCAGACTTTGGGCAGAAAGCTTCAAAATATACGCAGACTTGGGGCAGAAAGCTTCAGAATTCACGCAGACTTGGGGAAGAAGGCTCAAAATATACGCAAGCTTGAGGCAGAAGGCTCAAAATATACGCAAGCTTGAGGCAGGAACATAGAAGTTCAAACTACACGCAGACTTGAGTCAGAATGGCCAGCTGTCTTGATTCGACGTGCCTCGACTGACACAAAATATCTGACATTGATTGCCTTTTGTCAGTCGCATTAAATGATAATAAGCTCTTTTGGTACGCCAACTTGATGAAGGTTGAGTCTTGTGGAAGAAGATATCGAAAGTCACGCAATAGTCGGCTGTGATCTCTCGAGTTCCGTACATACGTGGCATACGAGGAGACATTCTTTGACTGTCGTGCTGTCAGTCATAATGACACTCTGACAAATGATGAGCTGTCTCTGCGTGTATTTGAGTAAATAGTCTGGTAGAACCCAGCGTAACTTTTAAACATTGTCTTGATCAACTCAGCGTGACTTTTAGACTTTGTCCTGATCAACTCAGCGTGACTTTTAGACTTTATCCTGATCAACTCAGCGTGACTTTTAGACTTTATCCTGATCAACTCAGCGTGACTTTTATTTTTGAGGCCTACAGCTGTTTGCGACGGCATGATTAGTATCACAAGACGTTCCAAAATTAGCGACAGATAGCAACGTAAGGTTACGTCGCCAAAATAGCGACGTAGAGCGACCATGTTGCGACACCATAAACTTTATATATGATGACATGGCATGGCAGCCACGTGTGCACTTTAGCGATGCCTAGCGACAACTTTAGCGACGTCCGCTAACAGGTTATCATTTCCCACGTCAGCAGTTTAGCGACGTCTAGCGACGTTACGTCACTAATTAGCGACGTATAGCGACGTGTACGTTCCGTCGCGGAACGTCGCAGATATTATAAAAAAATTTTAGAAAAATATAATTGGCATTTTTGTTATGCTGTATGTCTGTGTTTATAGTGTGTATGAAGTACAGTGTTCGAACCATCGACAGTTTCACTTACTGTTCTATGTTTTATCTTGGATAGAAAGAGCAACAGTTCAGGGTGTACTTCTCAGAGCTTCCTCTTCACGTCCTTCACCTTCTCGGGAACCTTTACGACGTCCGGAGAAAGTGAAGGACATAAAAATAAAGCTCTCAGAAGTACACCCTGAACTGTTGCTCTTTCTATCCAAGATAAAACATACAACAGTAATCGAAACTGTCGATGGTTCCGAACACTGCATTTCACATTCAATGTAAACACAGACGCACATCATCACAAAAATACACATTATATTTTTTTAAAATTTTGGCAGCACCTCCTTTGTATATCAGATCATCGCTTATAACCCAGCGTAGGTATATTTGTCATCCCCGTCGCAGATATCATAAAGTAAATATCACAATAAAAATAGGAGGCAGTGCAAAGTAAATATCACAGACACACATCTCACAAACATCCAATAGAGTTAAATAAAAATGAAAGATGATAAAAAAATTTCCACCAAGTGTATAAACGAAAGTGTACCAATAAACAATTTGCCCATAGGGTCAATACATACAAGTCATAAAAAAATTAATAAAATCACTGCGGACCCCTGCCGCGCAACTAGGATAGAATGTAGTCATACTGCTCCTGGGTGAGATGCACCGTAGGGGCAGTAGGAGGCAGTGCAATGTCTGGAGTCGGCGCCGTCGATAGACCGGGAGGACGTATCTGCTCCAGCTCTCGCAGTAGCTCACCATAAACAGCAAGGGTACTCACCACCTTCTCAGTACTCGCCTCAAGAGAAGCCGAAACCTGAGTGAGTGAGGCAGACATGCTCCTCAGCGATCCCTCCAGCTTGACCTGTCTACGATCTGTGCGCTGCGTAGACTCGGTGAGCGTGTGCAAGTTGGCAGCTGTAGCCTGATGCAGACTCATCAGCTCCTGTATACTGCGCTCGACCGCATCAAATCGTCCGGTGACGATCGGAGGGTCAGATCGTCGCTCGACCGCATCAGAAATCTGCTGCTGCAACTCGCGATGCAGCTCCTCGATCTGACGACGAACATCCTCAGCTCGTGACGACGCCTGCGAAGCCGGAGACTGCGCACTGACAGAGGGGGCCCGGGATGACTCCGAAGCCAAATATGCATCGTAGGATCCCGTACCGTAGTACGTACCCTTCTGAAGACCGCCAACGACGGTCATCCAGAGCTCGTCCGACGATGGAGCTGTAGGCGGCTGGGAGGAAGTACCAGCCCCTCCCTCTGCTTGCGCACTAGCAGCAGCAGCAGCAGCAGCCGCCTCCTCCTGTAGCCGAACAAACTCGGCCTAGAACATGTTTGCTAACGTGTAAGTGTTTTCTAAAGTCTATATTGATATCTATTTTCCTTTTTTCTAAATTATAGTACATATAAAGAATAGAACGTACATATGCATGCGTCGTCCTCTCGTCAATGAACTCCCCAGCCCTCCGATGGGTGACCAGGAAGACGGTCACCATGTTCGGGTCCTCACCGTTTTTTACCTGTTAAAATATATTATCTATTATTAGTATTAAACATTCTATCGAACTATATATAAATTAATGTCCGTCATAGGAAACGTACGAGACGACAAAAATGCTACGTCATCGGAATGGAGCCATCACACCACTTACCGGCGCTCGACCGCGCCACCTTGGCCTTGTCAGACCGCTCCTGGTACTTGGGCTCGCAGAATCTAGCCTTCATTGCATCCCACTTATCTGGCATGATCCAACCATGGATCGGCTCTCCGGAGCGATCACGACACTTCTGGTCGTAGATTGCATCACGGATGAGCTTGGCTACGACGGCAGAAAATTGGCCCTCGATCCTCACCGTCCGGTGTGGTGGATAGAAATAGGTCCTCTCATATTTTCAGCCGTCTCTTTCACCATAAATAATCTTTGCAACCGCGGCGTTAAAGGCAAGTAGTGCATTGAATCGGTTGGTCTTCTTGCACCGGTAGACCTTCTTGTACTAGTTGTCTTATAGCGATCAGCACCACAACTTCTGCACACATCTGCGTCCTTGTCGTCTTTGTAGTACAACATGCATCCATTGTGATAGGAATCGATTTTTTCGTATCCCATCCAGAGCGATCTCACCATCCTCTTAGACCGGTAGAAGTTTTTAGGCAACTTAGCACCCGCCGGCAAGATCTCTATAATCAACTCCAACACTCGGTTGTAGCATTCTTGCGACATATTAAAATCTGAATTAATGCTCAACAGTCTTGTAACCACCTCCAACGGTGAATGATCCTCACAACCAGGATACAATGGAGTCCTTGCATTCTCCAGCAACTCCATGAACTGTGAAGCATCGGCGTTCGATGCCTCCTCAGGTGCATCATGAACGAAATTAGGCCCCGCAGCTCGAAAACCATGTTCACGCACCCGTCGTCGTATAAATGATTATCTGAAACAAAATTAGGTCCCGCATGCATATACGGCTCAAAATAAGGCTCCGGCTCTGATGCTAAAGACACAAGTTCTCCGTGTGCGGTCCACTGATAGTAATTAGGCGTGAAACCCCTCGAGTACAAATGATATGTCACTTCCACTTCTGGATAATATTTCATGTTATGACATTTCACACACGGACACTTAATTTTGGTGACGTCTATGTACTGAGGGAACACCTTAGCAAACTGCAGGAACTGCTCTACTCCCGCTATGTATTCATCCCGTACACCACACATATCATCTGTAGCACCCAGTTTCCCAAATGAGGGTAATTTTAAAATTTTGTGTTTATAATTATTTTAATAATGATATTTAATTCATGATATGATTTTTGGTGATTTTAAATTATTTTAAAATTATTTAAATCAATGACTTGTGGTTGTGACGTTTTGCTAGTGAAACCCTAGAGACTGTTTGACCTAGAGCCTAACCATGTGATTATGATATTTTAATGTCATTTTTGGCCTAAGGATATTTTTTGCATTTGACCTCTTTGAATTATTTTGATATTATTTTATTATTTATGATATTGTTTTGGGGTTATTTGAGTCGGGTTCGAATTTCAACTCAATCTGACTTGAAACGGGGACCCGGGGATAGTTTGACTCTAGTGGGACCCACACACTAGTTAGGTATGGCCCACATGATATTAATTTTAGTCCACATGATAGAAATATTTTAGTTAGAGGTTAGACTAATTATTATGGATAAGGTTAGTATGATTAGAGACTTTAGAATGACTAATTTAGCCCCAACCAATTAGCCCTTTCCTAATACTCATAGAATAGTTTAGTAGGGGCTTTTGGACTTTTTCTAATAGGACAAAACCACCTTTATGGCCAGCCACAATAAGGATAGGGTTGAGCCTCCCATTTGTCATTATCCATCTATTTTTCTCTCTCTTGTTCTTCCCCAAATTCCCAGAGAGCAATCCCTAGCAATTTCTCTACCAAATCCTTCCATTTTACCACCAAATCTTCTTCCTTCCTTCGCCATTCTAGCCAAGGAGGAAGCTACCCAAGTTTGGGAGGATTCGGAGCTCGTTCGTGTCCTTTTGGAATCTCTACGTGTCGGTGTCGCTCCGGGAAGGTTTTTCTTCGATTCGATCTACCGGGAGGTATAAATCCCTTCTCCTTTTTATTTCATCATGTATATAGGTCTATTTTGAACCCATAGGAATGATCCCCATGGTTGTATCTCCATTTGTGTCCATTTTGTGTCCATTTGGAGGTCATAGGAGTGTGCTTTGTGTTGTGGATGTGTTCATGTTACATATATAGATATATATATATATATTGTAATGAGAGTGTATCTATATTTATATATGTAATAAATGGTTCATGATGATTATATAATCAAGTTTGTGAGTGTGGTTCCTCATATTATTATTGCTATTATTGTTGTGGATAATTAGGATATATATTGTGTATTCTTTTGGCTCAAACTATCTAAATCCGTCATGATTTTTATCCACGTTTTTAATTTCAGCCCTAACTTAGAAATGTCATAACTTCTAGCTCAAAGCTCGGTTTAATCTTCCATTTTTTTTAAAAGAAGCGTATTGAAGTTAGCTTTCCCAAAACATATATTAATAGGCCTAATTCTTTCTGTAACTTTATGGAGAATTATTTGAGTGTCAGCTGTACGAAAGACAAACGCGTTCTCGGTATTTTCGCAATTCCGGGAGTTTCCGGAAACGAAAACGCGATCCGTTTAAAGTTTCGGAAAGCTAACACATAGATCTATAACATACTTTAATCCTAGAATTTAATTCATGCTGAGTTGGTACAGTATTGATTAATAGTAGGAGTTACTATTCGGCATATGCATTTTGTGCACCCTTGTGTGTAATATAATGTTCTATTTGATTTTAACCCATATTAATATATATGCATTATGTAACTAAATAGAGAATACAAGCATGAGTAAGTAGTTAAATAAATGATGTATGAGGTGTAAGTATCCTATCTAATGTAAGCATGTATAAGTATGGCTTGTAATGAATATGTAGGTTCCATAGTATGTAATGTAATAATAGATGTAATGTATGCAATATACAAGTTAATGAGATGTAATGTTCTATGTTAACACAAATTCTATATTACCTCATGTACCCCTTACACTATGTTGACACTATCACACTTGACACTTTGTTCACTTACACTTTGACACTCTTTGTTATGTATGCACTATGTATGCCCATTTAACCCTCACTTGCCCCTTTGCCATGTTCACATACACACACATAGCCTCTTAAATAAGTATTTATGAATATAGTTAACTTAGCTATGTATATATATTATATATATATGTTAGCATATTGTATTGTAATATATAAGTTTATACAGCTATTTGAAATGCCATGATTATAGACCTAATGTTGAATACCAATATATGCATGTATATATATGTGTAGACATGTATAGCTTAAAGTAATAGATTACCTAGTGTATATCCAATGTGAATTCTTGCCTATTTGAGTATTGAATAATTGCATGCTATATAGAGTTGGGTGTATGTTGGCTTGTATAGCCTTATATTGATGTGTGCTTGCTAGGATAGTCTTGGTTAGGCGAGTAAGACTTGTTGGGTTAGGACATGACCTAGTTTGACCTAGTTGACTAGTACAGTTGACCAGAGTTGACCAAGGGTTGACTTTGGCCTAGTTTGACCTAGATTCATGTAGAATACATTGTAGTGCTTTATATTACCCTTCTGGACATGTTGTGACTTGTGCTGTTCTAATTAGGAGCCAGACACCTCTCCTCGGACAGTATCTTTACCTTGGACATTCAGATATCAGGCGAGTACATTCTCTGATCATTTTATATCTTGTTTAGGATTATATTTCCTGCTTTAGATTACTTTACATGATGCTGACACGTTGGAAACATGGATTAGTACTATATGGATCTTGTTGTGCGATGTTATCCCCTTAGCGGATACATCGGGTATTCGTGTTCGTGTACTTTATCGTGAGCATCGTGTACTCCTTGTATTCGTGACATTCGTGTACAAATCGTGTGAAATTGTGTATATTCATGTATTCACATGATCTCGTGTGCGACTATACTTCGTGTGCAATAACATATCATATCTAGATTTTTATGTATTGATTGGGACGGGGGAGTAGAAGTGGTTATGTAATCAATCCAGTAGATTACTCGTGTACAACCTCTGTAGATTACTTGTGTACAATATCGTACCGTTTACATAACCTTCTTGTGCTCTGAATCACTAGTCACTGATAGTTCTCTATATAGTGTAGCTATTTACTTACAGTCTCTCTCTTTTTCATCATGTTATTTCTTCAGATCCTGTATCTTACTCTCTAGCATGTTTATATTTCCTAACCTGTTATGATATTGTTGAGATGTACTGTACTCGCTCCTGTCCTGACTGGACCCGTTGATAAATTTTACAGATAGCCTGGAGGTTGCCTGCTAGCCTAGAGGAGACAGTAGAGGTTACATAGATAGCTAGGGTTTTTGCTTATAGTTTATTTTCAGTCATCTTGAGTTGTATTTATGGATTATTGTATTTGGGTTTTGAGATGTATTCTGAGTTTGTATCTTAGACACTTAGACTTCTATCTGTTGTATCTCTTTTCGATTTCATGTTTTATCTATCTTTCTTTATGCTCTACCTTAGATGTGATTGAGTTTACATTCTGCTATGTCACCCCCATTCGGGGAGTATAAACTGTTTAGTCTTATACTGTTAGATGCATTGAGACCTAGGACAGCGTTCTACCGCCGACACTGCGGCGTAGGCTGGGCGTTGTTACGTTCTCGTGCCCAAACTCTAGGGTGCGGGTCGTGACACGTTTTTAGTGGTGACCCATACAGGTCGAGATTCGCATTAGTATGATTTCGTAGTAGCGCAACGACTTAGTTGTACTACTACGAGCCTGCTATAGGATATATAAATTAAGATGTTAGGATGAGAGGATACTCAATCACTGTTAGGATTCCTTGAGAGATTCCTGGGATGACCCTTGAGAATCTCATTTTGAATTCCGATTTAAACTCCTTTTCCTTGTTTTGATTTACCTTTTTCCTTGATTTGAATTTGATTTTGTGGATTCATTGTAGAACTTTGAATCCTGGTATTAGTTGATGATTTTGATAAAATTTTATAGTTTTTGATTTAATTTTGTATTTAGATTAATATTTTTAAATCCAAGGTACTCAATCACACTTAGGATTCTTTGAGAGATTTCTGGGACGACCACTGAGAAACTCATTTTGAACTTCAATTGAAATTCATTTTCCTCTTGTTTGGATTCACCCTCATTCCTTGCTATTCAATTTAAGCTTGATGGGTTCCTCTCGTTTGAACCGATGAGAAGGAACATATCTTCATTATTCTTTCTCGCCATTATTTCCTTGCATTCTTATTTACCTCTTATCTTAAACTCTGTCTCATTACATTAATTACCCATATCTTGTCGTCCCTACCAGATGTACTTCAAAACCCTTGAATCTTTGTATCTTTTGCATGGGGAAGGATAAGGAAGTGACGTAAATTATGTAGCTCAAAGAAGACGTAACTGGTTATTTTATGATGATCTAAAGGAAATCAAATGTGGAGTGTTCCATATGAAAACTTGAGATAGAAATGTGGTAAAGGTCTCGAATAGAATAGAGAGATGTATACTGCCAATCTGGAAACAATTACATTTAGAGAAATTTTGGGGTTATGAGATAGTTTATAGGTGTATTCAAAACTAATGAGGATATCAGAGGTCAACCTAGTTTTGAGAACTTAGAAAATCTTGGTTATTGATTCTGGGGAAATTTTTTACTCTGAGGCTATATAGAAGGTTAGTAATGAAAAAGAGAAGTTAATTGTGTTTAATAAGGATATTAAACAAGATGTTGCGAGGAAATGACTAGGGATAGAGAGAACACAAAGTTATGAAAATTTAGAGATTGTTGTGAAATATTTTTAGGAGAATAATATTCAAGGGTGTATGTCGAAGAAAATACAGAAGTTGATTTTATGATGGAAGATAAGTTTTGTAAGGCCTAGAGATTTAAATTAAATAATACGAGGAGAACAATTTGAACAAGTTCAAGGAATTCGTAAACGGGATTTAGAGGTTTTGGGTCAAAATTAAGACAAGGTGAAAGAACTTGAAAATTTAAATAAATGGTTAATGTTGATTCCTAAATGTGAGGGCTGTGCTTCAAGAGTGATGTTTGGAAATTGGGAATTGCCTACGGTAGTCATGGTAAGGGTTTAAGTAAAGGTTAAATTTTCATATGGAGACTGGTGAGGTAAAGATATGATTGGCAAGTTATGACCAGATGAACTTAAGAGTATCAGAAGCAGATGACTAACTCGATCTTCATTATTTTTGGTACATTAATTACCACCTCTTGAACTCCCACTTTCTAATTGAGATTCTTGACGTTCCTTATCGTGACTTTGATATTCGGAATGTAATACTAGCTGTTACCCTCCAACAAATCTTATATGCAAGACCTAGACGAGCTCACCTTCGTGTAGGTATATCATGTCCCACTAAAACTCGTCTTCTTGTACTCTATTTTCTTGATATGATTTTCTGGTCAACTGGCTAAACTATAACCTCTACCATTATACTAAATTTCTTCTTATTTCAATTAGAAATCCAGCCTTGACTCAATTCTTTCGACCCGACATGTGATGGTGTTCTGCTTGTTTCCTTAGATGCTTAACCTTGTACCTTATCTGATTACTTGACCCGTTTGGTTAAGAACCATGGACTATGTAATTCCTTTCATCATTACCACCCTTATATCTTGTGGTGCTAAATTAGCCTTAGTTTTACAAGCTTATATATTTTCGAGCTTGGTCATGACATATTTTATTGGGTGGCCACCCACTAACATATTGTCTAATCAGAACCGGTACACGATGGTCTGATCAACCTATTGTACTTTGGTTCGCTTTTTCATGTATCAATCTACGAGAATGGAGACATAGTTAAACTTGACACTAGAGTCTCATTCGCGACAGCCTTGACAATTCTTCTTGAAATCTTTTCATCGCCTATGAACCTCGTATTCGTACTCAGTCGAATTAAATTTGATCATGACCTGAACCTCCATCATTAGATGCTCGTGCTCATACTCTGATTTCATTAATTTTCCTTCTTGCCCAAATCTCGTTTTATTCCGAAATTGATCAACTTAGATCGTGTCAAGACAAAAATCTATTTGTGATTTGTTGTGCCTAAATTTTCAATTTTTGCCATTTTATGGAATAGTAACCTTTTAATAAATTCTTAGTTGCTTGTTAATGACCAATTTTTATATAGGATGGTAGACAGCCCTACAACCTTGATGATTGTTGTTCCCTTACCTTCCCAATTAGGACATCCTAGATTGTTTGTGTTTTGATACCATAGTACTGTTTTGACCTAGAATGACCAGTGCACCTAGGTGAGACTTCCAACTGCTACGGTATGCCCTGACCTTGTATACTATTCCTTCAAATTGCATGATTTAGATAAAAAAAAATTAGACCTTGATTGTTGGGAAATAGGGACGTCACCCCATTAGTATCAGTTGTAGATATATATAGGTTAGTCCTTGATGTGGGGATGTGTGTCTATAAACATGTAGCTTATGAGATTTATGAGAGATTATAATATCAGCCTTGATGGGATGTACTAGTCTTTTGGTGAGTATAAATGTGTTATGAGAGATAGGGGCCTATATGTCTTAGTAATGCATCGTTCCTATGGTAATAGAATGTATTAATAGATGGTTAATAGGAAGATAATAGTTTGAGCATACCTATAGCCTATGATCAGTTCCTTTTCATCCTTAGTTAAGACCACTTTAAAATAGGTCCAGTCCCTTGGATATAGGTTCCAGTCCATATTTTATTGAAGTTCCATTACCGTCGTACAGCAGAGCAGTATTGGAGGTATTCCTAGATTGACACTTTTTAGATATCCGTTTATTATTCCAGTGTTAGGAAGTGTTACCTTAGATATTGGGTAGGTTAGAGGCTCTAGAAGGAGTACTATCGATCTTAAATTTCGAGGACGAAAATTTTCTAAGGTGGGTAGAGTTGTAGCACCCAGTTTTCCAAATGAGGGTAATTTTAAAATTTCGTGTTTATAATTATTTTAATAATGATATTTAATTCATGATATGATTTTTGGTGATTTTAAATTATTTTAAAATTATTTAAATCAATGACTTGTGGTTTTGACGTTTTGCTAGTGAAACCTTAGAGACTGTTTGACCTAGAGCCTAACCATGTGATTATGATATTTTAATATCATTTTTGGCCTAAGGATATTTTTTGCATTTGACCTCTTTGAATTATTTTGATATTATTTTATTATTTATGATATTGTTTTGGGGTTATTTGAGTCGGGTTCGAATTTTAACTCAATCCGACTTGAAACGGGGACCCGGGGGTAGTTTTACTTTAGTGGGACCCACACACTAGTTAGACATGGCCCACATGATATTAATTTTAGTCCACATGATAGAAATATTTTAGTTCGAGGTTAGACTAATTATTATGGATAAGGTTAGTGTGATTAGAGACTTTAGAATGACTAATTTAGCCCCAACCAATTAGCCCTTTCCTAATACTCATAGAATAGGTTAGTAGGGGCTTTTGGACTTTTCCTTATAGGAAAAAACTACCTTTATGGCCAGCCACAATAAGGATAGGGTTGAGCCTCCCATTTGTCACTATCCATCTATTTTTCTCTCTCTTGTTATTCCCCAAATTCCTAGAGAGCAATCCCTAGCAATTTCTCTACCAAATCCTTCCATTTCACCACCAAATCTTCTTCCTTCCTTCGCCATTCTAGCCAAGGAGGAAGCTACCCAAGTTTGGGAGGATTCGGAGCTCGTTCGTGTCCTTTTGGAATCTCTACGTGTCGGTGTCGCTCCGGGAAGGTTTTTCTTCGATTCGATCTACCGGGAGGTATAAATCCCTTATCCTTTTTATTTCCTCATGCATATAGGTCTATTTTGAACCCATAGGAATGACCCCCATGGTTGTATCTCCATTTGTGTCCATTTTGTGTCCATTTGGAGGTCATAGGAGTGTCCTTTGTGTTGTGGATGTGTTCATGTTACATATATAGATTTATATATATATATTGTAATGAGAGTGTATCTATATTTATATATTTAATAAATGGTTCATGATGATTATATAATCAAGTTTGTGAGTGTGGTTCCTCATATTATTATTGCTATTATTGTTGTGGATAATTAGGATATATATTGTGTATTCTTTTGGCTCAAACTATCTAAATCCGTCATGATTTTTATCCACGTTTTTAATTTCAGCCCTAACTTAGAAATGTCATAACTTCTAGCTCAAAGCTCGATTTAATCTCCCATTTTTTTTAAAAAGAAGCGTATTGAAGTTAGCTTTCCAAAAACATATATTAATAGGCCTAATTCTTTCTGTAACTTTCTGGAGAATTATTTGAGTGTCAGATGTACGAAAGACAAACGCGTTCTCGGTGTTTTCGCGATTCCGGGAGTTTCCGGAAATGAAAATGCGATCTGTTTAAAGTTTCGGAAAGCTAACACATAGATCTATAACATACTTTAATCCTAGAATTTAATTCATGCTGAGTTGGTACATCATTGATTATTAGTAGGAGTTACTATTCGGCATATGCATTTTGTGCACCCTTGTGTGTAATATAATGTTCTATTTGATTTTAACCCATATTAATGTATATACATTATGTAACTAAATAGAGAATACAAGCATGAGTAAGTAGTTAAATAAATGATGTATGAGTTGTAAGTATCCTATCTAATGTAAGCATGTATAAGTATGGCTTGTAATGAATATGTAGGTTCCATAGTATGTAATGTAATAATAGATGTAATGTATGCAATATATAAGTTAATGAGATGTAATGTTCTATGTTAAAACAAATCCTATATTACCTCATGTACCCCTTACACTATGTTGACACTATCACACTTGACACTTTGTTCACTTACACTTTGACACTCTTTGTTATGTATACACTATGTATGCCCATTTAACCCTCACTTGCCCCTTTGCCATGTTCACATACACACACATAGCCTCTTAAATAAGTATTTATGAATATAGTTAACTTAGCTATGTATGTATATTATATATATGTTAGCATATTGTATTATAATATATAAGTTTATACAGCCATTTGAAATGCCATGATTATAGACCTAATGTTGAATACCAATATATGCATGTGTATATATGTATAGTCATGTATAGCTTAAAGTAATAGATTACCTAGTGTATATCTAATGTGAATTCTTGCCTATTTGAGTATTGAATAATTGCATGCTATATAGAGTTGGGTGTATGTTGGCTTGTATAGCCTTGTATTGATGTGTGCTTGCTAGGATAGTCTTGGTTAGGCCTAGTAAGACTTGTTGGGTTAGGATATGACCTAGTTTGACCTAGTTGACTAGTGCAGTTGACCAGAGTTGACCAAGGGTTGACTTTGGCCTAGTTTGACCTAGATTCATGTAGAATGCATTGTAGTGCTTTATATTACCCTTCTGGACATGTTGTGACTTGTGCTGTTCTAATTAGGAGCCAGACACCTCTCTTCGGACAGTATCTTTACCTTGGACATTCAGATATCAGGCGAGTACATTCTCTGATCATTTCATATCTTGTTTAGGATTATATTTCCTGCTTTAGATTACTTTACATGATGCTGACACGTTGGAAACACGGATTAGTACTATATGGATCTTGTTGTGCGATGTTATCCCCTTAGCGGATACATCGGGTATTCGTGTTCGTGTACTTTATCGTGAGCATCGTGTACTCCTTGTATTCGTGACATTCGTGTACAAATCGTGTGAAATCGTGTATATTCATGTATTCACATGATCTCGTGTGCGACTATACTTCGTGTGCAATAACATATCATATCTAGATCCTTGTGTATTGATTGGGGCGGGGGAGTAGAAGTGGTTATGTAATCAATCCAGTAGATTACTCGTGTACAACCTCTGTAGATTACTCGTGTACAACATCGTGCCGTTTACATAACCATCTTGTGCTCTGAATCACTAGTCACTGATAGTTCTCTATATAGTGTAGCTATTTACTTACAGTCTCTCTCTTTTTCATCATGTTATTTCTTCAGATCCTGTATCTTACTCTCTAGCATGTTTATATTTCCTAACCTGTTATGATATTGTTGAGATGTACTGTACTCGCTCCTGTCCTGACTGGACCCGTTGATAAATTTTACAGATAGCCTGGAGGTTGCCTGCTAGCCTAGAGGAGACAGTAGAGGTTACATAGATAGCTAGGATTTTTGCCTATAGTTTATTTTCAGTCATCTTGAGTTGTATTTATGGATTACTGTATTTGGGTTTTGAGATGTATTCTGAGTTTGTATCTTAGACACTTAGACTTCTATCTGTTGTATCTCTTTTCGATTTCATGTTTTATCTATCTTTCTTTATGCTCTACCTTAGATGTGATTGAGTTTACATTCTGTTATGTCACCCCCATTCGGGGAGTATAAACTGTTTAGTCTTATACTGTTAGATGCATTGAGACCTAGGACAGCGTTCTACCGCCGACACTGCGGCGTAGGCTGGGCGTTGTTACGTTCTCGTGCCCAAACTCTAGGCTGCGGGTCGTGACATCATCAGGACGATGATTGTACATCCATGAACGATTCTGCAAGTAGTAATTTATATCCATTTGGAAATAATTCTGCAAAGATGGACACACATTATTCAATAGGCACAAATTCATATATTTTGTCTTATTATGGGACACACATTAGTAGCGGACAGTTACTAATAACAATGATATGCAATCTAGGTCAAACTAGGTTGTACTAAGTCAAACAAGGTCAAGCTAAGTCAAACAAAGTCAAACAAGGTCAAACAAGGTCAAAGTAGGTCAAGGGTTGACCTATAGTCGACTTTGTCAACTCTTAGTCCAATCTAGGTCAGATGTTGACTCTACTTTGACTTTCAGTCAAAATAGTCAACCTTGGTCAAACAAGGTCAAATCTAAGTCAAATATCCTATTTCTAGTCATTACCTACCAAGGTACCCTTTACCTTATCGCTATTGGTATCCTAATACCAATACCTTATAATTCATATCTTACTAGGCCCTAACTAGCCCATACTAGCTAGCACACACCATTCAAGGCTATACAAGCCTAACCTATAATTCAAGTACCAATAATGACCAAAGTCAACTCAAGCTATCTCATACACACAAGTAATATCTTGGTGTCATTTGTTTAGTCTTAAAAAAACACAATCAACTAAAACTAGTACCAAGTAATGAGCAATAGTGAGTTACCAAAGCAAACTGATCTGACTAAAGAATGCCAATCAACTTGGAAAGATGGATACACTGTTGACCATTTAACAAACATGAAGACAACAACAACAAAAAACATTGTTAAACAACAATCATCAATAATGAAACTAGAACACATTCTCTACATTCATCACAATCAAGAAACCCTTACACTACAAACCTCCATAGTTGTTCAGAGATCAAAGGATGGATCAGTATCAATCTAGACAGTCAAATCTCGAAAATGAAGAGCAAACCTCGGATATAAGCACTCAAAAGTATTGGCAAACCTAATGAACTAATTATACCAAGAATTGTGGATCGAAATAAGGTTTACAATATAATTGTGCATGCAAACCAAGATTTCCTCTATTATTCAAAACAAAGTGTCATTATTTTTTTTCTAGATCAAACATTATGTTTATCAATGGTGCTAACCTGTGTGTGGGTATGGGTGTATGGTACATGGCATTTCAACAAATAGGTGTGGACAAGTATAGGCTAGTGTGTCAAGTGTGTGTGTGTTTGGATGTGATACCATTTTGTGTCAATAGAGAAATGTGTGTGTGTAGAGTACATGGTGCATATAGATAGGGTGTATGTGATAGGTTTGCATATGTGTGTAATGTATATGGGACTGTTCTCATTTTGTATATGTGTCAAAAATGGTTTAGACATAGGTGTGTGTCAAAAATGGAAGTTAGCTACTAGGGTGTTGTGTGGTGGTACATGTATGTGTGTGTGTATTTGTAACTTGGAAAACAGTGTGTCAAATGAGGGGGTGTGTGTGTAGAGAGTGGACATGTAACAGGGAAAACAATGTGTTAACAGAGAAAAGCAGCTAGTGTAATGTATGTAATGAAATTCAGTGTTCATGTGGATGTGTATGGTACATGTGAACTCAGTGGTGTGAACCATTCTCAGGAAAATGGTTCCCAGGTTTGTGACAGTTCATTAACCCTAAACCAATCCAAAATTCATTTCGAAATCCCTATTTGTCCAATGCAAATCCTAACCATAGTAGCTAACACACAGGTGAAAGTATTTAACATGAAAGTTAATCATCAAAATTAGTTTGAGAACAAGGAATTAAAATCAGAATTTAAACTAACATGACTGTTCAGTCTAAACAACCCATTCCTATATTCGAATCCAATATAGGAGGAGGAGTATGTGTGTGTGTCTGTGTGTGTGTGTGTGTCTGTGTCTCTGTGTGTGTGTGTGTGTGTCCGTGTGTGTATGTGTCTGTGTCTGTGTGTGTGTGTCCGTGTCCTTGTGTGTCCGTGTGTGTGTGTGTGTGTCCGTGGGAGAGGAGGAGGAGGAGGAGGAGTTAGGTTAGGGTTTACCTGACAAAGAGGAGGAGGAGCTCGAGGAGGAGGAGCTCGAGGAGGAGGAGGAGCACGACGGGGTAGGGGTCGCCGGGTGGGAGTCGCCGGAGGAAATCGCGGGGGGGGGGGGGGAGTCGACGGAGGAGCTCGAGGAAGGGGAGAAAATTTGGAGAGGGGGGAAAAATTTCGAGTGGTGGGAAAAAAGAGCACAGCGGGCCCTAAGTAAAATAGTTAGCGACGTCACCAGTCGACGTCGCTAACCGTCGCAAAAATTTTAATATAGGCGACATATTTTAATAATATGTCGCTGGACGTCGCTATTCAGCGACGTAGTGTGTATAGTGTCGCTGAACATCGCTATTCAGCGACGGTTTGCGACATCAATAGAAGGGAGTCGCTATATTATATGTTTAGCGACGGAATTTTATTCCGTCGCTAAATAACGTCGCTAATAGAGCATATTTTAGTAGTGCCTTATGCTTAACGCTGCCGGAACAAGTAGACACTTGAATAATAAGATGCCTTATGAATGATAGAATAAGAAATGAACTGGCTATGCTATCGAACCAATGAACTGAATGAAACACTAGAATCATGTACTCTCTGTATAACTGTTGCAAAAATATGAAATGTTGTCTGTCCCTTATAAGAAATGACTGAATGAATAAATGTCCCTATGAAATGAATGAATGTTACGTTCCTCTTAAGAAAGGAATGATATGAAAAACATTGCAATGAAGCAATGAATGAATAATAATAAAGTTGGGATCGTTGAGATCAACAAATGAAATGATGGTAATGATGAAATGAATAAGTCATTGAATATGACTAATGATGCACTGTTGCCTTTACTTTCCTTAATATATTTTACCATACGATTTTGTTCACAATCGAGTCGGACACGCATTCGCATGGTCATGAACAACTTGTATACAAGGTTTGAGTAATAATTTTCTCGAACGGTTCCTAGGGCCCTGGGGACCGATTCGGCCTAAGAGGAAATAATGATGAGTGCTACGGGAGCACGGATAAGGCGGGGTGGCATAGAGGCTCGCTGTAGCGCCCCGCTTTCGATAGGCGACGGAACTTCATAATATGCTAGCGCCGAGTCAGATCGGCCGAGAACTTAGATGGCCATCTGACTCGACCGCTAAGCTTGGTAAACGATAACGCCTTGCGGCATCGATTCAAATCGATTTGGACGGAAGTTACGAGAATCGATCCAACTAATGGAACGACTTCTGTTGGAATAAGTCCTAGATGCAGCGGGCTGCATCTCGGCGAGTGAGCTCTCTATAAGAGTCCCTTCGACGGGACTGGACTGCTATATGGTTTTCTTGGAGCTTTGCCGCTAGGCTTGATGAAGTGCTTTTGCTTCATTTTCGTGGATGCAATTACAATTTCGATGCAAGGGGAAAAGAAAAAATTCTAACAAAGCGTTGGTGCCATTGCAGGAGCTTGCGTAACTAAGGATTGACGTTGCGTAGCGCTTGGACGATCGACACGAAGCAAAGTAATCGGTGGGTGATTTGACCCTCTTTTCTACTCTGTCCCGTAAACTTATTCCTTGCTTCGAATTCATTCAAATCGAACGATGCCAAGTTAATTGCATGCCAATCCACTAAGTCAAGTACTCGGGAAAAACGTATTGATTTTGAGTAATCTACTCTGAAAAATACAAGTTTCTCACATAAAAAGAAAAGTTTAAGGTTCTAGTAAAAAGATAGACTATTTCACGTGCTGTAAAATAATGTGAAACGTCGATCATGGGTTATGATGCCTCGGACAATTTGGTGCCCACGGGACGCTAAATCGGTGTACGGCTTTGGGGAAAATGAATCGTTGCATGAGTTGCGAGAAATGATAATGCCGTTCGATACTATCCGCGCTATACGAAACTAGTTGCATATATTAAACTGTTCGCACATAGGCATGGTCATGGACAGCTTGTGCACAAGTTCATTTTCTTCGAAACGGTATCCGGGGCATCGGAACCGATTCGTCCTAGGGGGAATAATTTATCGTGCCTCGGCGCGAGGCATGTGGGACCTTCAGTAAGGCTTGCAACCTAGGCTGAATGGGTAGCGTCGCATGCCAACTCCGAATAAGTCCCTAGGGGTGCGTAGCACCAATGACCACATATAAGATAGTTGCATGCTCACCTATTGTCTTATGCAGGTGTAAATATTATCTCTGTTTTCATTGCAGGGACGAGCACGGCCGTGATAAGAAATATGATAAATTGCGATGTTATGTTGTATGCTTTAATACTCAAAGACGGCTATCGAATATGAACTGAATTCATTTAGTTCTAATAGAAAGACAACTCTAAAGCATGTCTACCCTAACAATCAGAGTCGGTTTAGACGAGTTGGTTCATCTCGTCCACTTAGCAAGTGTGCTAATCCCCTCCCCCAATTTCCCCAGGTGCGGCGGGCGCTCCAACCTAAAACGAAGCTGAAGTACGGAGAGGCGTTTTGAAGCTCTTCCTATACTGAAGTATTTTGAAGCCAATTTAAGTCGACGACTTATGTATAAAGGGGCGAATGTATGGGACGTCAAGCGTAGTTCAGGCAACTTGTAGAATGTATTTTTTTCTGTTTTCAATCAATGTAGCCGCAACGGCATCCAATGTAATTACGACTTGCACTTCGTTGCAATCTATGAATGAAAAGTATTTCTATCTTCCTATACTACGTCTTAAATTCTGTTGTGATTTGTGAAGTTTCAATTTGGCGTATTTATATCAAATGCAACGTAATATTCTGCCTGGTACGAGTGCAATTCCAGACTCGTACGGCATCACGCCTTAGCGAGGACGATCGAATCGGCAAAATTAACTTCGGGGACGAACGTTGCCGACTCGGGGCGTGGCAAATTGGTATCAGAGCACAGTTATGTTTCCTCGAATTTTCGAAAGATGTTTCATTGTTGGAATGTTCGTTGCGATGGCTTCATTGAATGCTTGTCGACATGCTGCGTGAAATACATGTTCCATACAGGTAAGCCCGTAGATATTTTTGAAGAATACTAACGGGTTTACACTGTTTGTAGGAATGACTAAGCGAGATAAAAAAATCGTCGGCCCAACAACCCAAATCGTGGATAGTACGTCGAGCACAAAAAGTACTGGCCCTAGCGAGACGACTATGGAGAAGATGCTACAGTTAATGGAACTGCAGCAGCAACAGCTTCAGACACAATTCAAAGCCCAATTTGAGGTACAACAGAAACATATGAATGCCCTGACGCAGATATTGAGCAGAATGGCGGGCAATACCAAGACGACGGACGAAGAGCCCGAGGAAAAGCAAGGTGATCAAGAAGAAGACGAGGAGGAAGAAGTCTCCCTGCAAATGATAAACTCTCCTTCCATGTTCAAAGTGAAGGAGTTTCGTGAAATGAACCCGCCAAAGTTCAACGGCCGAGCAGAGCCCGACGTGATAGTAGGATGGCTCGCAGAGATGGAGGACTTGTTCGATCTCCTCTACATCGAAGGGTCCCAGAGGGTGGCCTGTGCGGCACTACAGTTACAACTAAGAGCACATGACTGGTGGGCGGCGAAGAAACAAGAGATCTGCGAAACCGATTCTAACAAAAAGATTTCTTAGGAAATGTTCAAGAAAGCCTTCCTTGAGCAGTACGTTCCTTGCGCCATCCGTCGACAGAAGGGGATGAGTTCATGATGTTGAGGCAGGGGAATATGAGTGTTGAAGATTATGATACAAGTTTCTCGAAACTTGTAAAATTTGCCGGCGCCTTCCTGCCTAACAAAGAAGAATGGTGCGAGCGTTTTCAGCAAGGCCTTAACGACGAACTGCGTAGGGACGTCATGAACCAATGCTGCCAAACTTATCGTGAATCCTACGAAATTGCACTTGATAGTGAGCGAATCTTTGGTCGTATGTCACAAAGGGCCGTGCCTGTCGTTCGCAACAACTTCAACAAGCATCCTAATGATGCTGGAGGATCGAGAGTACAAAAGCGCCCAAACACGTCTGGGAATCGTGGTCACTTTGCCGCAGTAAATTACAACAGATGCGGCAAGCGTGGGCACCGAGCACCCGATTGTAGACTGAGAACATGCTTCAAGTGTGGCGAGCTAGGCCACTTCAGTCAATATTGTCAGGCGGGGAAGCCGAATCAACACAACCCACCAAGGAGCACTCAGAATCCATATAAAGCGCCTACACTACAAGGCGCAAATGCGGTGCCTGTGAACCCGCAGAATCAACGCCACGGAGCTCAAGGCCGAGTTTATGCCTTAACTCGGGACGAGGCGTACGCGTCCGATACGGTTGTAACAGGTATATTACTCTACAAAGATATATTACTCTACAAAGATATACCTGCTCGAGTCCTATTCGATTCGCGTGCGACGCATAGCTTTATATCTGCTGATTATACGAAAGAAAATAAAATAACCATGTAATAACTAGATATAAATATTAGCGTTAGCACTCCGTCGGAAGTCGATATGCCTGCGAACTTTATTTGTAGGGATGGCCACATTTGCGTCGGGAGAAGATATCTATCCTTGGATGCCGTCGTGCTAGACATCAAAGATTACGACGTAATTCTGGACATGGATTGGTTGGGCGCTTGTCGTGCAACGATCGAGTGCGCGGAGAAGAGAGTGGTATTTCGTCTTCCTGGCGAGACAGAGTACTCATATTCGTGCGGTACGGCCTCGAAGACGGCGATGATGGTATCCGCAATCTCGGCAAGGCGTATGCTGCGTTCTGGCTGCGCGGGATACTTGGCATCAGTTTGAGACACGCAGACGGATAATACAAACATAATGCAGACTGATGTTGTGGTAGATTTTCCCGACGTTTTCCTGACGAGATGCCCGGGATGCCGTCGGATCGAGAAATTGAATTCAGCATCGACACCTTTCCGGATACACGGCCGATATCGAAGGCGCCTTACCGAATGGCTCTAGCAGAACTGAAGGAGCTGAAGGTGCAATTACAAGAGTTGCTAGACCGCAGATTTATTTGCCCTATCATCTCTCCGTGGGGAGCTCTTGTACTGTTCGTGAAGAAGAAGGATGGGTCGTTGCGGCTATGCATCGACTATCGGGAACTCAACAAGGCGACCGTGCGAAACAAGTATCCTTTGCCACGAATCGACAACTTGTTTGACCAACTGCAAGGCGCGGCAATATTTTAAAAAAATCGATCTTCGTTCAGGCTATCATCAATTGAAGATCAAGTCCGACGACATATCGAAGTCTGTCTTCCGCACTCAATATGGTCATTACGAATTCCTCGTCATGCCGTTCGGTTTGACGAATACCCCAGCCGCGTTCATGGATCTGGTGAACCGAGTCTTTCGACCTCAAATAGATAAATTTGTAGTCGTATTCATCGACGATATCCTTGTCTACTCAAAGAATCGTGAAGAACATGCGGAACATTTGAAGACGGTACTGCAGATTCTGCGTGAAAACAAATTATACGCCAAGCAGAGTAAGTGCGAGTTCTGGATGAGTAGCGTGACATTCTTCGGACACATAATCTCTGTCGAGGGTGTAATGCCCCGCTCCGTATGGCGCATTACGCTGAAGCGTTGACTCAACGAGTCGCGTTGACGCAAGGAAGTGTATCGATGCAAAACGATACGAGAGTTTATGTTGTCCCGAGCAACACATCAAACTAAGTTGATGCGAAGAGTTGCCTTGTCCCGAAAGAATGCATCGAGTTGAATCGATACGAAGCGTCGCGTTGCCCTGAAGGATGCGTGCGTTGAATCGGCTCGAAGATTCTAAAAAATCGAATCGACCAAGGCGCAAGTCCGAATCGATGCAAGTATTGATTTTAGTTGGTTTCGTGTGCAAGTTATACTTTGACGAAAAAATATTAGAGGTCGATCTTTTGCAATATTTAGTAAGGGGTCCGCGAAATCAAATCGTCGCCTTGCGACGGGCTAAGACTTGGGCATGCTAAGGCGAATTGGGCGTATAACTCAACGAAGCACGAAGTGCTCGAATGGCTAAGTCAGGAGAGTGGCCGTGCAATAAAGTTAGGGAATCGAGCCGCATCGGCTCGACGAAACGACGAAGGCGTATCGACACAAGGTGGAAGGATTGACTTCTTTTTACTCCTTCATACGATAAGTCAAATATATCATTGTATGCTAAAAGTTAACCTATCGACACCACGGGCGTGGCCTGATCGGAGATAAATCATAGTGTGAGTCGAACACTAAGTTAGAACAATTGAAATGAAATGTGCATCAAATGCACGAGTCGCTATGGAACATTGGATATCGCAAAGGCGAGCGTCTCGGTGCGTAAGCCGTATGAACATGGGATAACGGTACTCGGCGAGTGCCTTAGTGTACGAACCATACCGTGCCTTTGTGCACGAGTTAGAACGGCTAGAACATTGAAAGATAATAGGCGAGCGCCCTAGCGCGCAAGCCCCGAACATTGAATGCTAAGTTATAGAACATCGAAATACGGTCGGAATGTGCCTACGTGCACGGGATAATAAAAGATGGCTTCGTTGCGAGAGAATACAGTTGTGGCATGAATGTGGCAGAACTGTCGGATATGACATGGTGCCTCGAAAGGTGTTCAAGACCTTCGGGTCGTTCGGTTGACGAGCATTGAGTTGAGGCACGATGCCATTGAATTATTGAAACGAAGTATAAAATGTAAGAACACAGAAAGCTGACGAAAGAGATGCGAGATGATAAGTCTGAGTCTCGGACTCAAGACTATGTTTGGTTGTTTGAAGTTAATTGTTTGAATGATAAGGGCGTTGCATGGTCGAATGGAATGGACTTGAGATAATTGCGATGATATCTTCCGTGCATGGAACGTTCCCTCCGAACGGGCGCACCGGGGCACCGGGACCGTTCGGCTTAGGAGGGATGTAATCTTTGATCGGCGCACATCTGCGAAGTTCAATTAGCACTCGATCGTAAATGTGAGAAGTCGCAAATGATGGTAGACACGCGATAAGTTTCGGTAGTTGGGATAGCAACCCAACCCGTGAAACGTCAGGCTACCCAAATTTGATTTCGAGAGAGAAAAGAAGGAGAGAAAAAGAAAGTAAGGAAAAATAAAAGAGAAACTCCTTTAGTCCATTCCGGTGCGGATACGCCCACGACCTTCATATAGTTAAGGAACGATGGGTTGAAAGTGTAGGTACAGATGTGTCCCGCATAGAGATCCTGCTTAGAGATGCACATATAACATGACAGGGAAGGAATACGGCGTATTCACTTTGCGTCGGTGCAAGGGCGAGTGCGTCGACTTGGTAAGAAGTCGCGCCATGAATCAAACACGAGATTGCTTGTTTGTTTGCCTATTCAATTCGATAACATGCTAACATGCTTTACGCTTTCGAATATGCCATAAAATTGACCCTAAGGAGAACATAGCAAGATCATAAGCTAAGTTGCATGATTCAACATAAATATTAAAATGTCGGTTTGGAAATAAGATCTTTGCTTCAGTACATGCGAGGGCGAACGTACTGATCCCCCACCAGCTTCATGCAGGGTGCAGGGAATGGATTGCCCTCGGCAAAGCGTTGCTTAAACGCGTGGAGGCTTGGAATGCCGAAGCATATTGAAGCGTGCGATCGCTCGACGCTCGAACTCGCGACAGGATTGATGTGGCCGAGATATAGAAGGCATGATGTATGGAATGGCGAAATCCTTTGTGGGAAAGAGAGAACTTGAGTGTTGTAGCCAATCTGGCAAATTCTGTTGGGCTATCAAAAGCCTTTGTAATCTGATTTTGAATATCAATAAAGAGAATTGTTTCGTATACTCTGTTTTCCTTTCGTTGTTAATGTTCAAATCAAAGATAACCATTTGAGAACTTGTCATCTTGCCTTGCACGAGCGTAACTCCAGGCTCGTGCGGCATCACGCCCTATGCGAGGACGAAGATTCGGGTGATTCCGGGTCGGGGCATGACAAATTGGTATCAGAGCTCTAGGCTCAATTTCCTCTCGATGCTCGCTTCATTTCAATTCAAAAAGTTGCCCACCACCACTTGATATCAGTCTTGACTCTACTCGATGCCGCACTGGATGTTCCATACAATAAGTCTAATACAAATTATGAAATTTTGTCGCATGTGTTTTGGAAATTTCATGTTGTTTGCTAAGAAAGTCGCGAAAGGTATATTGCATTGAATGCAACGAGCCGTAAAAATGTTAGTTGCTGCAAGCACAACAAATTATGAAATACGATTTGAGATGTTGTCTCAATGTAACATGTTGAAAGAAAAATAAAATGATGCACGAAGTACAACGAGTTAATGGTGAATATGCGTTAAAATGAAAGTGAGAAGTGATAGGCCAATACCGAATGTGTTAATCGGATTGATCATTGACTTGGAAAGTCGGGAATAAATCGTTGCACGATGTGCAACGCGTATTGGAAGTAAAAATCATTGTACGTGGTACAACGCATATCAGATTAATCGTTGCACGAAGTGCAAAGAAAATTGGAAATAAATCGTTGTACAAAGTGAAATGAAATATCGGCAATAAATCGTAGCACGAAGTGCAACGCGTATCGGAAGTAAAATAGTTGCACGGGGTGCAACGTATATCAAAATAAATGTTGTATGAGATGCAACGTAAGGAAAGAATTAAAATCATAAATAGATAAAATGAATCATTCGGTTGCACACCAAACTTATGTTGGCAAACGAGAACATTGAACGAGTTGTGTCGGATGTGATAGAATCAAAGTTACGGTTGTGATCAAGCACGATCACTGCAAAAATCGTGAGTCGAGAGAGATTGTCGGTTTATACTAAGTATAGTACGAAGGGAATGGCTTGATTCCGAGTGGTATATGCCATACCACGTAGGCGATGAATGACTCGATTTCGAGTGGTATATGGTGTACCATTTGTGCGATGAATTACATCGACGCGTTGTGAGAATTGTGAAAGGTTTGTCCGTAACGGACGGGGGAGTACCGAGACTCGATTGAAAATTTGTATGACGGTATGTTGGTGCAAGTGTTCTTCGAAAATTGGTTGGGACGATAAGGTGAGACTCGTATCGATGAACGATACGTCGGACGAAAGTTATAAGTTGGTCGGACGACCGAGACTAACGAAACGATTATGCCTTGACACAATAATCGGATCGACGGAAAGGAAAAACTCGAGCTTACAAATGAGTCGCACGACTTGCGATCTCGATAGAAATATTGGGCGAGGCGAATCGAATCGCATGACTTGCGATCTTGATAGAAATATTCGGCTAGGCAAATCTAATCGCATGACTTACGATTTCGATAGCAATGTTGGACGATGTGTATTGTAATCGAATCGCACGATGTGCGACTTCGGTGAAGAGTTGGTTGACGTGAGAAATCGTGCCTAAGAAATAGTTGGTTAAGTTACGACAATACTCATTTGAGTAAGATTGAAAACACGCAAAACTTAGAGGGCGAGATCGTATAACTCGAGGGTTCGATGTTGGATAATCGGTAACTCAGTTACGCGATCAAAGTATAGCGGGATGCGGTGAATCAGAAAATAAGTTGATGCATATGGAAAAGCTCGTTACGAACTTGGATGTATGCGATGCGAGTTAAGTTGACGTTGAAACGGATTCGAAGTCGACCCTCTTGCTATCGAAATTGATATGAAATATCAAGATCGATACGTAAGGAAACGTAAGCGATGTGAGAATACAAAATAGAGTGTGCCTCGTGCTATGGAATTTTGTAAGTAACGATACGAGAATGAACGAACTTGGTTGATCGTAAATTTTGTGATTAATCAATACGAGAGTATAAGTCATCGACGATTGCTCGATACGTATAGCATCTCGTGTGTCGACCCGTGAATAAGATAGACTCGAACTTGATGCGAGTAGATGTTTCATAAATTGCGGAATCATCGATGGCAGTGCATGACTTGACTCGGAGGATAATTGTGCATCAGTTGCGCCGATAGGAACAATTTTGTTCGAAATTGGGTAGTCGCGTAGAATCGTCGGAACATGATTTGGCTCCGAAATAAGATATAGCATGGTTCGTAGAAACTGTCCTTCGGTGATGATCTACAATTATCGAGCGTAGCTTCGGGGCAGCTGACCCTAGAAGACTTGGCCGCCAAATCAAATTGAATGCTGCAGACCGTAAGATGACCCATGCGATATCGCATATGAGATTGCACCGATAACAAATATAACACGGTGCATATTGACGATAAGTCTAGGCGATCAAGAATTGTGGGAACAACTTTCGATTGAGAATGATATAGTTAGATTTTGAGTATTCGTCGGATGAATACTTGAATGGTTATGTTGGTCGACGGTCGAACTAGAATTCACCAACGGACTTGGTGATTCTGATAGGCGATTGTGAGAAAGGTGCTATGCACGAGAGGGAACGATAAGGGAATAGCTTACGAGTCATGTCATTAGATTTGGATTCACCTTGCAATTGAGCTTGCGTGAATCGAAGTTATATTTGATGTTGCGAGACGGATAAGTTGGGAGTTTAGCTAGTGAATTCCTACTCGTTAGGAAATCGGATGTGAGACGCGTCGTAAAGACCTTCGTATCAAGGCGATCGTTGCCTTTTTGCACCGTCACCTTGATGTAAACTTTCGTGTCGGATAGATTGTGGCCTTTGTGCAATGTCAATTTAAAGTTGCGTCGGGAGAAGTTAAGCACGGGGACTATGTGAGTAACCTAGCGGGCGTAGCCCTGAATGTTGATGCATTTGTAAGTCAACGAAGGAAATCGTAATCGAGATAAGTACAAAGCCAGACATCAGAAATAAGTTGGGTAGCGACGTCGAACGCAAGGCGTTGCAGAGACTCGTTGTGATCGGATGCACAACGGCTCGACGCGACGCATAGAATTGATAGTTCCGATGAAACATACGAAATGAGAAAGGCGATTTTGAATCGCGTCGCGTGTAGTAACTTTATTGAATGAATCACGTATGTATCGAATATACGTATGCGATAAAATTTCGAGAACGGTTGCTAAGGATAAGTCCGATCGAGAGTACGAGATGGCAAGCATAGGATTGAAATTTACCTGTCAGCTTTGTTCCAAATTGCTACAAGTGGAATTGGTTAAATACATATATCTTCGGGATGCCTTGAATATAGGTATGGATCCAAATCGAGTTGTATACAAAATTCAAATCGAGCTACAGGGATGACTTTGAAATGTTAGTGAAAAGCTTGCGAGATAGTATGAAATCGAATAACATTGGTGGGGCGAGATCGTGAAACGATCTGTAAAATACTTAGTCGGAGTGTTTGTTTTGGTTCGAGGATGAACCTTGTTTTGAGTGGTATATTCTGTAATGCCCCGCTCCGCACGGCGCATTACGCTGAAGCGTTGACCCAACGAGTCGCGTTGACGCAAGGAAGTGTATCGATACAAAACGATACGAGAGTTTAAGTTGTCCCGAGCAACGCATCAAACTAAGTTGATGCGAAGAGTTGCCTTGTCCCGAAAGAATGCATCGAGTTGAATCGATGCGAAGCGTCGCGTTGCCCCGAAGGATGAGTGCGTTGAATCGGCTCGAAGATTCTAAGAAATCGAATTGACCAAGGCGCAAGTCCGAATCGATGCAAGTATTGATTTTAGTTGGTTTCGTGTGCAGGTTATACTTTGACGGGAAAATATTAGAGGTCGATCTTTTACAATATTTAGTAAGGAGTTCGCGAAATCAAATCGTTGCCTTGCGACGGGCTAAGACTTGGGCATGCTAAGGTGAATTGGGCGTATAACTCAACGAAGCACGAAGTGCTCGAATGGCTAAGTCAGGAGAGTGGCCGTGCAACAAAGTTAGGGAATCGAGCCGCATCGGCTCGGTGAAACGACGAAGGCGTATCGACACAAGGTGGACGGATTGACTTCTTTTTACTCCTTCATGCGATAAGTCAAATATATCATTGTATGCTAAAAGTTAACCTATCGACGCCACGGGCGTAGCCCGATCGGAGATAAATCATAGTGTGAGTCGAATACTAAGTTAGAACAATTGAAACGAAACGTGCATCAAATACACGAGTCGCTATGGAACATTGGATATCGCAAAGACGAGCGCCTCGGTGCGCAAGCCGTATGAACATATGATAACTATACTCGGCGAGTGCCTTAGTGCATGAACCATACCGTGTCTTTGTGCACGAGTTAGAACGGCTAGAACATTGAAAGACAATAGACGAGCGCCCTAGCGCGCAAGCCCCGAACATTGAATGCTAAGTTATAGAACATCGGAATACGTTCGAAATGTGCCTACGTGCACGGGATAATAAAAGATGGCTTCGTTGCGAGAGAATATAGTTGTGGCATGAATGTGGCAGAACTGTCGGATATGACATGGTGCCTCGAAAGGTGTTCAAGACCTTCGGGTCGTTCGGTTGACGAGCATTGAGTTGAGGCACGATGCCATTGAATTATTGAAACGAAGTATGAAATTTAAGAACACAAAAAGCTAGAGAAAGAGATGCGAGATGATAAGTCTGAGTCTCGAACTCAAGACTATGTTTGGTTGTTTGAAGTTAATTGCTTGAATGATAAGGGCGTTGCATGGTCGAATGGAATGGACTTGAGATAATTGCGATGATTTCTTTTGTGCACGGAACGTTCTCTCCGAACGGGCGCACCAGGGCACCGGGACCGTTCGGCCTAGGAGGGATGTAATCTTTGATCGGCGCACATCTGCGAAGTCCGATTAGCACTCGGTCGTAAATGTGAGAAGCCGCAAATGATGGTAGGCACGCGGTAAGTTTCGGTAGTTGGGATAGCAACCCAACCCGTGAAACGCCGGGCTACCCAAATTCGATTTCGAGAGAGAAAAGAAGGAGAGAAAAGAAAGTAAAGAAAAATAAAAGAGAAACTCCTTTAGTCCATTCCGGCGCGGATACGCCCACGACCTTCATATAGTTAAGGAACGATGGGTTGAAAGTGTCGGCGCAGATGCGTCCCGCACAGAGATCCTGCTTAGAGATGCACATATAACATGACAGGGAAGGAATACGACGTATTCACCTTGCGTCGGTGCAAGGGCGAGTGCGTTGACTTGGTAAGAAGTCGCGCCACGAATCAAACACGAGATTGCTTATTTGTTTGCCTATTCAATTCTATAACATGCTTGCCATGCTAACATGCTTTACACTTTCGAATATGCCATGAAATTGACCCTAAGGAGAACATAGCAAGATCATAAGCTAAGTTGTATGATTCAACATAAATATTAAAATATCGGTTTGGAAAGATCTTTGCTTCAGTACATGCGAGGACGAACGTACTGATCCCCCACCAGCTTCATACAGGGTGCAAGGAATGGATTGCCCGTGCCGAAGCGTTGCTTAAACGTGTGGAGGCTTGGAATGCCGAAGCGTATTGAAGCGTGCGATCGCTCGACGCTCAGACTCGCGACAGGATTGATGCGGCCGAGATATAGAAGGCATGATGTATGGAACGGCGAAATCCTTTGTAGGCAAGAGAGAACTTGAGTGTTGTAGCCAATCTTGCAAATTCTGTTGGGCTATCGAAAGCCTTTGTAATCTGATTTCGAATATCAATAAAGAGAATTGTTTTATATACTCTGTTTTCCTTTCGTTGTTAATGATCAACTCAAAGATAACCATTTGAGAACTTGTCATCTTGTCTTGCACGAGTGTAACTCCAGGCTCGTGCGGCATCATACCCCTTGCGAGGACGAAGATTCTGGTGATTCTGGGTCGGGGCGTGACAGAAGGTGTCGCGGTGGACCCAAAGAAGATTGATGCGGTGGTAGATTGGAAACGACCTGCCTCGACTAATGACATTCGAAGTTTCCTGGGCTTAGCGGACTACTATGGTAGATTCGTGCGAAGCTTCTCAAAACTTGCGTCGCCTCTGACTCGCCTCACCCAGAAGGGAGTAGTATTTGAATGGAGCGACGAATGTGAATCCAGCTTCCAAGAGTTGAAGCAACGGCTCGTCTCAGCTCCAATCCTTGCACTTCTAGACGGTCCAGAAGGCTTTCAGATATTCAGCGACGCGTCGGGAACTGGCCTCGGGTGCTTACTCATGCTGAGAGACAAAGTCATCTCCTACGCTTCACGGCAATTGAAGCAGCACGAGAAAAACTACCCGACACACAACCTAGAATTGGCGGCGATCATCTTTGCGTTGAAGTTATGGCGACACTACCTCTATGGTGTGGCGTGCAGAATCTACACAGATCATAAAAGCCTGAAATACTTGTTTACGCAATGGGAACTCAACCTACGACAGCGACGATGGCTCGAACTCATAAAAAATTATGAGCTAACGATCGAGTATACGTCGGGCAAGGGAAACGTGGTGGCCGATGCACTCAGCAGAATGTTTATCGGAACACTGGCCATAAACAAGGAAATACGACGATACCTTGAAGCGATGGGTATCAAACTCGGAATTGAGTATCGACACCTGCACCTAGCTCAACTGAAATTAGGATCGAGCTTGCTTAGCAAGATAAAGACCGCACAGGAGGACGACTCATTCCTGAAGAAAATACGCGAGCTGATTTCAACGGAAAGGGCGACTAACTTTACGGAAGACGGAGATGGGACGATACGACTAAAGGGAAGGAGGCTCTACATTCCTAAAACTGCCGAACTCAGAAAAGAAATTCTGACGGAGGCACATTATGCGAAGTACTCGTTACATCCTAGAAGCACCAAGATGTACAAGGACTTGCGTACAAATTTTTGGTGGCACGACATAAAAAAAGACGTGGCTACGTTCGTATCGCAATGCATGGCGTGTTAGCAGGTGAAGGCGGAACACCAGAGGCCAGGCGGAGAGCTGCAGAACATCGCCATTCTCGAGTGGCTCGCAATTAAAGTAGGATAGAGCGTCGATCGGTTAGCACAAATCTACATCGTTGAGATTGTTCGACTGCACGGGGTACCGACCTCAATAATTTCGGACAAAGACGGGCGATTCCTATCGCGTTTCTGGACGAGCCTCCAAGCGGCGATGGGGAACAAACTGAACTTTAGTTCGGCGTACCATCCCCAAACAGATGGTCAGACGGAGAGGGTCAATCAGATCTTAGAAGATATGTTGCGTCTGTGTGCGATCGACCAAAAGATTAGTTGGGATACGCATTTGCCGCTTGCGAAGTTCGCGTATAACAACAGTTATCAGTCGAGCATTCAGATGGCTCCATATGAAGCGCTCTACGGGAGGAAGTTTCGTTCGCCGATATGCTGGGATGACGTCGGAGAGCGACAAGTGCTTGGACCAGAACTGGTGGAGCAGGCCGTCGAAAAGGTCCGCTTGATTCGAGATAGACTCCGCATCGTACAAAGTCGACAAAAGAGCTACGCAGATCTTCGTCGACGACCGCTAGAGTTTTTGGTCGGGGACCATGTGTTTCTGAAAGTAACGCCCATGCACGGCGTGATGCGGTTCGGCGTTAAAGGCAAGTTGAGCCCGAGATTTGTAGGCCCCTTCGAGATCATTGAACGAGTTGCGACGGTTGCTTATCGGATCGCACTACCTCCTGCCTTAGATGATGTGCACGATGTTTTCACGTTTCACAACTTCGAAAATACCTGTACGATCCAAGTCATGTGGTTAGCTTCGATCAGTTGGAGCTACATACTGACTTGTCTTATTCGGAGGAGCCTATTCAAATTTTGGACCGCAAGGAGAAAGTGCTACACAATCGATCGATGTCCTTGGTCTGCGTGCTTTGGCGAAACCATTCAGTCGAGGAGTCGACGTGGGAGATGGAGGCGGAGATGAAAGAGAAGTACCCCGCGTTGTTTGTCTAAATTAAGGTCAGACCCTTATTCTTAAGTTTCGGGATGAAACTTTTTCTTAGTGGTATATTATGTAGCTCCCCGCTTTCGATAGGCGATGGAACTTCATAATATGCTAGCGCTGAGTCAGATCGACCGGAAACTTAGATGGCCATCTGACTCGATCGCTAAGCTTGGTAAACGATAACGCCTTGCGGCATCGATTCAAATCGATTTGGACGGAAGTTACGAGAATCGATCCAACTAATGGAACGACTTCTGTTGGAATAAGTCCTAGATGCAGCGGGCTGCGTCTCGGCGAGTGAGCTCTCTATAAGAGTTCCTTCGACGGGACCGGACCGCTGTATGGTTTTCTTGGAGCTTTGTCACTTGGTTTGTCAGATCCCTATTTTGGAAATAGGTATATGACTGTATTTTGACTGTATTTCGTATTTTGGAGGATTTTAATTTTTGGTGTATTCTTGAAATTTTTATTATTTTCTTGGAGGTAATTTTATCCTCATTATTATTATTAATTCATTGATCCCTATATCTACAATTCCAAATAAACCCTAACCCTAAATCTACCACTCTCTCTCAGATCTCACCCCCCTTTAGCCGCTATCCCCCTCTCTCCTTCCTTACTCCCATCTCTCTCCCTCGAGCTCTTTTTCTCTCCTCCCCTCTTCTCTGGAGAAGCCTCCTCCGAGCTACCCCCCTCTCTCTCTCACCCGAATCTCACTCTCCTCCCTTCCCTCACCCTCTCGATCTCCCCCTCTCCTCTCCCGCTCTTCCCCGGCCAGCTCCGGCCACCACTGCCACCCTCACCCACCAGCACCGCCCACCGCCATCAGTCACCACCGCCACTGTCCCTTTCTCCTCCGGCCCCCGAGCGCCGTCGACGCCCTCGTCTCCACCGCCACCACTTCTATCTCTCCCTCTCTCGCTGTTCCCGGCGCCCGCCACCACCGAGGTCGCCCTCGTCTCGGTCACCGCAGCCGCCCCCTTCGCCAAGGCCGCCACCACCTCCGTCGACGCCGGCTCCGCCATCTCCCCCGCTCCTTGGCGCAGCCGCTGCCGCTACCGTCCTTTCTCCACCGCGGGGCTGACCCGACCTGGCCGAGTCCTCCTATGGTGAGCTTCGCCACCCTTCTCTCTCCCCACCTCGGGCTGTGAGCTCCTCGGGGAGCGAGCCCCTCGTTCGGCACGCCTCGGGCAGCGTGCTGCCTCGAGCAGTACGCTGTCTTGTGCAGCATGTCCCCTCGGGCAGCGCACCCTCGGTTGGTACGCTTCCTCGTTCTTCGTGTTTTTGGGATACGTGCACCTCGGTGTACGTGTCAGTCCTATTTTGTGCACCTTGGTCTACGTGTTGTCTTGGGCAGTGGGACGCCTCGAGCTCCGCGCTGTCTCGGGCACCGTGCTACCTCGGGTTGTGTGTTGTCTCGATCCTCGTGTCTCGGCCTTTGTGCCTACCTCGTGACCCGTGCCGCCTCGAAACGTGCATGCACCGATTTACGTGTCGTATCGATTTGTGAGTCATATTGTATCTTATATTGCCTTGGTTTGCGTGCACATACCGATTTGTGTGCTCGCTCCGATTTGTGTACTGCATTGGTCTTCGTGGCCGTCTTGATTCGCGTGCATGTCTCGATTTGCGTGTCGCGTGATTTGTAGACCATTCTGATATTCGTGATTTTCTCGATCTACGTGCATGTCTTAATTTACGTACACATATTTCCCGTTCATCTCGATATTCGTGATTTCCTCGATTCTCGTGCACGTTTCGATATACGTGCACGTCTCAGTTTGCATGTCCGTATCGGTCCGCGTGTTTCGGTTTCCGTGCCAGATCCCTGCACTGCTTGCGGGACCCGTACGGTATAGCCTCGTGCCATTCTTCATGATTTTGTTATTATTTTATTATTTAATTCTAATGATTGTTTATTGTGTGTTCTGAGGATCTCGATTGGCGTGCTAGCTTGGATCGCGACTGCCGAAGACTTGCTTACCTAGCCGAGCCCTCTAGGCAAGTATCCCTTGTTCATCGACGGCTCTTGCCCTCTCTCCTAGAATTTTATTGCATTTAATTAATTTGTACTTGTAAATTGTATAACCATGATTAGTGTAGCCTAGTAGTAGAACTGCCATGATGATAACTTAGGATAGCTTGGTCCGATACCAGGATAGACCGTATCGGACAACTCGGATGGGTCATCCACACCTCCGAGGACACGAGCACGACTCACTTGTACGGGTTATCCCTGTATGCCCCGTGTCCGACTCGCGGTCGGGTAACGGCTCTGGCTAACTACTCATGTGGCTGTGATTGTGCTTGGGTTAGAACTATAGACATGTGTTGTGGTGCGCCCTGCGAGGCGGTTATTTTATTATTATGTATGTTGACTTGGCACCCAGTACGCATTGTAGTGCTGCTGGAGGCCGAGACATTAGTGGTCTCGGGTTCGATTGATTTCCCAGTACGCCTCGTAGCGCTGCTGGAGGCCGGGGCTTAGTGTTCTCGGCTATCGACTTGTTTCCAGTACGTATCGTAGTGCTGCTGGTAGCTGAGACTTAGTGTTCTCAGTCTGCGATTCTGCGATTTCGCAGCAGGTTGCGCCGAGTGGATTTTAGCCCGAATTTGTATTGTGCTCCCGTCCAGATTACAGAGGAGACTTTGCCGGATTTTTCAGAATTCCCAGTTGGGAATTTGGTTCGAAGGATTGGACAGAACCATTCCTTTGGTTTGCGGGACTGAATTCATGCATGTTCTTCTTGGTATAGCATCCCTGATCTTATTGTCTGCTAGGTAGACTCCCGACTAGATTAGTCGCCTAGCGTCTTGACTTATCTTGTCCGCCGAAATGTGTGAGGAGAGCGGTTCTACTCGGGTGATGATCTGCAACCCTGGTCCTTGTTTGGTTTAAGGGTTGTGGATCTGATCCAGAGTGGTTCACGTAATTCTTGCCTTTTTGACGGTATCACCCATTGGACTCTTGACCCGTGACCCTTCTTTTTAGATGGTGTTCTAGTTTAGTTTGTTATCCCATTGTCTGTCCTGTCCGTCGAATTGTGTAAGAAGAGCGGTTCTACTCGGGTGAAGGTCTGCAACCCTGGTCCTTGTTTGGTTTAAGGGTTGTGGATATGATCCAGAGTGGTTCACACAATCCTTGCCATCTTCCGACGGCGTTGATTAGTGTTAACCCATGTGTTGGGATTACGATCTGATTCGAGGATTGACTATGAGGGGATATGATATTGAGATAGTGATAATGGTAGACTAAGTGGATTCTTAGATAGTGTTGCTAGTTCTTTGGTGATGTTCTAATTTGATCAGATATGTCTTCGAGGGCTTTTGGATTTTGGATACTGGTGCGAGTGTCTCGCGGAACGAGGAGAATATCGAGGGTATTATTACATAATTTTTACTCGACTTCCTAAATGCCCAAAATTGGGTACCTTTGTGTATTCCGGTAGTTGGGGAACCTGGTTTGATTGCTATGTCTTAGTAGTTGAGGGGCTTGTTTTCTAGTGGCTTGTGATCATTGACTTAGAGGATTTTTGTGAGTCAGAGGGCCTAGCATTGTTAGGGGGATGAGCTTGGTATTTGGTGGTCGTCTTTATTGACGTGATATTCACTCCATCATGGATGGGAGACTCTTGCTAGATTGATCTGGTGGATGGATCGACTTGATGATTGGAGCTGTAGGCTCCCATATATGCTTGAGATGTTATTATAGTAGAGGTTCTGGTCTTGTACTTGACCTGATATCCATGCCACGATGTGGGCAGATGACTTCTTGTGACTGACAGATTTGTCCTTGTCCCAGATCCGACTACCTGTATCCGTGCTATAAGTCCAGCTTACCCTTTGAGGTACTGGCCCTGACCTTGCATTGCGGTGCCCTTGTCTAATGGCACTTTGAGGTGCTACTTCCATGATTATATGGCATTGCGATGCCATCTTGATATTCTAGCTATATTATATGATTACCTGCACGGGTATCTGGTAGTTGGCCTATAGTCTTAGCGTGGTTAGGATTGCTTGCTTGCTTGTTGCATAACACTAAGGATGGATCACAACTGGGACCATAGGTGCCAAAGTTGATTCTTACTTAGCGTTCTCGTACTGAGGTGCGACATCTAGGAGGATGATCATGTGACCACGGCATGTGATTCCGGATAAATGTATGTTTAATCTAGGCAACTTAAACTGGTAGAAGCATTGGGGGGAACGGAATCCCGAGATCGTGCATTACCAGCCTTATCCCAGACATTAGTCATGACCTGCAGGCTGGCCGCCACGGATATTGTTACCATTTGCACTAGTGGATGGCAATATCCGGCTACTTATGTACTATACATTATATACATGGCATGCTCGGCACGGCAGCCTTACGAGGGACCGGTGGTGACATGCAAGCCCGGTGGCCTTACGAGGGATCGGTGCTCTTCTTACATGCTATACTTGGCCCCGCTAGCCCTGCTGGGATGGCACGATCTGAGGATTCCTATATTGCATTGTTGGGGTAACCCAACCTCCACATAGACAGCCGTAGGCATTTGAGTGGCCACTTATTTATATAATTGTTCGGCTTGTTGCTTGCTAAGCTGGCTGGCACGTAATGCTGTCCCGGCTTATTAATTCATTCCCTTGTTCTTGTTTGATGTAGGGATGGGTTACTGTTCCGATGACAGACTACGAGCCCCAGTTGGCAATGCAAGCATTAGTGGATGTTAGGATGACTGTGATGATTGTTGGTTACTTACGTATTAGTAGGATTGCTGCCTTATATTCTGTAATCGTGGGTTGGTACCGCACGATCCTTTACCCTCATTACTGCTGTTCATACGTGTTATTCCTGAGACCGACTATGTGGATCTTCCAGACTCGACTTGGAGGATGTGCTTCAGTTCCTGACCATGCTAGGAACTGTAGGAAGGTATACTAGTCTACATTATTATTCTGTACTGTAGATTCCTGATTTTCATATGAGTATTCCCTGCTTTCCATATGATTATCTCTCTTGATGTTGTTTCATTGTGATTTGCCTGTGGACATGAGATCGAATTTAGCTGTATAGCGTATTCGTACCTTATACGGTGTAGCTGGCCTACGTCCGCCCCGTATTCCGGTACTGGGGCGTGACAGGGCTTGATGAAGTGCTTTCGCGTCGTTTTCATGGATACAATTACAATTTCGATGCAAAAGGAAAAGAAGGAATTCTAACAAAGCGTTGGTGCCATTGCAGGAGCTCGCGTAACTAAGGATTGACGTTGCGTAGCGCTTGGACGATCGACACGAAGCAAAGTAATCGATGGGTGATTCGATCCTTCTTTTCTACTCTGTCCCGCAAACTTATTCCTTGCTTCGAATTCATTCAAATCGAACGATGCCAAGTTAATTGCATGCCAATCCACTAAGTCAAGAACTCGAGAAAAACATATTGATTTTGAGTAATCTACTCTGAAAAATACAAGTTTCTCACATAAACAGAAAAGTTTAAGGTTATAGTAAAAAGATAGACTATTTCAAGTGCTGCAAAATAATGTGAAACGTCGATCATGGGTTATGATGCCTCGGACAATTTGGTGCCCATGGGACGCTAAATCGGTGTACGGCTTTGGAAAAAATGAATCGTTGCATAAGTTGCGAGAAATGATAATGCCGTTCGATACTATCCGCGCTATACGAAACTGGTTGCATATATTAAACTGTTCGTACATAGGCATGGTCATGGACAGCTTGTGCACAAGTTCGTTTTCCTCGAAACGGTATCCAGGGCATCGGAACCGATTCGTCCTAGGGGGAATAATTTATCATGCCTCGGCGCGAGGCATGCGGGACCTTCAGTAAGGCTTGCAACCTAGGCTGAATGGGTAGCGTCGCATGCCAACTTCGAATAAGTCCCTAGTGGTGCGTAGCACCAATGGCTGCATATAAGATAGTTGCATGCTCACCTATTGTCTTATGCAGCTGTAAATATTATTTCTGTTTTTATTGCAGTGACGAGCACGGCCGTAGTAAGAAATATGATAAACTGCGATGTTATGTTGTATGCTTTAATACTCAAAGACGGCTATCGAATATGAACTGAATTCATTTAGTTCTAATAGAAAGACAACTCTAAAGCATGCCTACCCTAACAATCATAGTTGGTTTAGACGAGTTGGTTCGTCTCGTCCACTTAGCAAGTGTGCTAATCCCCTCCCCCAATTTCTTCAGGTGCGGCGGGCGCTCCAACCTAAAATGAAGCTGAAGTGCGGAGAGGCGTGTTGAAGCTCTTCCTATACTGAAGTATTTTGAAGCCAATTCAAGTCGACGGCTTATGTATAAAGGGGCGAATGTATGGGACGACAAGCGTAGTTCAGGCAACTTGTCGAATGTATTTTCTTTCTGTTTTCAATCAATGTAGCCGCAACGGGGCATCCAATGTAATTACGACTTGCACTTCGTTGCAAGCTATAAATGAAAAGCATTTCTATCTTCCTATACCGCGTCTTAAATTCTGAAGTGATTTGTGAAGTTTCAACTTGGCGTATTTATATCAAATGCAACGTAACGTTCTGCCTTGTACGAGTGCAATTCTAGACTCGTACGGCATCACGCCTTAGCGAGGACGATCGAATCGGCAAAATTAACTTCGGGGACGAACGTTGCCGACTCGGGGCGTGACACTCGCCACCTACTATGCTGACCGTATTATCTTGAAATGAAATGAAATAAAAAGAGTCCATATGGTTTAACAACACCAGTGACCATGTAGTCAGGATGCATGCTAATGAATGTTTTGTGCCGGCAGCGTAAGTATATCCGATAACCTATATTTGATGCAGGTATGAGAAATCGACTATTGGTAAGGAATCACATAATTGTGGTATTATACATATTGGTTCAACTTACCTGCTTAACATGCTAAATGAAATGATGCCGTGTTGTTACCTTTAAAATGAGACTCTATAACATGCTCAACATGTTAAATGCAAATTTACTGATGCATTGCCTTTTAGATCATTGCCATAACCTGTTGAATGATAACACCAAGTATGCTAAACGATGCCTTCAGAAAGTATTTCCATAATTTGTTCAACGTGTTAACTCAATGTTGCTTAGATGATGTCTTACACAAAGAAATGCTATACCATGCTAAGACATGTGTACTTACTTCAATGTTTCTGCTCAAGAACTGTAAACTGATGCTAGGCCCCAAGTAGAAAGATCATGCTATATTAAATTCTTGCTATAATTGACCAGTTAGTGTTGGTTTAGGCGAGTGGGTTGGATTCTGCTCGCCAGTACATAGATGATGTGCTGACCCACGTTTTGTGGGCAGTTGCTCGTACTTGGAATGTTCTACACACAAAGATTAGCTTGATTGGTCTCGCGGCATCGAAGATTTGTTGGACATACAGAAGCTCTCCTTGTACAAGATGATGTCTTCTGTTTATAAAGGGCATAATTTATGGAACTTTGTAATCAGTGGTACCAGTGAGTTGTAAGCCAAGTTGGTATATCGAGTTGTAATCCAATGTATCAAAGTATCAGATGTAAGCTGTATAGCATTGTTCAGTTGGCTTTCAATGTGAAATGAGATGTGTTGTAAGCATTGTACTTCAATACAAGTCTTGTACTCTTCTTCAATTATCAATAAAGAGAACATAGCTCTATATCTCTGTGTGACTTTAAGTTATTCTTTTTATCTCTGCTGCTATAAAGAAGTGATGTACTTCTATCCAATGAGAAAGATTGTCCTCACTAAATTCAATTTATTTGCTTCTGTCGCTGCGATGTGTTCCTATTTGAAGAAAAACAATTATGTACCATCTTTGCCTTGTACAAGTGAATCAGACTTGTACGACATCACGCCCAAGCGAGGACGATCGATTCCAAGAGATAAAATATATGAATAAATGACTCTATGAATCGGGACGTGATAGATCCTTGCCACGGAGAGAGAGAGATGTAACAACTCAGAGGCGACAGAGAGAGAAAATGAGTTTTGGCCGACTTACGTCTGTTTTTTGCTGGAAGTGTAATGGAAAAGAAAGGAGGGGACCATCTTTGAAATTGTCAGAGATTCTCCAGTTGCAACCAATTTATGAAGTGGGAGCCAAACAAAGAAAGTGGCAAATTTGATGACCATTTGCAGCAAAAGTAGAAAATATCTGAGACTTGCGATACAGTTACGTGCATCCAAATAGACCCGAAGAGAAAGAAGGTGCATGTGGTAGGGAAGAAGAAGCTTCCACCCCCTCTTGCTTGTCGAGGACGACTTCAAGTCTTCTTCCATGATGGTAAGAAAATTGATAAATTTCGAAGATGATGGATGATGGAGTAATTCAAAAATTCCATAAGTCTTAAAAGAGTAACATCTACTTTGATCAATACGATACAAGGGTTTCATCTCATATACTAGTCGTCCTGTGTGACTAGTTCAAAGTCCTCTTCATCGCGCATTTTCCCAAGACCGACTAGCTAGTCACATATTGATGCATTCTGTAAACAAACCTTTCATTAATTACAAAAACCATCTTCTCTCCTCAACAAAACCGGTACTGCTCAACTGTATGTCATTTTTGTGACCATTTCACCATTCTTAACTCTACTTATTAACATCATCCTTGTCCCCTTCATTTTCTCACAATAAATTGAAATCCTAAAACGATGGAAGAAGGTTCAAATACGTGGAAAAGTATGCGATTGAAATGTTTGACAAGGAACGCACAAGAGGTGTTGCAAGGATTGTTACTATGAATATCAAACAAATATAAAGTGAGTTCTCATCAAGAGATGGTGACAGAATTGATATGTAATGTCACTTGCAATGACTTATTTACCGGTTGATAATGTTGGCCCTATCCCCTTCTTGCCCTGCCCCTATGGGTTTCCTGCTAGTTCGGGTTCCCTCCCTCTACCACTAAGCATACGAATTGATGCATTGATTTTACACTGATAGACTATACGACTGTTATGCATCAAGATATTGCAATTATGTTGAGATGCAAAGACTTGAAAAACATTTAGAAGATCAAGACTATTGGAGTCCAGTCTAAATTTGGTAACAACATATTTGTGCAATCTAAATCTAGTTAAATATTTAATTTTATTTGATTTGGAGGTCCATAATGTTGGTGTTTTATTCTATGTGTTGTGTGTTCACAACATTCTATTGTTAAAAGATAGTCCCACATCGGAAAATCACACCAATATGTATCTCTATATATTACTTATGAAGGAATAGAGAGATGCACATGGGTTGAGGCCCAATGGAGGGTGCCATGTGGGGGGATTTTACATAGAGGTGAGAATAAGAAACCAACTTTTGGCCAAATGAAAATAGAGTTAAATCTATTGGAGAGCGACTCGGGCTAATGGGCTTTTGTGGCTTTTTGATGGCACTTTGCACTTAGCACGACAGCTCGTCTCGTGCCTATAATATCAGAAGCATCTCCTCTGTCCAAGGTTACAGAAAATACTCAGAAATTTTTCCAGAGAGAGAGAGAAGTGCTGCTGCTATTCCGAGGAGTCGACATTTTTGGCCAGCGTTCTAAAGTTCTCTTCGAACTTGCTGGTTCCTGGAGGCTTGTCCGTAAGGCGGATATAGCTTTGAGCGCCGGTGATCTTTCACCCCAGCAGTTTTTCTTCTTCCTCTGTTGCCTTCGAGAATACTGTGGCTTCTCTTTAGAAGTTATACGGTTCAGTTGCCTTCGAGAAAAATTACGAAATCTTTTTAGATTCTCGTAATACAACATCACCTTCTTTAGGGTGTTGTTGCTGGAAACATTGTCTTTACAATTGTTTCTGAAATCGAGTTTTTCCATCGATTGTTCGCCAAGGGACCAACACATAATTGGTGTTTGCTATTTTAGATATAATAGGATTCTTATTTTAGAAAATTCTAAAATAACATGTTGATGGAATATTTTAGGCACAATAGGATTTCTATTTTATTTCTATTTAAGAAATTCTATTATTACTATAATATGATTTTTCTCACCCTATATATATGGGATGAGGGTGGAGGCACAAAGCACATTATAAAGTGAGATTCGGCGTGCACAAGAAAATCTAAAAAAAAGTTTTTACTTTGCTTTTAGGACTTAAATTATTCAGCTATTTCCTTCCTTTCTCTTCAAATTCCTCAGATCCCTCTGCATCTGGCTTAGAGAGAACACACAAATATCATCGATTAATCAATGGTCACTTGCAGTTGCTGAAGTTGGTCATGAGAGTAATTCTGCAGCAGCAGCAATGTCATCGGAATCTTCAGATAGAAAATGAGCAAACCCTGATGTCTCTATTTCTAATGGTAGCTCCTCTAATTTTTCCACCAAAGCCAAGTTCTTGGACTGCTCTCCCAGGACACACCAATGCGTAGATCATGGTAACACAACTAAGTCACCATGAAAATTTGTGTTCCTTAGATGATGGAATTAATGCAACTGAACGTCGACACAAGGCTGAAGAGAAAGATGAAGATGAAGATAGATAGACGTCCGCGACACGTTGCGTCTCAACTGGTAATACTTCTTCGGAGCTAGCAGGAGAAGAAAGAAAAAGGGGTTCGGTCGGTGTCAAAGAATTAATTCAAAGAAAGGAAATTGCTCAAACTGATTTTGAATCATTCAACACAAGGCACTAGAGGAAACGTTTCTTATAACTAATGACCGGGTGATTGTGTCTTGTAAAATTTGATATAGAGGAAGCCAGCCTATCGTCACAGATGCTGATTGTGAACCCACTGAAAAAGGACAGTACAACCCAATGTAAACAAAATCAATGCTTCTATACAGGCCGAAAGGGGACCTACGCGTGAACCGACGTCACGTGTCAGCCTTTCATTGATCAGAAATTTTTAAACGGTGAACGAAGGAGAGCGATTTTGTGGGTCCAATGTCCCAGCCTCCCAGGACGACATGTGACATCAATTTTGACCGCACGTTCTCTCCCATTGGTTCGTCAGTTGGCCGGGCTCGAGTAACTGTAAGATTGAATTGACAACCGAGCAGGTATGGTGCACATGTATTAATTAAAATATATATACTGTAGGACCCTTGGACCTAAGAACTTGACTAACATAGCTTAGTCTAAGCAAAAGATGGAAAATCCTCTATCCTGTCAATATAAACATGCGTTTTCTTTCAAAAATATCCTTCAATATATTTACTAACTATAGAAGATTAATTAAAATTAATAAGAACATTTGGGTAATTAAATCGATGAATTAAAGTTAAGTTTGGATGTAATAAAATATGTACTAAAGGAACGCATGCATGCATGCATATAGCATAGACTTCGAAAATGGAAAGGAGTCGGTGATACTTGACAATTCAGGTGTAATGTATGTATGTAACTTATAGAGATTCAGGTGTAGCGGTTGAATTTTAACCAAAACATAAAGGGAGAACAGTGCCTGTGTTACCAAGGCAGGTCAAGTGTAATACCCGAATCTTTATTGGTGCAGACGGTAGCGTCGAAGCAATCTGATTGAAGTTTAAGAGCATAAGAGAAACCAGCTGACAGTAACGACATACCCTCGCCATCAGGTGCACTGAAACTGAGCTTCGACTCGAAAACTGAGGGTTTATGGGCTCGACATCCAGGCGAGACCCATTGATCAGGCAGATCTTTTTCCATTTCAGTACTCCAATAGTAGAAACTGAAATCTCTGCAAACTGAATAACTATAGCGCCTACTCAGGAGAGCAAAACTGATCCCTTCTCCCCATTTGCAATCGTCGGATATGGGAATGCTGTCTATGATGGAAATGAAGATAGTTAGGACCATCGAAATGAAGGATAGGAGGGTGTGTAAAATTATAAAGGAAGCTGCATGCTAAGTTGGGTTTGTCAGTGGTGAATTGCTCATCTTCATCTGTGATTGCTTTCTCATGGTAGTCGATGTCCTTCACAGTGAGCAAGATGCCCTTGAATTCGATCATTGCTTTGGATGCATTAATGCACAAGATGGATGAACTGGGCAGGAGAACGGAGAACAGACCCCGGTGGTCGTTATGAAGAAGAAAAAGAGGAGCACTGTGGAGGGGCGGGAGAAGATAACAGCTATAGAAAGAAAGATTTCTAACACTATAACATCATGGAACTAACTACACACGACTCATTGGTTCGCGGAATAGAAGGGAAAGGAAATCAATTCTTTGGCATTTCCTTTCCTTTGGAAAATTACAATTTTTTATTGATTTTCCTTTCCAGTATTTGGAAATGCCAAGGAATTTGGAAAAGAAAGTAAATACTTCAATGTGGAAAAGTGATTCATTACTTAGATGGATGGAATCACTTTTCCCATAATTTTCCTTCTATTGAGAATCACTTTCCTTTCCTCCTCCTTTCGCACCCAAACATAGAAAAGTAATCACTTTCTTTTTCCAACCCGATGGTTCCGTGAACCAAACGACGCCTAAGTCCAGGTCTTTCTCTTTATAAGAACTATGAAAACAAAAGGTAGCTTGCTCCAATTTTTCCCCTATAATATTCTCGGGACAAAGTTTGCTCGACTTTCAGTTGACCTGGACTTAAGGGCCTAAGATGTTACACGAAGAGAAAGAAGGTTTAGGGAGAAGAAGCTTCCACCAAGTCCGTGAAGTTAATATTAGGATGTTGGGAATTTTACTGTATAAGTTTTCACCAGGTTTTGTATGTGTAATACCCTACTCCGTACGGTACATTATGCTGATTTGTTGACTCGAAGAGTTACGTTGAACCGATTAAGTATCGATGCAAATCGATACAAGAGATTCTTAGACCCGAGAAATATGTATCGATGCGAATCGATACGAAGAATTACGTTGACCCGAGGAACACATCGAGTAAGATCGATGCAAGTGCTAAGTTGGTCCGAGAGAAAGCATTGAGTTGGTTCGAAGATTCTAAGCAATCGAATCAATGCAACGCACAAGTCCGATTCAAACAAATATTAATTTTATTTGGTTTCGTGTGCAGGCTATATGTTTACGCTAAAATATAAGAGCTCGACATTTTGACTTATTTACAACGGGGTTCGCAAAACCAAATCGTCACTTTGCCACGAACTGCAGCATAGGCACGGTAGGCCAAATCGGCCGGATAATTCAATGAAGCACGAAGTGCTCGAATGACCAAGTCAGAAGAGTAGGTCGTGCAACAAAGTTATAAAATCGAGCCATATCGGCTCGGCAAAACGATAAGGCGTATCGGCTAAGGTGGGACAACTTTGACTCTTCTTTTCTAGTTCGTCATGCTTAATTAAAATATACCATTGTATGATAAGTTAACTATCGAGACCACGTGCATGGTATCAATCGAAAGATGAACGTAGTGCCTATCGAATACTAGATAGAACAATTGAAATGAAACGTACATCAAATATACGAGTCGCTATGGAACATTGAACATCGCAAAGGCGAGCACCTCAGTGCGCAAACCAAAATAACATGGGATAACTGTATCGACAAATGCCTCAGCGCACGAGTCATTTCGTGCCCCCGCGCACGAGTTAGTATGCTAGAACATTGAAAGACTACATCGACGCGAATACCTCAGTGCACGAGCTATAGAACATTGAATACCCTATCGAGGTGTGCCTCAGTTGTACGAGTCAGAGGGAAGGAACATAAGTCTAACGCATTGAACATTAAGACGTAGAACGTGAAAATACTGAATCAAGACGTGTATTAAATGCACGACGCAAGGAATGTTGAATAACAATATCAAAACGTGCGTACATGTCCGAGACTTACAAAAAGATAGCTTCATTGCGGAGAGAACAGTTGTGGCATGATTGTGACAGAACTGTTGAAAGTGACATAGTGTCTCGAAATGTTTATGGCCTTCGGGGCGTTCGTTGATGAACATTGAGTTGGGACATTGGTGCCAATTGAAATAGAGATATGCGAATTGTTTGGTTGTATGGGTTTGACGCGCATTGTATCATCGAATGGAATTGAGATATTGTCCATGCACGGGTGGGATATGAATTCCCTCGAACGAGTTATATTTGTCGGGACACCGGGACCGCTCGACCTAGGAGGGATGTAATCATTGTTGGTGCACATCTTTTCGACATCACTTGCTATCTGCTACTGATGTGATAAGCCACAATTGATGGTAAGTTTACGTCCTTCGAATACTGGGCTAGCAAATCCATACGGTGAGGACGCCGGGTTATCCAATTTGAGAAACGAAAAGAAAAGAGAAATACGTTAGTCCATTCCGACGCGGATACGCCAATGACCTTCATATATTTAAGAAACGTTAGGCCGAACGTGTAGGAAACAGAGGTCCTGCACGGAGCACTTATAACATAACATGGAAGGAATGTGGCGTATTCACCTTGCGTCGATGCAAGGACGAGTACGTCAGTGTTGGTAAGAAGTCACGAAATAACACAAAATTGCTATTGGTTGCCTTCTTGCTTATGCAAATCGAATATAACATGCATGCCATATTAACATGCTTTACTACTTTCGAATATGCCATGAAACCGATCCTAAGGAGAACATAAAAAGATAACTAAATTGTATGTTGCATGAATCAATATATTATTTAAAAGTCGATTTAGTTAGGTGGATGTTTGATCAGTACAGCGAGGACGAATGTACTAATCCCCTACTAGATTGCTCGCAGGTTCAAGATATGTTCTGCTCACGGCGGAGCTTCGCTTGATCGCGTTGAGGCATGGAATGCTATAGCATTTGAAGTGTGTGATCGCATTGACGCTCGGACTTGCAACATGATTGATGCGGTCGAGATATAGAAGGCATGATGTATGAAACGGTAAAATTCTTTATGGACAAGAGAGAACTTGAGTGTTGTAGCCAATCTGGCAAATTCAGTTGGGCTATTGAAAGCCTTTGTAATCTCAGTTCATTTATCAATAAAGAGAATTGTTTCGTATACTCTATTTTCTTCCATTGCTAATATCAAATAAAAGATAACCATTTGAGAACTTGTCATCTTGTCTTTTACGAGTGCAACTCTAGACTCGTACGGCATCACACCCCAGCGAGGACTGTAGAAGCATGAAATTTTAGGACCATAAATCCTATACGCCAAACACTACATGCGCCAGGAAGCTCAGATGAAGTACTGGGCACAGCAAAATAATAGACATTAAAAGAGAATTTTTATTCATATAAAAGTTTATTACATGTCTAAAAAAGAACTGTACAAAGGGAAATTTCTATAAAGAAAAGATCCTAAGTCTACAGCTAGGCGCAGCAATCGCCATGCGCCCTCAAATAGGCGCAGCAACCACCATGCGCTCTCAAACAGGCGCATCTCGCCATGCGCTCTCAGCCAGGCGCATCCCTTCAGCAGCTCAGTTATGTGCATCCTCAGTTATGTGCATCCCTTCAGCGGCTCAGTTATGTCCATCCCTTCAGCAACTCAGTTATGTGTCGCCCTTCAGCGTCCCACAGGAGCATCATGAAGTATCAGCATATGCACCATCAAATGCTTCGACTAATGAAGCATTTATTGAGCAGAACGAGGGTGGCAATCAACCTTCTAGCTAGAGGAAGAGCTCTTCAAACCAAGGAAGAGAAGAGCACCGCAATAGACCCGTGGCTAAAGGAGCAGCTTTCAACCCAACCAGAATGGGAAACACCTACTCTAGCGGAAGGAGGAGCTCTCCCAAATCCCAAGGAAGATGATCGGAGCACCGCAATTCCGATCTGCGGCTCTTCCAGCATAACGGACATGAGGCTCGAGCATCCCGATCTTTGGATGCAACAGGCACCTTCTACCTGCCTCAGAAGCCCTCGACTCCGACTTTTGGATGTAACAGTCACCTTCAAGTGCATCAATGAAGACAGTGCGTCGCATCTTCACCCTCGAGAGCATCTCGTCAATAGAATGTGCTCGAGCAAACAAGTTTATTTCGGAAGGACGTGAGAGAACGAGAAGCAAACCCTCTCCATGCCACTATTTATAGCCGGACAAATCAAACCCATGCGCCAAGTGGTTGGCTCTCCGAATTCCGTGCAATAAATTTGTATTAAATGGTGATGAACCTGACGCTTTGAATTCAGCCAAGTCAAAAACGGCTATTTAAAGCACTCGAAGAACGTAATAGTCGGGCCAATAAAGACGTATCATGCAAACGGATGCGTCGGTCAGACCACGCATCATACTGATGCGCCCATCAGCTCCAAATGCCTCATAAGGATGCGCCCCCATACGTCCATATGCGCCCAGTAGAACGCCGATCGATGTGCCCACTCAACAGTCCATCACCTGTCAAGAACATTAAATGCTGAAGTCTGACAGAGTTGGCAGCACGTCCTCCAAGGACTGAACAGTTGACAGCTTTTTCAGAAGACGATGCGTCACTAATGTTAGCATCATCATTACTTTCCTCCGGCGGTTACAAGCCACGTGGCTGCCCAACCATCTCGCATGCACCTCCGCAGCCATGCGCCCAAATCTCTACATGTGCCTCAAAAGCCATGCGCCTCAGACTTCTTCTCTGATCCCTAAAGACAGAAGTTAAAGTCACTATTGAAGCCCCGTATGCGCCTCAAAAGCCATGCGCCCCGACTGGTTCATGACTCCTAAAGGTTACGAGCCAAAGTCTTCTCACGCCCCCAATTCCAGGCGCATCCTATCAGATCATTCCCTCCACCAAATTCGAGATCTTCGAGCCATGGACCTACGACACGTGTCCTTTGACTTGATTCAGCCTATGAAGGGGTACTAATCACCCAAGATCTCAGCAACCGAAAGATCCTCTCCATTTGCTACGTGTCAGCTCAGCCGCAGTCCACAAAGGCAACAGGAAGGGTTCAACTCCTCAAATAGATCACATCATCCATGCGCCTCTATCAGCAATCACCACGTGGCGTTCCCACGACCAGGCGCATCCGACATATGCGCGCATGAGCAGCCAGCCTGTAGACTATCAATAGAGGGATCATTTTCTTCTTCCACACACATCAGATAGGCACCAACATACATATACAGAGGCAGACCTGCGAGCATACACAGAGAGGCAGATACAGACACTCAACGTCTTCTTCCTCTTCGTAAGCTCCAACACCCAGAGCAACTCAGACCTTCAGAGAACCGAGAACCGTCGTCAGATCTTCAATGGAGTCAACGCATTACCACTCGCTCCATCGGTACAAGGGATCCAGATAAACAAAAGTGTACTCCTAGGACTACGTCTAAGTCCTACATTGTAACACTATTCTGTTTGTATTGAAATTTACAATCAAAAGATTTTAATGGCAAACAAGCTGACGACTCTGCTGGGGACCTCTTTTTCCTCCACCGAGAAAGTTGCATGTGTCGCAATCCGACGACGTGAAGGTGGGCTCCTCCCACAAGACGCTGGTCGTATGCCTCAATCAACAGGCGTATGAGGAGTTCAGCTCTGAAGGCAGTGCGAGTCCTTCGAAGCGACTGTCGAAGCCGAAGAAGACTCGCTAAGTCTGGGTGCGCAAGGTCGACGCCTCTAGCACCATCACCGAGGGGGATGCGCCGATCCAGCCTTCCCTTCCTGCTGATGTCCTCAGCAACCAAGATGCGTCCACCAGTGCAGCACATCTCTCGAAAAAACATACGGATGATCACATTCCCCAGCCATCTCCCTCTCAGGCGAGGAAGATTCATCGACGGAGCAGGGGCGCAACTAATTCCCCGCATATCATCTTTGATGCGCAACAGAAGGTCTATGTCTTTGACAGACTCACTCGCTGTAGTGGCGAAGAGAATTTGGACTCTTAGTACTATGTGCCCCAACGGGCTGGTACGAAGAAGTCCAAGGCAGCACGGGCCATGCGCCTCAAACGTGCTATACCGACAGCAAATCAGAAGCATGCGCTCACAATCATGCGCGCTGCTGATGATAAGCTGTATAAGGTCGACTCAGGTGCTTCTGCGTCGAAAATGGGTCAACCTTCAAAGTCCTTGTCTCACTTGGGCGCATCTGTTGCGTTCGCAACCAAGTAGAGCAAGGCAAACCTTATGGTCTTGAACTCCCGCGCCTCCACTGGTTGTGCGTTTGAGGTTCGTTCAAATCACTGTAAATGTTGTTATCCCAATGCTGGTCCGAGCGCCTGTTTGGTGTTGGATCAGGGGGCACAACATTCACTTAACCACCCCGGCGCTTGGCCCTGCCATGCGCCTGATGGGGGTACGAAGGTGGCACTCTCCTTCAACGATCTACGTAACGTGATCACTCACAAACGCCGATCACGATAGTCGACTGACCAGCACAATACGCCCCTCACAGGGCACACCTGTGCTGCAGTCACCATCAACTGCTATTGCAAGGCAGCAGTTCCACCAAGAAAGTCAGTGTTCCACCGGCTGCAATCATCAACACCCCTCCGACGTCGCCTCGGGAAGAAGGTGTCAACAAAAGAAGAGCCAGAACTAAAGGTTGCTTCATGCAACGTAATCTCTAACTCCTCGTCAGTCCGAAAGGCGACTGGCAATTCCTCGTCCTCGTCCAAAAGCCAGCCGAGGAAAACCAAGACAACTGTCCCATCCTTCGGGTTATTTGAGGGCACTCGGGGAAGAAAGAAGATCTTGGTGGAAGCTGAGGGTAGTCAAGCCCTCGTTGATCCTCCTTCTGAAGACGAAGATGTCCTCCAAAGCACATCTCGGGTGGACCTTCATCCTGGAGATGAAATCAGCCTCCCGGACGTAGCTGGGGGTAGTCTAGCCCTTGTGGATCTGCGTCTCGAAGACGAAGACGTAGCTGTAATGCCCCGCTCCGCACGAGGCATTTGGTTGGCTTATTGGATGGGATCAGAATATTGGACCGTGACTTATGTTGGGAATCAGGAGAATTGAGACTGATGCAGTCTCTCTTAGCTGGCTAGACAGAATGGATATTGGAACGTGGCTCGCTGGTGGAGCTACGCTTAGTAGAATTTTGGGTGAGTGGAACTGTCCTTCCTCCTCCTTACTCCTTCATGCTTAATAGATGAAGTATTGAAATGCTATGAACTGCCCCTAAATGTCCCTTATGTTATTTGCTGAATAATAGAGATGCTTTTGTTGAGAATTATTGAAATGTATAACACATTGAACTGTTAATGTGATTCGCTGCCTAAGAATGAATTGATAACGTTGCCCCTTATGCTTAACACTGCTGGAACAAGTGGACACTGGAATAATGAGATGCCTTATGAATGATAGAATAAGAAATGAACTGGCTATGCTATCAAACCAATGAACTGAATGAAACACTAGAATCATGTACTCTCTATATAACTGTTGCAAGAATATGAAATGTTGCCTGTCCCTTATAAGAAATGAATGAATGAATAAATGTCCCTACGAAATGAATGAGTGTTAATTTCCTCTTAAGAAAGGAATGATATGAGATACGTTGCAATGAAGCAATGAATGAGAAATGATAAAGCTGGGATCGTTGAGATCACCAAATAAAATGATGGAAATGATGAAATGAATAAGTCATTGAATATGACTAATGATGCACTGTTGCCTTTACTTTCCTTAATATATTTTACCATGCGATTATGTTCACAATCGAGTCGGACACGCATTCGCATGGTCATGGACAACTTGTATACAAGGTTTGAGTAATAATTTCCTCGAACGGTTCCTAGGGCCCTGGGACCGATTCGGCCTAGGAGGAAATAATGATGAGTGCTATGGGAGCACGGATAAGACGGGGTGGCATAGAGGCTCGCCACCTACTATGCTGACCGCATTATCTTAAAATGAAATGAAATGAGAAGAGTCCATATGGTTTAACAACACCAGTGACCATGTAGTCAGGATGCATGCTAATGAATGTTTTGTGCAGGCAGAGTAAGTATATCAGATAACCTGTATTTGATGCAGGTACGAGAAGTCGGCTATCGGTAAGAAATCACATAATTGTGATATTGTATAAGTTGGTTTAACTTGCCTACTTAACATGTTCAATTCATTATGCTAGAAAGATGCCTTGCTATAAATAGTGCTCAAACATAACATCCATGCTAAGTGATGCTTGAAGTGAGAACTGTCATAATATTTAAGATGTTAATGTTAACGATGCCTCAATGATGCCTTTTCATGATAACACCTAGTATGCCTCAATGATGCCTTTTCATGATAACACCTAGTATGCCTCAATGATGCCTTTACATGATAACACCAAGAATGCTAAAAAGATATGTCCACATGAATGCTACAAAGAATATGTTTACATGCTTCACTCTGATTATTGCCCATGAACTGTAAACTGATGCTAGGCCCCAAATAGAAAGATCACTCTAATAAATGCATGCTTAAATGATCACTTAAATGTTGGTTTATACGAGTGGGTTGGATTCTGCTCGCCAGTACATAGATGATGTGCTGATCCACGTTTTGTGGGCAGGTGCTTGTGCTTGGAATGTTCTACACACGAAGTTTAGCTGGATTGGTCCCGCGGCATCGAAGATTTGTTGGGCATACAGAAGCTCTCCTTGCACAAGATGATGTCTTCTGTTTATAAAGGGCATAATGTATGGAGCATTATAATCAGTTGTACCAGTGAGATTGTAAGCCAAGTCGGTATATCGAGTCGTAATCCATTGTATCCAAATATCAAATGTAAGCTGTATAGCATTGTTCAGTTAGTTTCCAATGTAAAGTGAGATATGCTGTAATCATTGTACTTCAATACAAGTCTTGTACTCTTCTTCAATTATCAATAAAGAGAATAAAGTTCTACATATCTCTGTGTGGCTTCAAGTTACTCTTTTTCTCCGCTGCTATAAAGAAGTGACGTACTTCTATTTCATAAGAAAGATTGTCCTCATTAAATTCAATTTATCTGCTTCTCCCGCTGCGATGTGTTCCTATTTGAAGAATAATCGATTATGTACCATCTTTGCCTTGTACAAGTGCAATACCAGACTTGTACGGCATCACGCCCAAGCGAGGACGATCGATTCCAAGAGATAAAATATGTGAATAAATGACTCTATGAATCGGGGCGTGACAAATTGGTATCAGAGCACGGCTTTACGTCCTTGGTCTCTTCTTTGGTTCGTTTCAAATCAAAGTTGCATCGATGATTGACCAAAGTTGCTTCCGCGATCACTCAACGTTGCTTCCGCGATTAAATCAAAGATTGCTTCCGCGATTATGTTGTTGTTGTTCTGTAATCATCCTATGTTGTTCGTGTCTGAAAGATTTTTGACCCTCTTGGCTGCTCACTGGATGTTCCATACAATAAGTCTATATACATTGTGATGCCCCTGAAAGAATGATTGTTGTTGGTTTGGACACAAATAACCCAACAATGACTCGATGCCATAGTATGCTATATTGTGAATGCTGTTAGAAATGTGGGAATATAGAAAAGTGACTGGGTATGCTGCAACAAGTTGAGAATTGCATGTGATGTTGGAAAAGAATTGGGAATGAAATAATTGATGGATGAGTTCAACAGAATTAGTGAATTGACTCATGTGTGCTGGCCATTGCTTTTGAGACCCTAAGAATGTTGCCTTGTGATATTGAGACCCTAAGATGTTGGCTAACTGTTGTGATCGTTATAGATCAGGAATGCCCGGAATAGATTGAGTTGGTATTGTTTAAGGATGGCTTCATTTCTGAGTGGTATATTGCCTCTATCTCCTCAGAACGAGATGTATGTTGACCTTTCCATAGAATAGCAATAAGACTATTTGTGGGTACTGGGTAGTGCCGAGACTTAGCCGGAAGTCATATATTGTTGCTAGATTGCTCGAGTGTCCCTTGACGGTGATGTTATATTGAGTAGCGAGATTGGAAGAAATTGTAACCAGTGGCTTGGTTAGAAATTGTTTAGTCGAGTGATGACTCGGACTAGTTAGACAGTTAGAATGCTATGGGTAAATAGACTTGGATAGAGAATATTGTGGCTTAGAACATCTGAATGTTGACTTCGATTGGTTGGATACAAATCAAATGTGGCTAATACAAAGTTGGTTGCTAAGCTGAAAGTTTAAAAATATTGTCGGTGAATCAAAGGGATATTAGAAATCTGTGCCTTGATCCTAAGGTGTAATAGATGTCAATCCATCTTGATCACCAAAGGATAGTCATTGCATAGATGCATGATGCTGAAGGATTGAATTGTACTAGAAAAATAACAAGTAGTGACTCCGAATACTGTTGTTGCCTAGAGGATGGTTAAGTGATACATAAATTATCGGATTGAATGGGATGAACTACTTGACCATTACTGCATGAGATTAAGAATGCCGTAAGATAGTTGATGATTGAGAAACAAATGGAAACGAGACATTGCAAACATGTTGGATAATATCGGTATAGGTGATTGTTGGTTGGGATATAGATTGTTGGCTTATAACTTAGTGGTATGACTTTGTTATACAGACCGAATAGTATGATTCCATAGTTATGTTAAACTATCAGAATCGATGACCCTTGAATAGTTAGCATTGGCTTATGGGTTCGTGTGGGTACAAAGGAATTTGAATAGAAATGTGGATCATTAGGAATTTACTTGATGGATTATTGGAATGATGAGAATCGTATGTCAGATTGGAAATTGACCGTAATGTTGATAGATCGATCTTAGTCGATTGTTGGGTAAGTCTAGAATGAGCCTCTGTGGGAATTATTTCCTTGAGAAAGACCCTGAATAGATAGACTTGACCCTAGCGACCAGTTGATGAATCACCAATTGCTGGCTTAGCCCAATTGGCGATTCATTATTCAGACTGAATTGATACCCATAGGTTTGGGTAGAGTTCCTTAGAACTGTTGGTTGCTTGTTGGCCTTAAGAATAAGAAATTAGTATAACCCTAGTAGCCGTCCACTCTAGGGAAGTCACCTGAATGATTAAGTTTAGCTGTCAGTGTAGCTAACCATTGAGACTGGACCGAATAATAGATGGCCGTTGGCGACCCATAGAATGACCTTGTGGCATTGAACGAGAGATGGTGATGAGTATTGACCTAAGGGAATGTATGCTTCAACTTGTGTCTTAAGAGATATTTGACCATTGAGGATTATATGTCGGCCATAAGTGGGAATTGCAATCGTAAGGTAAGGCTTGAGTGTACCTATAGTCGGGTAGCTAAGTTAACCTTGACTGTTGCATAGAATTATACCCTGATTCGGGTAATCGATAGTGGGTGACTTCGGATTGTGCCTTTTAGAAAAGATGAATTGCCTCGGTGAAAAATGTTGTTGGATTTGGGAAGGAAAATGATTGTCGTTGTGAAACCTTGATATGATTGGCTCTAAGTTAGACCCTTGATCGAATGTTAGAAATGTTATGCTTGGATGGATATTGTCCCTGACGTTAAGTGGTGGCCTGGAAGATAGTGATTGTGGCAAAGTGAATAAAGTGATAAGTCAATTGAAAGGATACTAAGTCTGATTGGAAAAGAGAATTATATTGTGGCTGATCGAATCGCACTAACATGGAAGTTGGCTGAAGTACATATATTTTGGGGACGCCTAAAATATGTGTATGGATCCAGCCGAAGTGATTGGTTGCGACTGAGATAACATTATGGGAAGAAATTATCGCACTAGCGCGGACTTTGGCTGAAATGCATATGTTTTGGGGACGCCTAAAATATGTGTATGGATCCAAACGAAGTGATATGTTGCGACCGAGATAGAAATACAAGGAAAATATTGGCGAATCAATGAAAAGTTACAAGTAATTGAAAAAAAGAGATAGACAGATCGAATCGTTGATGGATTTAAATGGTACAGTTGGATAGATATTTTGAAATAACCGAGTGGGCTGAAATGAATATTGATTTGAAACTGAATGAGTAAACTCATGGTGATTAAGTGAATCTTGTAGAAGACTTGTTTCCTTAAGTTTCGAGGACGAAACTTTTTCTGAGTGGTATATTATGTAATGTCCCGCTCCGCACGAGGCATTTGGTTGGCTCATTGGATGGGATCAGAATATTGGACCGTGACTTATGTTGGGAATCAGGAGAATTGAGACTGATGCAGTCTCTCTTAGCTGGCTAGACAGAATGGATATTGGAACGTGGCTCGCTGGTGGAGCTACGCTTAGTAGAATTTTGGGTGAGTGGAACTGTCCTTCCTCCTCCTTACTCCTTCATGCTTAATAGATGAAGTATTGAAATGCTATGAACTGCCCCTAAATGTCCCTTATGTTAGTTGCTGAATAATAGAGATGCTTTTGTTGAGAATTATTGAAATGTATAACACATTGAACTGTTAATGTGATTCGCTGCCTAAGAATGAATTGATAACGTTGCCCCTTATGCTTAACACTGCTGGAACAAGTGGACACTGGAATAATGAGATGCCTTATGAATGATAGAATAAGAAATGAACTGGCTATGCTATCAAACCAATGAACTGAATGAAACACTAGAATCATGTACTCTCTATATAACTGTTGCAAGAATATGAAATGTTGCCTGTCCCTTATAAGAAATGAATGAATGAATAAATGTCCCTACGAAATGAATGAGTGTTAATTTCCTCTTAAGAAAGGAATGATATGAGATACGTTGCAATGAAGCAATGAATGAGAAATGATAAAGCTGGGATCGTTGAGATCACCAAATGAAATGATGGAAATGATGAAATGAATAAGTCATTGAATATGACTAATGATGCACTGTTGCCTTTACTTTCCTTAATATATTTTACCATGCGATTATGTTCACAATCGAGTCGGACACGCATTCGCATGGTCATGGACAACTTGTATACAAGGTTTGAGTAATAATTTCCTCGAACGGTTCCTAGGGCCCTGGGGACCGATTCGGCCTAGGAGGAAATAATGATGAGTGCTATGGGAGCACGGATAAGGCGGGGTGGCATAGAGGCTCGCCACCTACTATGCTGACCGCATTATCTTAAAATGAAATGAAATGAGAAGAGTCCATATGGTTTAACAACACCAGTGACCATGTAGTCAGGATGCATGCTAATGAATGTTTTGTGCAGGCAGAGTAAGTATATCAGATAACCTGTATTTGATGCAGGTACGAGAAGTCGGCTATCGGTAAGAAATCACATAATTGTGATATTGTATAAGTTGGTTTAACTTGCCTACTTAACATGTTCAATTCATTATGCTAGAAAGATGCCTTGCTATAAATAGTGCTCAAACATAACATCCATGCTAAGTGATGCTTGAAGTGAGAACTGTCATAATATTTAAGATGTTAATGTTAACGATGCCTCAATGATGCCTTTTCATGATAACACCTAGTATGCCTCAATGATGCCTTTTCATGATAACACCTAGTATGCCTCAATGATGCCTTTGCATGATAACACCAAGAATGCTAAAAAGATATGTCCACATGAATGCTACAAAGAATATGTTTACATGCTTCACTCTGATTATTGCCCATGAACTGTAAACTGATGCTAGGCCCCAAATAGAAAGATCACTCTAATAAATGCATGCTTAAATGATCACTTAAATGTTGGTTTATGCGAGTGGGTTGGATTCTGCTCGCCAGTACATAGATGATGTGCTGATCCACGTTTTGTGGGCAGGTGCTTGTGCTTGGAATGTTCTACACACGAAGTTTAGCTGGATTGGTCCCGCGGCATCGAAGATTTGTTGGGCATACAGAAGCTCTCCTTGCACAAGATGATGTCTTCTGTTTATAAAGGGCATAATGTATGGAGCATTATAATCAGTTGTACCAGTGAGATTGTAAGCCAAGTCGGTATATCGAGTCGTAATCCATTGTATCCAAATATCAAATGTAAGCTGTATAGCATTGTTCAGTTAGTTTCCAATGTAAAGTGAGATATGATGTAATCATTGTACTTCAATACAAGTCTTGTACTCTTCTTCAATTATCAATAAAGAGAATAAAGTTCTACATATCTCTGTGTGGCTTCAAGTTACTCTTTTTCTCCGCTGCTATAAAGAAGTGACGTACTTCTATTTCATAAGAAAGATTGTCCTCATTAAATTCAATTTATCTGCTTCTGCCGCTGCGATGTGTTCCTATTTGAAGAATAATCGATTATGTACCATCTTTGCCTTATACAAGTGCAATACCAGACTTGTACGGCATCACGCCCAAGCGAGGACGATCGATTCCAAGAGATAAAATATGTGAATAAATGACTCTATGAATCGGGGCGTGACAGTAGCTGGGGGTAGTCAAGACGAAGCTCCGGAAGAAGCAACTCCTCTACAGGAGAGTGAGGCCGAAAGCGAAGCCTCGACTGATCCATCCGACTCCAGCCGTGTCATGACAGTATACATGACTGGGGGTGATACCGAGTCAGATGCGCCGCCAGCTGACCTCGTCCAGCGCATGGACACCTTGGAGGGGGGACTCAAAACCCTCTCCGCCTCCATGCAAACACTGACTCAAGCGTGTTTGAAATAAGGTCCGCTTTGGCCAGGGCGCCCTCTACCGGTCCTGATCCAGGGGCCAATGGAGAATCAAGTGTACCCCTTCAACGGGTATCCTTGGATACAGATCGCCGGAAAGCACCATGAACATCGGAGCCCTCAAATGCTCAACTCCAGGTGGTACCTCATTTCTTGACTCCCAGCTCTACGGAAGACGTGGTCGAGATGATCAGGGACTTGTGCGAGCGCTTTGAGTCCAAGAATAGACAAGAGGAGCGCCAAAAGATGGGCATTCCCCAACCTTATCCCTTCGAATGGAACAAAGTGGTTTATCCACCTAAGTATAAACTACAGACATTGACGCCGTACGATGGGAAGGACTCTCCGCGTCGCTATCTGACGTACTTCCAGTCTCAAACGGGACATCTCCCGAAGGAGGACGCACTACTCACCAGCATATTTATCGGGGCACTGAAAGGAGTGGCGTACGACTGGTACTGCAGTCTTCCCGACAATTCCATATCTTCTTTCGACGATTTGACTCGTCTCTTCCTCGACCGCTTCTATGACGACGGGAAGGACACGACAATGGCGTCCCTCATGGAGATACGCCATAAGGAGAAGGAAACAGTTCGAGTATTCATCGAACGCTTTCGACAGGCCTGCTTCAGACTGCCCCTAGGCATGCCAGAACATGCACTCCTCTTCTCCTGCAGCATGAACATGCTGCCTGCAGTCAAACTCTGGCTCAACTCTACTCCTCTTCCCGACTGGAGTTCCTTGATCATCGAAGCCGAAGCAGCAGAAAAGAAGGCGGCCAATGCTCATCTTCTGGGAGTCAGTTTCTCTGCCTTTGAGGACAAGGGGAAACGACCTGCAGCTAACAACCCCGGACGAGAGACGAAGGGGAAACAGATGTTGACTGTCAATGCCTCAAAAGGTGCATCAGCACCTACTCAGAAGCTGTAGCTCCCCTTCCCGAAAATTTTTGGAATATTTTTTCATTTTATTTATTTGATTAAAATAGTGAATTATGATTTTATAGATAATTATTTAATTAATTATTACGGTAGATGACTTTAGCCATAGTGGAGTTTTAGAATACAAGACGACTAGGAATCATGGCACGGATAGTGCAGTGGCGTGCCTTGACTAGAGTATTAGCCATGTCAAGGAAGACCTAGCCATAAGTATGTCCTAACTAGGAAAACCAGATCAAGTTGCGACTTAACCCCCACCGATGAAGTATTTATTTATTAAATTAGATATATTGATTTTAGATTACCCGATTGTACCAACATAGCCGAACTGAGCCCGAACCGAATCCAAGCATTTGTAGGTATGTAGTGAGAAAAAAGGCGACCATGTAGACATATTCTGGGTAGATGTAATATTTTTAGGAATTAGCAATTAATTCCTAATAATTGTTATATACATGTATTATAAGTATTAATATTATTTTAATAGTGTTTACAATAATTGTGTGATTTTCGGGAGTCAATAAAAAGTGTGCGTACTAGATTCACCAAACCTTACTACACTTGCTATTGAGTTATTTTTAATTATTATTGGGATTATTAGTATTATTAATAATATTGCGTTGTATTAAAATAATTAGTGATTATTAAAGGGCTATTTTCTTCATCGCCAAATAGGTATTGTTTATATTATATTTTGTATAAACGTATATCCAGAATTTATTAATGTATATACATACGTACATGTCGTATATATATAGGCGTATATGTGTTTGTGTGTATATATATATGTGTGTGTGTGTGGGTGTGTGTATACACATATACATAAATTTTATGTGAATTATTTTATGTGAATTATTTCATTAATGTATATACAAATATACATGTCATATATATAGGTATATAAATATATTCATGAATATACATCGCTTTGAGTACATATATGTGGTAGTATACATGTATGGATACGTATACACGTAAGCGTATGTAAATATATATACATGTATATATAATAGGCTGTAGTATATTAAGAAATAACTAAAACCGAGCCCAGCCCCAAGGGCCAGGCCCAGCCCAACCCGAGAGTGTAGAAGGGGGGGTTATATTAACTCAGTAAAACCGAGAGCCCCCCCGATCGTATAACAACAGGACATGCGCGTGAGAGAGGGAGAATCTCTCGTAAGCAATCGAAAACCTAACCTCCTCTAACCACCACCACCCCAGCCCCTGGGCGACCCTCCCAGCCCAGGGCGCCGCCGCGTAGGACTGCCGGCCGGCCGGGTCAGTCGCGTCAGCCGCGGTTGCAGCGCGCAGCAGGACACCGCAAGGTATGTACTTCGTAAACCCATATCTTCCTCAACTCTCGATCGATTTTCGATCTATAAACTAGTTCGGACAGCCTACATAACCCACTCCATACCCCATCAATTAGTTTTTAATCATTCGAAATAGACACTTTGAAAGATCGAGTAGAAAATCGAGGAAAAACTGTTCATATTGAACAGTACAACTGAGCCAATACGATGTTTTGGAAGGAAACTATCTGCCAATCCATGGCGAGATTTCAAATTCTATTTGAACAGACCTAGAGACAACATATACGAGATGGAAACCCCACTTTTGGTTTAATTTTTAGCTATTTGTACAGTAAGAAAATCCAGTTTGAAAACCAAGAAAAACCTGTTTTCAGAAATATAGAAAATAGGAAAAGTTGTTCCATACGACGTGCGTCCCGCCATTCCGGGCGACGTGGTCGCGAACCAAATGCATCGAAAGCTGCATAACGGCTTCGTGGTCGTGTGGGCTTTGACGGAATTCAAATTGGTCGCGTGTGCGCGACGAATTCGACGCGTATCCGTCGAAATCGCCCCGTATCCGTCCAATACAAATTCAGTCATAACTTTGTGCACGCTCGTCAGATCGAGACGAAACTTATGCCAACAGAACCGTATCATTTTTTTGGTCCTGCATGCCAAGTTTGGTCCAATTCTGAGACAGTTGAATCCGACGTCATTTTACGGGCCCCACGGTCCCACTCAACGGGCGATTTTGTGCATGGCCAGCCGGAATCCAACTCTGGACATACGGTTGGGTTCGTATCGAAAAACTGGATTCGTAGATATATAGTTTGATGACTTTAGAGACCGTTGACTCTGGCACACTTTTCGGTGCAAAGCGGGTCCAACGACGGACATCGTTTTTGTCCGAAATTACCGTTTTGCCCCTGTGTCCAGAATTGGACTTAAGGACAGGCAATCCTAGCTAATTTGACTATTCTGAGAACGTTGGTACTATTTATTTCAGCATCCGGAGACTTCTGTATGTGTTGATTGATTGTGGCTCATTGTGTGGTACAATATTATTGGTTTCTCCAGCTAAGAATCTCAGGCAAGTGCACTTTCTGATTGCTTTCCGATTCATAGTAGTTTTCTCATTTCATGTCTATATATATATATATCTTGCTGCTTGTTGACACGCTCGTCACACGGAGTAGTCGGGAGGGAAAATATCTTAGTAAACATGTGGACTACCCAGAACTATCCCCGTGTCTTTCGTGAATGCTAGCCGCTGCGCACGACACGTGCAGAGTGCCTGATTTACCTTCTAGCCTTCCACATGCCGAAAAGGATATTTCACACCACGTGCAATGATTTTTACTTTTCAATATGCGTTGCACATCGTGCAACGATCATTTCCAATATTTACCGCACCTCGTGCAACAAATTACTCTCGACTTTTCAAGTCAATGCACAATCCGTTTTAACACATTCGGTATTGGCTTATCACTTCTCACTTTCATTTTAATGCATATTCACCATTACTCGTTGCACTTCGTGCATCATTTCATTTCTCTTTCAACATGTTACATTGCTACAACATCTCAAATCGTATTTCACAATTTGTTGTGCTTGCAGCAACTAACATTTTTACGGCTCGTTTGCGTTCAATGCAATATACCCTTCGCGACTTTCTTAGCAAACATCATGAAATTTCCAAAATACATGCGACAAAATTTCATGATTTGTATTAGACTTATTGTATGGAACATCCAGTACGGCATCGAGTAGAGTCAAGAGTGATATCAAGTGGTGGTGGGCAACTTTTCGAATTATAATGAAGCGGGCGTCCAGAGGAAATTGAGCCTAGAGCTCTGATACCAATTTGTCACGCCCCGACCCAGAATCACCCGAATTATCATCCTCGCAGGGGGCGTGATGCCGCGCGAGCCTGGAGTTGCGCTCGTGCAAGGCAAGATGACAAGTTCTCAAATGGTTATCTTTTGATTCGATATTAACAACGAAAGGAAACAGAGTATACGAAACAATTCTCTTTATTGATATCTGAAACCGAGATTACAAAGGCTTTCGATAGCCTAACAATATATGCCAGATTGGCTACAACACTCAGGTTCTCTCTTGCCCACAAAGGATTTCACCGTTCCATACATCATGCCTTCTATATCTCGGCCGTATCAATCCAGCTGCGTAGTTCGAGCGTCAATGCGATAGCACGCTTCAATGCGCTTCGGCATTCCAAGCCTTAACACGTTCAAGCAATGCTTCGTCGAGAGCAATCCATTCCCTGTACCCTGCATGAAACTGGTGGGGGATCAGTACGTTCGTCCTCGCATGTACTGAAGCAAAGATCATCTTTCCAAACCGACATTTTAATATTTATGTTGAATCATGCAACTTAGCTTATGATCTTGCTATGTTCTCCTTAGGGTCAATTTTATGGCATCTTTGAAAGCGTAAAGCATGTTATCATAGCATCATGTTATCGAATTGAATAGGCAAGCAAACAAGCAATCTTTTTTTTGATTCGTGGCGCGACTTACCAAGTCAACGCACTCGCCCTTGCACTGACGCAAGGTGAATATGCCGTAATCCTTCTCTGTCATGTTATTGTGCATCTCTAAGCAGGATCTCTATGCGGGACGCATATGCGCCTACACTTTCAATCTATCGTTCCTTAACTATATGAGGGCCGTTGGCGTATCCGCGCCGGAATGGACTAAAGGAGTTCCTTTCTTTTCTCTCCTTCTTTTCTCTCTATTTGGTCGGGCTGCCCGGCGTTTCACGGGTTGGGTCACCTCCCAACAACCGAAACGTTCCCGCTGCATACCATCATTTACGGCTTTTCCCATCTTGTTTAAGGATGTGCGCCTACAAAGATTATTCGAATCCCTCCGCGGCCAATCGGTTCCGGGGCGCTCCTCCGGCATTTAACCGTTTTGGGGGAAACACCCGTGCACGGGCTATTATCAAAATTTAATCTCGAGCCCATTCCAATCGACCATGCAACGCCCTATCATTCAAGTAATCAAATTCAAACAACCAAACATAGTCTTGAGTCCAAGACTCAGACTTATCATCTTGCATCTCTTTCGTTAGCTTTCCGTGTTCTTAAATTTCATACTTCGTTTCAATGATTCAATAGCATCGTGCCTCAACTCAATGCTCGTCAACCGAACGACCCGAAGGTCTTGAACACCTTTCGAGGCACCATGTCATATTCGACAGTTCCGCCACATTCATGCCACAACTGTATTCTCTCGCAACGAAGCCATCTTTTATTATCCCGTGCACGTAGGCACGTTTCGACCGTATCCCCATGTTCTATAACTTAGCATTCAATGTTCGGGGCTTGCGCGCTCGCCTATTGTCTTTCAATGTTCTAGCCGTCTAACTCGTGCATCAAAGGCACGGTATGGTTCGTGCACTAAGGCACTCGCCGATTACAGTTATCCCATGTTCTTACGGCTTGTGCACCGAGGCGCTCGCCTTAGCGATATCCAATGTCCCATAGCGACTCGTGCATATTGATACACGTTTTATTTTAATTGTTCTAACTTATCGACTCACACTATGATTTTATCTCCGATCGGCCACGTCCGTGGCGTCGATAGGTTAACTTAGCATACAATGATATATTTGACTTATCGAATGAAGGAGTAAAAAGAAGTCAATCCTCCCACCTTGAGTCAATACGCCTTCGTCGTTTCGCCGAGCCGATGCGACTCGATTTCATAACTTTGTTGCACGGCCACTCTCTTGACTTAGCCATTCGAGCACTTCGTGCTTCATTGAGTTATACGTCCGATTTGACTTAGCGTGCCCAAGTCTCGGCCCGTCGTAAGGCGACGATTTGATTTCGCGAACCCCTTACTAAATATGTCAAAAGATCGACCTCTAATATTTTCCCGTCAAAGTATAACCTGTACACGAAACCAACTAAAATCAATACTTGCAACGATTCGGACTTGCGCCTTGGTCGATTCGATTTCTTAGAATCTTCGAGCCGATTCAACGCACTCATCCTTTAGGGCAATGCGGTGCTTCGCATCGATTCAACTCGATGCATTCTTTTGGGACAAGGCAACTCTTCGCATCAAATTTGTTTGATGCATTGTTCGGGACAGCTTAACTCTCGTATCGTTTTGCATTGATACATTTCCTTTGCGTCAACTCGACTCGTTGAGTCAACGCTTCAGCGTAATGCGCCGTGCGGAGTGGGGCATTACATCTTACGTCTAGACAGAGGAATGCCAAAAAGCTTTCGACGATATCAAGGCTTACTTGATGAGCCCGCCAGTCCTGGTGGCACCCATCGCCGGCAAACCATTTCTCCTCTACGTCCGTGCCATGGATCATTCCTTCGGCGCTCTGCTGGCTCAGAACAGCGATACAGGCTACGAGCAAGCAATCTACTACCTCAGTAGAACACTGATCGGGGCCGAACACCGGTACAACCTCGTTGAAAAAGAGTGTTTGGCTTTGGTATTTGCCATCCAGAAGACTCGCTATTATGTTTCGGGTTAGAAAATTCATGTCATCTTCCGAGTCAACCCACTCAGAGTTCTCATGACGAAGCCAGGATCATTGAACTCCCGGCTAGCAACATGGGCGATCCTGTTGACGCCGTACAACATGGTGTTCGTCCCACAAAAAGCTGTCAAGGGTCAGGCTCTGGCCGACTTTTTAGCTGGACACACTACAAGAAAAAACCTCTTTTACAACGTTCCATCTACAACACTTGCCGAAAACGTTGTAAATATGGGGGGCCTTCTACAACCTTTATTGTAAAAACGTTGTAAAATACATGTACAAGCAACGTTTTGTATTCAAATGTCATGACTTCTACAATGGTAATTCTCAAAAGTTGTGTATTACTGTCTTCAACAACGTTTTATTAACATTACGATATTTATTAATTTTGACTACATTTTCTTAATGTTGTCCAAGTTATTAATTTTGATAATATTTTTGAAACATCGTGTCATAATCAACAACGTTTATCAACAGTTGTACATGTTTCATGTTTTACAATGTTTGTTTAATATTGTAAAATTAATTCTATTTTACCACTTTATATAGATGTTGTATATGTAATGTCATTTTATAATGTTTAAGAATCATTGTAAAATGGTTATATTTAACAACTTTTATAAAAATGTTGTAAAGATGTGTATTTCACAATGTTGTAAATTTATCTTCAAAATGTTGCTAGGATGATATTATTTCGAGATATTTAGACTTTGGGTCTCAAATAAGATTTAAAATTTGTGTTTGGGTCTCCACGTTATACATAATTAGTGTTTAGGTTTCAAAAGTGTCACCAAAAGTAATTAGTGACACTTTTGAGACCCAAACACTAATTATGTATAATATGGAGACCCAAACACAAATTTCAAAAATTATTTGAGACCCAAGTCTAAATATCTCTATTATTTCAAATGTTGGTCTTATTAGGTCAACACCTCATTTGGCTGCTCGTGCTTAAATGGATCTATCACATGCTAAAACCCATCCCAAGAAATATATATATATATATATATATATATATATATATATATATATATATATATATATATAGCCGAGAACTAATGGTCAAGTGGTTATTAGAGTGAGACATATCCCCCCAGAGGTTACAGGTTTGAGCAACGGGGGAAGCACATTTAATTTCCTGTAGAAAAATTAATATGAGGGCAACCAGAGTGTAGGTTGATTGCGCGCGGGTGCGATACAAGTGCGCTGCAAGTGCGGACCTTCGAACTGAGTGTGTAGCCGAGTTTGTAGGCCTTCGGGCCAGGAGTTTGTAACACAATATATATATATATATATATATATATATATATATATATATATATATATATATATATATATATATATATATATATATATATATGCAAATGACCTCTAGCCTAGTGGTTAAGAGAGATGCATGCGGCCCAAGTGGCCGGGAGTTCGAGCCTCAGTGGAGGCGAGTTCGCCACAAGTAGTACCCTTGCTTCAAGAATATATATATATATATATATATATATATATATATATATATATATATATATATATAGGATAAGTAAGTTTTCTTCATTTACATGCTTTTACAACTTATTATGCTTTTATACCCTTGACGATTGTCTATTTTGTTCAACTTTTTTTTTTTTTTGAATTAACTGGGAAAGAGATCTCCAACATCAGCATTGGTTAGTATCGGTAGCGACAATATCAGATTAGGATTAGCCAAACCTCTTTTACAACGTTTCAACTACAATACATCCTAAAAATGTTATAACAAGGGGGGGGGGGGGGGTGTCTTCTACTTTCTTTTATTACAAAAGCGTCATAAATACCTGTGTAAACAATCTTTTATATTCAAACATTAAGATTTTACAATGGTCTATCACAAAAATTGTCTATTACTATCTTCGACAATGTTTTAATAACATGTAAAATTTATTAATTTTGACAACATTTAATTAATTTTTGTCAAAGTTATTACTTTTGACAATATTTTTAAAATAGTATAAAATATTATGTTCAACAATGTTTAGCAACTGTTGTAAACTTTCTATCTTTCACAATGTTAAACGTTGTGTATGTATTACCTTTTTACAATGTTTAAAAAATATTGTAGAAGTATTATATTCAACAACTTTTACAAAATATTGTAAAAGATGTGTATTTCACTATATTTATACAATATTGCAAATTTATGTTTATTTTGGGACAAATATTGTGAATGTATTTTTCTTCTCACTATTTTAAATTGCACATCCATATGTTTGACAAAAAAAGAGGCAATCCATCATAAATTACATGTTTATTATGTGTGTGGGTGTATAGGGGGTGAATTTCCCCCCAAATGTTTCATTCTCCCTCAAAAAATAGAAGTCGTCTTCTATTATTTAAATTAGTTACTACAAGTTGTGACTAGTTGACAAATCATTAATTTTGATTATTGAATATGGTGTCTTTTTATATTGTTTGATTTAGCTTGAGTTGGTAAAGAACTTTAAAGGAACAAAGTAAGTCACTTTATTGCTAACAACATGTACAAATTGTGTGGCACCAATCAAACAGCTGCACAATGGAGCAGACAAGCACTAAGTATATGCAGTAGTTGCATTCGTTTGTTGCGTCAACTAAACCACAATAAGGCAGAACACGACAGTAACATCAGTTGCATCGAACCCAAATATTGTCCAAAGAGTCATTGTAACACCACAATTTACTTCTTTGCATCTTGACCTATTGCAAATTAATCAAGCATGTTCCTTTGTAAATTGTCACATATGTACCATTTGTAGTTCAATATCATCGGAAGAGGATAAACTTATTGGTGGTGGCCAAGTGTGTCCGTCGTAGCGACCACGTATATGATAGTGCGAGATTAGGGACTTTGATAGCTTAATTGTAGAATATACTGTTGCAATACACAAACGCTTGTTACAAGATATGTCGTACAAAATTAATCTAGACACAGAATATAAAAATTATATATAATAACAAATATAAATTGTTGATCAGATATAAACAATTTTCTCCAGCTCGAAGTCATAATAACATCCAAAATCTATTGATAACCAATATTTTATGTAACTCACAATCATGAGAATTGTTTTATATGCACATCTATAGTTAGTATTACATGCAACATATATTAAGTAGTCCAAAACATCCCTAGACTTTTGAAATATTTGTTTGCCATTTTCCAAAAACTCTCAGGGCCCTACCCTACACATAAGGGTCCCGTGGCAGTGGACATGAAAATAATTGCAACTTGCAACAGAAAAGTATAAAGGACTAAGGAAACAAAAAAAAGTTTGGACTCCACTCTCCACTCTTTTGAACTATGAGCAGTCTTCTTCTACTTTTTCATATGTAAAGTATAAAAATATACTTAGTCGAAAAAAGTATGAAACATGTATTGGTAACGGTTTAATTTGACTCAGCGGCATATGAATAATTAAAATTAAAGGGAGTTGTAATTGTCAATAAGGGGGCGTTCGGTACGAGGAATAATATATAGCCAAGAATTCTATATTTTCGAAAATCAAATTATAAGTAATTATATTCTTTGGAAAATTACGTTCCCATGTTTGGTAACTATATAAATATTCCCAGGAATAAAAAACAAAATAAGAAAAAAATCCAAAGAGGAAATAACGTCAAAAAGGTAAAAAGAAGTAAAACCGACATAAAATGATTTTAAAGATCGACAAAAAACAAACAAAAAAAAGATCAAAAGCGAAAAAATAAAAAATTAAATAAAACGACCCAAAAAATCCCCAAAAGTGAAAAAAAAACGACAAAAGGCAAAATACGAAAAAAAACGACAAAAGCGACAAAAAGCCAAAAAAAGACAAAAAACACAAAAAAATAAAAAAAAACAAAAAGACAAAAAAATAAAAATAAAAAAAGGACAAAAAACGACAACAAACTACTTAAAAACGACAAAAAGGACAAAAACGAGAAAAAACAACAAAAAACGATAAAAAGATAAGGAATTACCAAAAAGCGACAAAAGAACAAAAAAGACAAACTTAAAAAAAAAAGAAAAAGGACAAAAATAACAAAAAATGACAAAGAACGATAAAAAAATGAAAAGATGACCAAAAAACGGCAAAAAACGATAAACACGACAAAATGTCCAAAAATGAGAAAAATGACAATAACTACTACAAGAACGACAAAAAAGAAAAAATTACAAAAAAGCGACCAAATGACAAGAACGATAAAATGACAAAAAAGTCCAAAAAAGTCAAAAACAAACTACCAAAAAATGACAAAAATGACAAAAAAAAACGACCAAGAAGCAGCAAAAAACGATAAAAACGCAAAAAGACGACAAAATGTCCAAAAGAAGAACAAAATGACAAAAAATACTACAAAATCGACAAAAAGAAAAAAGGACAAAAAAGATTTTAAAAAGGACAAAATATGACCAAAAAGCGGCAAGAAACGATACAAAGACAAAAACCGATAAAACGAAAAAAATTGATAAAAATGAAAATAACGTTAATGATTAAAAAAGATGGAGAAAATTTAAGGTTTTTTTTTGTCCGGGCAGAAAAAATATACCCATCTATTTTTAAGGGATAAGGGTATTTCTAATTCCCGAAAATAAATTTTTATAGCCCAAATAAACATCGTAATAGATTCCCACCCTAAAATTTTCAAGGAATAAAAAAATATCGCATACCAAACACCTCTTAAATCTTTCACAATGTCCAAGAATTTTAAGTGGGTTACCAAATTATCATTAATTTATAAGGGAAGATATATATTTTAAAAAAAAAAACTGTAATAAATTGATGATAGTTTTGGTAACCATCTTAAAAATTCTTGGGCATTTGGCAATTGTCCAAATTAAAATATGATAAATAACATAAGTGTGTTTGGTCACGAGAAATTGGGTGAAAGAACCAAAAATATATTTGGTTCTCACTACACCAAAACAAGCAATTTGTAGGCATCATTTTTTAGTTGTAACGATTAATACATTTACAAATTTATAACGGTAATTAACGTGATAATAATTAAATAAATGTTATTGAATTAAAACTTTATGTTTGATTTATTGAAATAAACATTACAAAAATTACAATTTTATTTTTTATTATTTTTATTATTTTTGTAATAGTACAAATTGTTACAAAAGTTCAATACATTGTCAAAATTGAATCACATGGCTTCCACGTGACTCAAGGAAAGTGTTGCAAACAGAACTACTCTTTTTTTTTTAACTTCTTCGCACATTTTTTCGTCTTTCCCTCTCCTTCCCATCTCTCTCTTTCTAGCTTCCTCTCCTTTCCCTAAGGCCTCGTTTGGTTCGCGGAATCTCCCAGTTGGAAAAGAAAAGTGATTACTTTTCTATGTTTGGGTGCCCAAGGAATTGAGGAGGAAAGAAAAGTGATTCCCAATGGAAGAAAAATTAGGAGGAAAAGTGATTCCATCCATCCAAGGAAGGAATCACTTTTCCACATTGAATTATTCACTTTCCTTTCCAAATTTTTTGGCATTGCCAAACATCGAAAAGAAAAATCAATAGGAATTAAAATTTTCCAAAGGAAAGGAAATGACAAGGAATTGATTTCCTTTCCCTTCCATTCCGCGAACCAAACGATGCCTAAATCTCTTTTATGTCCACCAAAATCCCTCACTCTAGAATTCCTCCTCCTAAATCCTTCATCTTTGCCTGCTCCTCCTCTTCCTCTTTCTGGGAGAGAGACGAGCAACGATGGCTCCGCGAAGAGCAGCGAAGGCTGCGGGAGGAGTCCCGACGGCGATCGGAGAGGGAGTCGCTACTTAGCCAGATTGTCGGCCACCCTCTGCCATCGGATAGAGGCCACGGAGCACCACCGCGCACTGGAGGAACCTTCCATGGCTTCGCCGCTGCTGGAGGAGGAAACAGAGGTGAGTACCATCTTCACCAAATTGGGACCGACCGTCGCCAAGATAGGACATGGTCTTTCCCCCATGTCAGACATTTTCCCTCGTGAATTCCTAGAGGAGCTATCAGAATTTCAGGTCCCTCCATACCTCTATACATTTTTTCTTTGTTGTTGTTGCTCCTTACATATTCGATCATAGTCCTCACACAAGAACTCGGCCCAAACTTATTTTGCTCTCTGCAACGAGGATTATAGGCGAGAGAACTCATCACTTCATGAGTTCTCCTTTGCCTCCAAGGGTAAAACACTAGGAAGTCATGTCCTGCCACTAGATCGGCTAATGGATTGAGCAAATTCCTGACCCCTTTCTTATGGTGTGATCATGGTTGAATGATGGACTAATTTGTCCCATGACAGAAATCACACGATAAGGTTCCTGATTTACCTTATAATGACCTGTCTAGAGGAATTTCCAGTCTAATCCAACACTAGCACATAGTTTGTCCCTTTACTGCAATTCTAGAAAAGAAGGTACATGATGTACTCCTGACCATGAGAGATGAAGATCATGTTCTCTAGGTACACAGAAAAATTCCTATTCTCCTTCATTGCATTTTGCTAGGGTCTTTGCTGCCTTAATCGCAGGTGGAGCAGTGCAAAGTTGGCACGTGTAAGAGGATCGGTTATCGTCAAAACCCTCTTTGCTAAGTAACATCAATTAACAGTTTGTATAACTATGACTTCATATGTTTCATAAAAAGATAACTTGTTTCGATATAAAATTTGGTTTGTGTAGGCCTCTGATCTATTTCTAACATGAAAGTTAAATGGGAGTAGAGTCAGGTCAACCGGGTTCATAGTATGTGTGTGCCGGGTAGATAGCAAGATTTAGAGTATCGTCTGATAACGGCAGATATCAGCCGATACCAATACCAATACGCATTAGTTGAATATATATTGGTTTTAGAGTGTGCAGTCTTATTGTACTTAGACCCCATCGATACCAGCGCATACTAAATTAGGACTCTCCTTCTAGGCCGATTCAACAAAACAATGAGCAGTAAAAGAGATGTATGGCAAAAGAACAATATCGACACAATAATTTGATCATGCTAAATATCGACATGCTATGGTCTGTTGATAAATTTTCGTATCGACAACTTGTAACCATAGACATTTGTCACAGTTGTATACTTTAAATTTACAAAGTTAATATCATATTATTCCATTAGAACTATATATTGTGAGGGTCTTTGTCTAAAAGCAATTAAAATAAAGCAACAATACATATTTCAGGTGAACAATTTAGAATTGTTAAATATTATTGTTCAATTTATATATGTTTTCCATGAAGTATAACAAAGTCCATGGAACTTTGTCAAATCTTTCATGGAGCTCTCTTATTCTCCATAGTCGACCCCATCTTCATGGGAGAAGTCTTGGATGATGATGATTCAAAACTAATGGGGAACCATAAATAATACATAGGATTATGGTTAAATGTAGCACATATTCTTTGAATACTTGGTACTTAGGTCAATTTATATATGACTCAAACTCACTTGCAATCTTGAAGATGTAAAGGTTCAGTATTAAGATTTTCCGATGCTCGGTACCTAGAAAGGAGCTACAGTCCCAAAAAATTGTGATGTGTCATATGAGACTCATATTACACAATCCGGACACTCCAAAATCTTGGCCCTGTTTTGTTGGACACGTATTGGAAAAACTCCAGACACACAAGACACACTTGAACACACAAAAATTGTTGATGTATGTGTTACCATGTCATATCCGTGTCCATGAAAGATAAGTCTGAAAATTTAACAAATCTCAGCCATTTTCTTTATCTCGATCCCCAATGGAACGAGGGCTTGGACGAGATTCAAAATGCCGAACACTTCATATAAATGAACAAAGTATTGCTATCGGCAGATTAATATTATCCACGTGTCATCTTAAGTCATACAGTTTGTTTTGCACATGAGGAATCAAATTAAATTACTTGAGTAGTATCAGCTTAAACTGTGTCCTGAGATGACGGATGGCTGCTATCTTTCAAAAACACAAGTTAGGATCATTGAATATTGAGATTGATGCATGCACACCTCCATGGATTGTTCCCTGTATCATGTAGTTTGATGCATACCCAAGTATTCCGGTAGCCTTACCTTGAATTAGCAGATCATTTACTGTAGTCCAGTAGCAGCTTTGTTGATAGCAATTAGCTAACTTGTTCAGTAGTCCAGTAGCAGGCTTGATCATCAGTAATAGCAGATAGCAGAGTAGCAGTTAGTTGACAGTTAGACAGTCATCAAGGGAGTTCCAACCTGGCAACAAGAGATCATCCAGTCAGCAACAGTTGGTCTAGTCCGCTAGAGAAGAAGGGGTATAATTGTAATTGCTCTTACATTTTTGAATTGTATAAATACCTGTAAGGAGGAGGGAAGAGGGATGATGAATCCATATTTGGGGATCATGACCACACATACACTGAAACATCCCTAAATTGGATTTTAGATACTGCTGTTTAATTTTTTTATTGTTGTTCAGTTTTTCATGTTTAAGTTTGAATTAGATTTTTTGATATTGTTGTTCAGTTTTTGGAATACTGTTGTTCAGTTTTTTGATACAGCTATTCAGTAGATTTTAGATACTCCATGGTAAGCAAAGTCCCCAAATTGGTATCTGTTTTCTTTAACATGATGTTCAGTTTTTGGAATACTGTTTCTTTTGGAATACTGTTTTCTTTAATTAGATACTATTGTTCCGTTTACATCTCTTCTTATAAAAAGAACTAGAGTTTTCTTTAACATGCTTTTCTTTGGCTAGCTGTTAAAAAGATAAATTGGGTTTCTTAAGTTTGATTATCATTTGGCAAATTTTTATGTATTAGAAGTTACATGTACGTGTCAGTATTTCTTGAAATATTATGGCAGGAGGTCTGAGTTTTTTCCCCACTTATGGGGTAGTAGTGGGAAGTTATTAACATGTAACAAGGAGGTCTGAGTTGTTTTAAAAGGCCAAGGTTGCCACTATATTAAGTAGTAGGCAAAATAGTAGAAGATTTTCCGCAACTGCTCTCAAAAGTGTGAGAGAGCATTGTTCATTAATTGTGCTTCTTTGGAATTTGGTTCCGAATTTTTTCTCTGCTTACACAGCTTTATCACTAGAAATTTTGGTAGGGGCAAGATAGCAGGACAACTTATGAAACTCCTTTGCTGGAAAGTATAGCAACAGCAGCACAATAAGTACCATACCTACTTACTACATCGGTTCAATTGATACATACAAAGCGTGTTTGTTCGGCTTATACATACCCTAACTTAATTGCATGCCCATGGACCGTTCCTAAGGTTTAGGAGACCTAGGTCGAGAACCGAAAATTAGGTCTCTCTTATCCACCTTAAGCTAATTATTAAAAAACAATTCCTTTAGCAGTCTTATTCGAAAATTGGGCATTCCTTATCCACCTATAGTTTTGAGCCTTTTTCTTCAAAATTTGAATCTTTTTGTTAATAAAAGATTAGTCTAGGATTGATAGTAGGCCTAGACTACTTTAGGAAAAAAAACGGACCTCACATAATTGGATGCCTAGGACGGTCGCCTAGCCCGCCCTTGCTCTAGGCCGGCCCTGCAGCATGCCTTATAGATACACTATACTTGATAGAAAATGAGTGATTTTGGCTTCCAAAGTGCATGCATGAAGCACATACATATTGGCAGTCACGAATAGACTAGTTTGCTAGTCATAAATAAACTGAAAGGCATTTTGATAAATGATGAAGAACATTTTTTGGCTCATATTTTGTTTCGGTCCAAGTTTGTACATGTTTCTGAGTTTGTACAGGTTTGTACAGGTTAAAGTGTTCGTACACGTTTGTATGTTTGAGTTTTTTTTTTTGCTCATAAAATAATGAACTCTCTTCTGGATATATGATACAAATGCAAATTTCTAATATTGTGGCAGGAGGCCTGAGTTTGTACAGGTTTGCGGTTTGGAAGTCAGAAAATGCCCATGATCATTATTCGAGACAAATGGAATAATATTTCTTATGTTTAATATTTGTCAGTCTGTGAACACATTTCTCTTTCCAAATATATTATGGTTGAATACAAATATTTTTTATGTATTAGAAATATTTGCAAATTCTTGTGCTTTCTTTACCAGAGTCAGAGAAATACAAGAACCAATCTCCAGTCTCTTGTGCTTTTTCTTCCATATTTTTTTTTTCTTTATGTGCCTCATTGAAATAAGTTGTGATCAAATTATTTTTGTCATGGTTTTAAACGATCTTTAAAATGTCTACAGGTCGTCACATGTTTTGCTTTCTCGGTTATCATCTCTCTAGGCAATAACAAGAACGTAAAATGTTGGAAGGGATTAGTCTCTGCCGCTCAAATTATTTTCACAGTTCTTGGATATTTTTTCAGCATGACTGTTTAGTAAAGTTGTATTAAACATGTATACAATGTTTATGTAAGACATTTGAACTTTATTAGTGTATGTAGTCTTAACATGGTTTATTCTCCTTGTTCTTGTGCTATGTTCATGTATATTCTAAATACTTTCATAAAAATGTCAAATTTTATACAAGATTGTCAATTGCTATTTTGTTACAGACTTTTAGACAGACTTGGAATTCTACAGGTTTTGAAATTCATAGCATAACTACTTATGTTAGGAGCGTTAGGTTTTGAAAAGCTTTGTTTCAGAATGTGTTTCTGGTGTTCCAAAATTGGAACATTTTTCAGCAAGTAGTGCAAAAAAGTAATCTGAAACGCTTTGTTAGGAACGTTTTTTCGGGTGTTCCAATACTGGAACACTTTTTATCCGTTCCATCATGTGCTGAAAAAAATTAATCTGGAACTCTTTTCTAGGCACGGTTTATTGGTGTTCCAATACTGGAACGCATTTAAGATGTTCCAAGAAACGTTTATTGGAACGCTTTTAAGGCGTTCCAAGAAACGTTTGTTGGAACACTTTATTTCCGTTCCAAAGAATTTGGTAGCCCAAAAATAGGCACGGTAATTAGGCGTTCCTGAAATTATTTGGAACGGACTTTTGCCGTTCCAAAATAACCATTTTGGTGTAGTGTTGATTTTATTGAAAGCCCTAATTTCAGTTATGATTGTTATTTTATGTGCTGATTTTAGCGACCTCTATGAGTCATCTTCCATCTCACAACTGGTATACTTCTTCTATCCCATTATTTTTTTTATCATCATCTTATTTTTCTCTCCTCTATATCATGTGACATTCCTATGTAGCAATTCCTGTCAACAAGCAACTCTATAGAATCATTATTTCTTTTTTACTATTGGGGCAGCAGATATTGTTTTCTCAACCTTCTATGTATTGGTAAGTTTTTAGACTTCAAATCGTGTTCTATTATATTGAAGTTGGCTTCTAGATCTATAAATAGCATATAATAGATGCATTAAACAATTGCATTTAGTTGCATAAATCTGACCTTATTGTAGAAGAATGGAATTTCAGAACCAGAAAGTCTATGCGCCAGACTACATGCGTCAGAGCTTGGGCAAAGTACTTCACAACAGAAAGCAAAAAATATAGACATTGAAAGAGGACTGTTTATTTAACATATAAAAGTCTATTACATGTCTAAGAAAGACTGTACAAAGGAGAATTTCTACAAAGAAAAGATCCTAAGTCTACAACCAGCAATCAACATGCGCCCTCAGCCAGGGCATCCCAACATGCGCCCTCAGCCAGGCGCATCCTAACATGCGCCCTCAGCAAGGCGCATCCGTTTCAGCAGCTCAGTTATGTGCATCCTCAGTTATGTGCATCTCTTTGGCAGCTCAGTTATGTGCATCCCTTTAGCAGTCCAGTTATGTGCCGCTCTTCCAGCCAAGCTCACCTAATAAATGCTTCGACTAATGAAGCATTTATTGAGCAGAACGAGGGTGGCAATCAACCCTCTAGCTGGAGGAAGGTCTCCCCAAACCAAGGAAGAGAAGAGCACCGCAAATCTGTGGCCAGGGGAGGCTTCGAAAGAGCCTCCAAACACCAAGGAAGACCTGATCGAAACCGCGGCCAAAGGAGCAGCTTTCAACACAACCAGAATGGGCTACGCCCATTTTGAAGGAAGAAAGAGTCACCAAAGCCGTAGCCGCAATTCCGATCTACAGCTCTTCCTGCACAACGAAGACGAGGCCCGAGCATCCCTATCTTTGGATGCAACAGGCACCTTCCGCCTGCCTCGGAAGCCCTCGATTCCGACTTTTGGATGTAACAGTCACCTTCAAGTACATCAACAAAGACACTGCGTCGCATCTTCACTCTCGGGAGCATCTCGTCAATAGAATGCATTCGAGTACACAAGTTCATGTCGGAAATACGTGAGAGAACGAGAAGCAAACCTTCTCTCCATGCTACTATTTATAGGCCGGGCAAATCAAACCCACGCGCCAAGTGGATGGCTCTCCGAATTCCGTGCAATGAATTTGCATTAAATGGATGAACCGGACGCTTCGAATTCAGCCAAGTCAAAACGGCTATTTAAAGCACTCGAAGAACGTAACAGTTGCACCATCAAAGATGTCTCACGAAGCGGATCCGCCGGCCAGACCGCGCATCACATAGACGCGCCCTTCAACATCAAGCGCATCACACAGACGCGCCATTCAGTACCAAGAACATCATGGGGATGCGCCCCCATGCGTCCCCATACGCCTAGTGGAATGCCAACCGACGCGCCCACTCAGCTATCCATCGAATGTCACAAACATTAAATGCTGAACTGACAGAGTTGGCAGCACGCCTCCCAAAGTATGAACAGTCGGCAGCTTTTTCAGAAGACGAAGCATCGCCAACGTCAGCATCATCATTACTTCCCTCCGACGGCTACTGCCACGTGGCCACCCAACCATCTCGCATGCGCCTCTGCGGCCATGCGCCCAAATCTGCATACGCCTCAAAAGCTGTGCGCCTCAGACTTTTCACTGATCCCTAAAGACAGAAGAAAAGTCACCGTCACAACTCTGCATGCGCCTCAAAAGCCCTGCGCCCCAGACTTCTCCCCGATCCTAAAAGACAGGAGTAAAGTCACTACTGAAGCTCTGCATGCGCCTCGAAAGCCATGCGCCCAGAATGGTTCGTGACTCCTAAAGGTTACGAGCCAAAATCTCCTTATGAGCCCAATCCTAGACGCATCCTACCAGATCATCCCCCACCAAATCAGAGATCTCAGCAACAGAAAGATCTTCTTCTCTGCTACGTGCCGACTCACAACAGCAACATGAAGAAGTCAACCCCTCGATCAGGGTGCATCGTCCATGCGCCTCTACCAACAATCAACATGTGGCATCCCCGCGTACAGGCGCATCCTACATATGCGCGCATGAGCAGCCAACCTGCAAAACTATAAATAGAGGGACCATTTCCTTCTTCCATACATACACGGACCGACCTACGTGCACACATATCAACCTCCACAACGAACAGACAGAGACTTCGTACCACCAGAGAGGCAGATACAGACACTCAACGTCTTCCTCCTCTTAGCAAGCTCCAGCACCCAGAGCAATCCAGATCTTCAGAGAACCGATAACCGTCGTCAGATCGTCAACGGAGTCAACGCATTACCACTCACTCCATCGGCACTAGGGACCCAGATTAAACAAAAGTGTACTCCTAGGACTACATCTAAGTCCTACATTGTAACACTGTTCTGTTTGTATTGAAATTTGCAATCATAAGAATTTTAATGGCAAACAAGCTGGCGACTCTGCTGGGGACCTCTTTCTCCTCCACCGAGAAAGCTGTGTCGCAGTCCGACGACGTGAAGGTGGGCTCCTCCCACAAGACGCTGGTCGTACGCCTCAATCAACATGTGTATGAGGAGTTCATCTCTGAAGGAAGTGCGAGTCCTTCGAAGCGGCTGCCGAAGCATAAGAAGACCCACCGAGTCTGGGTGCGCAAGGTCGACGCCTTAGGGCACCACCACCGAAGGGGATGCGCCAATCCAGCCTTCCCTTCCTGTTGACGTCCTCAGCAACCAAGATGCCCCCACTGGTGCAGCGCATCTCTCAAGAAAACGTACGGCTAACCACGTTCCCCAGTCATCTCCCTCTCAGGCGAGGAAGATGCATCGACGGAGCAGGGGCGCAGCCAATGCCCCGCGCATCACCTCTGATGCGCCAAAGAAGATATCTGTCTTTGACAGACTCACTCGCTGTAGTGGCGAGGAGAATTTGGATTCTGAGTACTACGCGCCCCAGCGGCCTGGTACAAAGAAGTCCAAGGCAGCACGGGCCATGCGTCCCAAACGTGCTATGCCGGCAACAAGCAAGAAGCATGCGCTCACAATCATGCACGCTGCTGATGGTAAGTTGTACAAGGTCGACTCGAGTGCTGCGGCGCCGAGAACGAGCCGACCTTCGAAGTCCTTGTCTCACTTGGGCGCATCTACTGCGTGCACAACCAAGTCGAGTAAGGCAAATCCAGTGGTCTTGAACTCCCGCGCCTCCTCTGGTTGGGCGTTTGAGGTCCGTTCAAGTCACTCCAAATGTTGTGGTTCCCCCACTACTGATCGGGATGCCTGTTTGGTATTAGATCAGGGGGCGCAGCACTCACTTGACCACCCCGGCGCTTGGCCTTGCCATGCGCCTGAAGGGGGTGCGAAGGTGCCACTCTCCTCCAACGATCTGCGTAACGTGATCACTCACAAGCGCCGATCAGGAGAGTTGAATGACAAGCACGATGCGCCTCTCACGGGGCATACTTGTGCTGTGGTCACCATCAACTGCTGTTGCAAAGCGGCAGTCCCACCAAGGCAGTCGGTGTTCCAGCGGCTGCAATCATCGACACCCCTCCGACGTTGCCTCGGGAAGAAGGTGTCAACAGAAGAGGAACCAATGGTTGTTTCATGCAACGTGATCTCCAACTCCTCGTCAGTCCGAAAGGCGACTGGCAGTTTCTCTTCCTCGTCCAAGAGCCAGCCGAGGAAAACCAAGACAGCTATCTCATGCTCCGGAGTGTTCGAAGGCACTCGAGCGAGAAAGAAGTTCTTGGAGGAAGCTGGGGGTAGCCAGACCCTTGTCGAGCCTCCTTCCGAAGACGAGTGTGTCCAAAGCACACTTGGGCCAGATCCTCGAGACGAAGTCAGCCTCCCAGAAGCCCCTGAAGACGAAAACATCCCCCAGAACATAGCTGGGGGTAGTCTAGCATCTTCGGAATCGAGTTCCGGAGACGAAGAGGTCCTTCAAGACGGAGCTGAGGGTAATCAGGCCCTTACAGATGCGCCCGTGGTGAATGATCTCCCGAACATAGCCGGGGGTAGCCAAGACGAAGCTCCAAGAGAGGCGACTCCCCTGCAAGAGAGTGAGGCCGAGAGTGAAGCCTCGACCCATTCATCCACTCCCGGCCGCGTCATGACAGTAAATGTGATTGGGGCTGATGTCGAGTCTAATGCGCCGCCAACAGACCTCGTCCAGCGCATAGATACCCTGGAGGGAGGACTCAAAATCCTCTCTGCCTCCATACAAACACTGACTCTGGCAGTGTTTGAGATACGGTCAGCTTTGACCAGGACACCCTCTACCGGTCCCGATCCAGGGGCCAATGGAGAGTCGAGTGTACCCCTTCAACGGGTATCCTCGGACGCAGATCGCCGAGAAGCACCTCGGACGTCAGAGCCCTCAAATGCTCAACATCCGGTGGTACCACCTTCCCCGACTCCCAGCTCCACGGAAGACGTGGTTGAGATGATCAGGGACCTGCGCGAGCGCTTTGAGTCCAAGACGAGACAAGAGGAGCGCCAGAAAATGGGCATTCCCCAGCCTTATTCCCTCCAGTGGAACAAGGTGGTTTATCCTCCAAAGTATAAACCACAAACACTGACGCCATATGACGGGAAGGACTCTCCTTGTCGCTACCTGACGTATTTCCAGTCTCAGACGGGACATCTTCCGAAGGAGGACGCGCTACTTACCAGCATATTTGTTGGGGGCACTGAAAGGAGTAGCGTACGACTGGTACTGCAGCCTCCCCGATAATTCAATATCTTCCTTCGATGACCCGACGCGCCTCTTTCTCGACCGTTTCTACGACGGCGGGAAGGACATGACAATGGCGTCCCTTATAGAGATACGCCAGAAGGAGAAGGAAACAGTTCGAGTGTTCATCGAACGCTTCCGACAGGCCTGCTTCAGACTGCCCCCGGGCATGCCAGAACATGCACTTCTCTCCTCCTGCAGCATGAACATGCTGCCTGCAGTCAAGCTCTGGCTCAACTCTACTCCTCCTCCCGACTGGAGCTCCTTGATCATTGAAGCAGAAGCCGCGGAGAAGAAGGCGGCCAATGCTCGTCTTCTAGGAGTCAGTTTCCCTGCCTTCGAGGACAAGGGGAAACGGCCTGCAGCCAACAACCCTAGACGAGAAACAAAGGGGAAGCAGGCATTGACTGTCAATGCCTCAAAAGGTGCATCAGCACCTACTCAGAAGCCTCCACTTGCACCAAGGCCGAAGGAGGTTTATTCGTTCAACGACGAAGATACCCTGCAGCTCTTTGAGATACTGAAGCAGGGTGACAAGATCAAGCTTCCGGACCCCAAACGTCCCGATGAGGTTGGGAAAGTGGACAACCCGAGGTACTGTCACTATCATCGGTTTGTCGGACACCCAACCAAGGACTGCTATGTCCTCAAGAATTACATCCAGCGCATGATCAATGCGGATGTAATCTCCATCGACTACGAAGAGAAGACGGTGTCGGCCAACGTGGTGTCACTCCAGTTTGGCACCCTGCCGCCGACTACAACACAAGATGGCGTCGTCCCCATCCCTAAGGCGACAATGGAGGTGGTTAACTTACCACCAACCCGTGACAACGTGAGTGAACTCATCCCACTCACCACATCTCGGGGAGAGATCCTGTGGGTTCACCCCGATCTCGTCTCCGAGGTGACTCAACCGGAGGTACGCCCTACCTCCAAGTCCAAAGGCAGGACGATCAAGTCTTGCCGCATGGTCTCTTCTTCAGCGGAAGAGGCACTTCCTGTGTAGACGCGTTCACAACAGAACGCCCAACCCGACGAAGCTGCTGTCGAGGTGGTGCCTCCTGGCACCGTCCCTGCTGTCCAGGATGAGGGCCCGTCTAAGCCCCCAGCAGCCAATAAACATAAGCAGATAGAGGCCCGCTTCGACAGGCCTCTACGAAAGGAGAATGCTTCGGGGCTAGCAAAGCCCCACAACTTGGACATACTGGCGCAACTGGCCAGTACTCATGCCCGCCTATCTCTGTTCGAGCTCCTCCGTCTTTCCAAAGACTCCCGAGAAGCTCTCTGCGAAGCTCTGAAGGATGCTGAATCCTTTCTCAGTCAGGTCAAGCAGCCGGAAGATCTTTCGACTGTGTGCAAGCACTGTCACTGTGCGGAGGAGGTTATCCCCAATATAACCTTCACCCAACAGGACATGTTGCTCAAACACAATCGACACAACAGGCCGCTGTATTACACAGGGTACATCGGTTCAGTCAAGGTGAAGCGGATTCAGATTGATCCGGGGTCTTCCCTCAGCATCATCCCGAAGACGCTGCTCTCAATACTGGGGATCCCAATGTACCGACTAGCGCCCTCCAACACAACAATCAGTGGTTTCAACGCCAGCAAAAGCGAACCACTGGGCAAAATACGACTAAAGTGCCACATCGGTAACGTCAGAACCGAGGTCACTTGTTATGTCGTGGACGCTGAAGTCAACTACAACATTCTGTTGGGTCGCCCATGGCTGCACGAGTACATGGTGGTGCCATCCACGCTCCACCAATGTATGAAGTACGTGTCCACCAACAACGTCATCCGTATGGAGTTCGCGGACATCGACACTTTCAAAGGGATTGAAGCCTACTTCACCGATGCCGACTTATACAAGTCACCTGACGAGGAGGAGGCCAATGATGCTGACGACGAAGCAGAAACGGCAGCAGAGCCGAACATGGAGCCTGAGGTCACTTCCGATGCTCCTTTGAAGATTCGACTCAAAGGCAAACCGCCTCAGAAGTTGCCCCCCATGAGCATTAAGCTACCCGGGAAAGCACCAGCTGCTCCTGAAGCTCCCCTGAAGATACGGCTCAAGGGAAAGCCGCCTCAAACATCGGCTCCCCTGGTGGCAAAACTACAGGGGAAGGCGTCAACCACCGGAAGCACAGCGGAAGCACCTCTGAAGGTGCGTCTCAAGGGCAAGCCGCCGCCATCCCAGCCGCCAGAGAAGGCCCAGATAGTCCTCTCGGACTCCCAGATCAGCGCTGTGGTGGACCCTCCCGATCCTACTCCAGTGCTTACAGATGAAGGGCTGGGGAAATATATCTCAGCCGACGTAGATGTCCCGTCTCTCGACAATGTAATCCCACGGGATAAAATCTCATATTTTATCAATAACAGAGTGTCTTTTAATTATTCTAGTCTTCCACATTGGAATGCCATGTATACATTAGATAACGCTCTACGGTCGTTACAAACACAAATAACGACCGTCCATCATGTAAATCGAGTAGTCCCGTCCCAAGGGGTCTGTTACATAGTCCCACCACGGAGTCGAGACGAAGAATCCATCATCTTTGGCAAGGTTGAGCGTCATCAAGACCTTCCGCCACTCGAGCCAGAACCAGATGCCGGCAGAATGCAACTCTATCGGTACAAGGACAAGGCAAAGTACCTCATCCAAAAGATGGATTACGACCTAAAAAGCGACAAATGCCTGAACTACGGCCAAGGTTGACGTCTCCCTCTCTGGCTTCCAACACCTAAAGGAAAGTCGCAGGATTACTACAATAGAACTCGACGGGGGGTAGGCTATGTTACGCCACCGTCAACGCCAGAGAGTTCAGACGCAGAGGAAGTTGAACATTCTCACTCGTCTGAAGCATCAACGTGGGATTCCGATACCAGTATCGGATCTGTCTTCAAGAGAGTGCTGTCAGCCAACATGACATCTGCACAATCTCAAGACGAAGAAGACGAAGACCAAGCGCCGAAATTCTTCGAAGAAGAACCCTGGGCTCAACGCCTGGGACAACAATGGGAGTCTCATTTCGACTTACGTGAACCTCCCACCGAAGACGAAGTCGAGCAGATCGACCTTGGGGAAGGATCTTCTTTCAAACCCATCTTCGTCAGCAAAAGCCTAAAAGGAGAAGACCGAGAATCTTTAATCCAGCTGGCTAAAGAATATATCGACGTCTTTGCCTGGAGCTATGAAGATATGCCGGGACTTGATCCCCATATCGCGATGCATAGGCTGAACATCTTACCTGATGCCAAGCCTATCAAACAACAACAGCGGCGCTTCCGTCCGGACATCATGAACGCCATCGATCAGGAGGTAGACAAACTCTTGACCAGCGGTTTCATCCGTGAAGAGCAATATCCAGATTGGGTAGCCAACGTCGTCCCCGTCACCAAGAAGAATGGGAAGATACGAGTCTGTATCGACTTCATAGACCTCAACTCTGCTTGCCCGAAGGACGAATTCCCGCTTCCAATTACCGACGTAATGATCGAAAACACATGTGGCTTCGAGCGCATGTCTTTCATGGACGGGTATTCGGGCTACAACCAGATCAAGATGTTCCCCGATGACGCAAAACATACGTCTTTCAGGACTCCAAAGGGCGTTTTCTGTTACACAGTGATGCCCTTCGGCTTGAAGAACGCTGGTGCGACATATCAACGTGCTATGAGCACCATTTTCTGTCAACACCTTCGCAAGACAGTCGAATGCTATGTTGACGACATCGCAGTCAAGAGCCGTCTCAAAGGAGATCACCTGCAAGACCTCAAGACAGTCTTCGACCTCATGCGGGCGCATCAACTCAAGATGAACCCCGCTAAATCCTTCCTTGGGGTTTCGAGTGGAAAGTTCTTGGGCTTTATCATCACGGCGAAAGGCATTCATGTCGATCCCGAGAAGACCAAAGCCATTCTTGATATGGACCCTCCGAAGAATCTTCGAGAACTGTGAGGCCTACAGGAACGTCTGGCATACATCCAGAGGTTCATAGCCAACCTTTCCGGCAAATGTCAACCCTTCACCCAACTCATGAAGAAGGGAGTCTCTTACGTCTGGACAGAGGAATGCCAAAAGGCTTTCGACGACATCAAAGCCTACCTGACGAGCCCTCCAGTCCTGGTGGCACCCGTCGCCGGCAAACCATTCCTACTTTACGTCCGTGCCATGGATCATTCCTTCGGCGCCCTGCTAGCTCAGAACAGCGACACAGGCTATGAGCAAGCAATCTACTACCTCAGCCGAACTCTGATCGGGGCCGAACACCGGTACAATCCCGTTGAAAAGGAGTGCTTGGCTCTGGTGTTTGCCATCCAAAAGACTCGTCATTATGTCTCGGGCCAAACAATTCATGTCATTTTTCGAATCAATCCGCTCAGAGTCCTCATGACGAAGCCAGGATCACTGAACTCCCGGCTAGCCACATGGGCGATCTTGCTAACACCATACAACATGGTATTCGTTCCACAGAAGGCTGTTAAGGGTCAAGCTCTGGCCGACTTCTTAGCTGCACACCCCATCCCAGAGTCCTCAAGACTCTATGAAGACATCCCGGATGAGGTCCAAGAATCAAATATCACCGAAGAAGGCTCCGTCTGGCGGATGTTTTTCGATGGCGCTTCAAGAACAGGCCCTAAAGGCCAAATCGTCGCAGGAGTAGGGGTGGTTTTAGTCTCCTCCGATCAGCTGGTCATCCAGCGTGCTTACTCCCTTTCAACGCCGTGCTCCAACAATGTTGCTGAGTACAACGCGCTTATTATGGGACTCCAGCTGGCGCAACAGCTGGGGGTGAATCATCTGGAAGCCTACGGCGACTCAAAGCTCGTCATAAACCAGATCAGAGGGCAATACGAGGTTCGCCATGAAGATCTGATCCCCTACCATGAAGTTGCATTGAACATCATTTCAACCTTCACTGGGTTCTTCATCGAACACGTACCTCGGCTACAAAATCTAGAGGCTGATGCTCTGGCTGGCCTCGCAGCCTCCTTGGCGGTACCCCTCGGAACTCAACACTACGTCACGGTAGTGGGTCGAGACTTGGTCTGCCCTAAAAACAACCTGCGCTCGCAAGTGGCCCACGCCATGTCAACGGGTGTCGGTGTTAACGTCCGAGATTGGAGATTCCCGTTCATCACCTTCGCTGTCTACAAAATTCTTCCGGAGGACCTGAAAGAAGCCGTCTCAGTCAGGAGGCGCTCTCTTCGGTTCTACTACGATACAGCCACTAAAATGTCGTACCGCCGCTCCTACGATGGACTTCTCCTTCGATGTTTGTCCAACGAAGAAGCAGCCGAAGCTCTTCGAGAAGCTAATGATGGAACCTGCGGGGCCCATCAACCTGGTCCTAAGTTGCAGGATCGACTGCGACGCATGGGCTACTACTGGCCAACCATGGCCGCTGACGCTGTTGAATATGCTAAGAAGTGCCATGCGTGCCAGCTTCACGCAGACTTCATTCATACACCGTCCCAACCACTACATCCTACAGTCGCCTCCTGGCCCTTCGAAGCTTAGGGAATGGACATTGTGGGACCGATCACCCCTCCTTCATCGAGAGGACACTGCTTCATCCTAGCAATCACCGACTACTTCTCCAAATGGACAGAAGCGGTTCCTCTGGCAGAAGTGAAAAGCTCCAGGGTGATCAGCTTCATCAAGCACCACGTCATCTACCGTTTCGGGGTACCCCGAAGGATCATCCACGATAATGGTCCTCAGTTCATCAGTCATGTTTTCAGCCGATTCTGTGACAAGAATCGCATTCAAAACGTGGCATCAACCGCCTACAATCCGACAGCAAACGGATTGGCCGAGGCATTCAATAAAACTATCGTCAGACTACTCAAAAAGGTCGTGTCATCTAACAAACGTGACTGGGACGAAAAGCTCGGCGAATGCCTTTGGGCCTACCGCACAACGGTACGGACCCCGACAGGCAACACACCATTCTCCTTGGTCTACGGGAGCGAAGCGGTACTGCCTCTCGAGATTCAGATACCCTCACTCCGCGTAGCAATCACAAACCAACTCACAGAAGAAGACAATCAACGTCGTCGTCTGCGGGAACTGGAGGCACTTGACGAAAAGCGTCTACTAGATCAACAACGTATCGAACTCTACCAAGCCCGTATATCACAGGCTTTCAACAAGAAGGTCAAGCAGAGGACTTTTCAAGTAGGCGACCTGGTTCTGGCAGTCAGGAGGCCGATGGTGTTGACTCACAAAATACCAGGAAAGTTCGAGCCCAAATGGGAAGGACCTTTCATCATCGAGACGGTATACTTAAACGGTGCTTACCGTCTCGCCAAACCCAATGGGGACTTGTTCATGATGCCCATCAACGGCAAGTTCCTAAAGAAGTACTACTCTTGACATCTTTTCAGACATGTGCTTCCACTCCACAAAATCATACGCTTCCGGAACCCAGTTGTTCCGTGGCATCCTCCAGTAGAAGGGCAACCACGTCCACATCACCTCTGAGTTGTCCCCCTACACCCTACAAGGCAAAATCTTACACCCCGTAAGATTACGCTATCCTTCATGTTTACCACGTCCACATTACCTCTGAGTAAACATCCCGTACAGACAACCCCCGCGTTGCCGTACATCGATCGCAGAACTTCCACGTCCACATTACCTCTGAGTAGTTTCGTGTATCCCCCAAAGTCATTCCTACCACGTCCATAACACCTCTGAGTAGGAAGATTTTATCATTTGAACCCCATATTTGCCACGTCCACATTACCTCTGAGCAAATACATTGGGTCCTTCAAACTTATTACATGTATCTAAAACCAAGGTACGCAAAAGATAATAGGTCCACACAAATCATCAAAGTTCATGACAAGCAAAAATGAACACATCACAGAAAATGGTGTACTTCTTTATTTTCTAGAAAAGGAGAGTAAAGGATTACACTATCCCTAGCAAGAGTTGCAAAAATACAAAAAGCAGAGACTACAAGCCCTAAATATCTCCAGGGTTGGCGGAAAGCTCTGCGATTCGGCGTTTCAAATCTGCCGCCCGAGTCTCCACAGTCGCCAAGACTCGACGTTCAGCTTCTTGACGCATCGCTTCAACAGCCTCAGCAGAAGTTTCATTCTCGTGCTTCTCATCAAGCTGCTGTCTCTGCTGAGCCAGGGTAAGAGCTCGAAGAGTGAAAGCTGCTTCCTCCTTCTTGAATGCTACGTGTTCAGCCTGGACACGTTCAGCGTCCAATAGGAGTCGGGCCCGCTGGTCCTCAAGGCGGCGTATCTGCGCGTCAATCTCCGCGATATTAGCGTCCAACGCAGCTCGCGTCTCCACTGTCTCCCGAGTAGACTGAGATAATCGCTCCACTGTAGCTTCAGTCTCAGCCACTTCGCGTTCCCAGACACTCACTGTGGCCTGGTAGGAAGACTCAGTCTCGGCGAGTAGCTTCTCTTTCTTCGCATCTATCAGGACGGAGAGGTCATTTCGTTGGATGCGCTCTAATTCGGAAAGCTGCTGGTCCAACACAGCAACCGTGGCTTCCAGAATGACGGCCAGGTGATCGTGGCCCTGGTGAACACGGATCAGGTTGATATGAGGCAGTGCCAGAGTTCTTGCTGTCGCAAATCTCCCCTTGGCATCCATCACTGCCGACACCCCCCTCTGCAGCATTTTGTACACTGCCTCAACGATGAATTTCACATATTCATCTACGTCCGCCAGCACCTGCGGCGTCATAGCAGGGGTTGGAGGAGCTACTCCAGTTGGCGGACCGGAAGAAGATCCGCTGACCTCAACCTGCGAGGTTGGAACCTCGGCATCAATAGGCTCTTCATCAACAGGGGCTGGGCTACTAGCCCGAGGAGCCAAGGGAGCAGAAGAAGCCGGCGCAGGTGTCGAGATAGTACCCCAAGTGGAAGGAGCAACAGAGGGTTCCATCACACCCTTACCTTTCCCAAACTTGGAAGTACCACCGACGTCAGTGGCCACCTCTCCAGTCCCCAACGTGCTATCAGCAGCCAATACCTCCCCTGGCAGAATGGGGATGTCAACACTTGTTTCCTGACCCGTCCCGAGAGTCAGGACCGCCAGACGAGTCTCTTCATCAAATCCCTCTACAGGGACAAGATCTGTCGCTACCTCCTGATTGGTAGCCACCTCAGCTTTCGCCGCTGAGTTTGGGGTAGGGCTCGGCAATGATGCAGCCGACCTCCCCTCATCATAACAAGGAGGAGAATCAACCCTCTCCTCTGTTCCGACCATCTCTGTTGCCCCCGTAACAGGCTCTTGCAACCCTGGAGCGACGTCATCTGAAGACGACGAACTCCACCGCACTTCATCACCGGGAAGCCTCGTGTCTGCTGGACCCTCGGCATCCATGGCCCCCGCCGCGGCCTTTATCATCTCGGAAGCTGCTGCATCCTCAGCTTCCCTTCTGACATAATCCGGGGACGCTGGAATCTCCACGACAACAACATCCTCCGGATTCTCCTTCATAGGAGACATCATAGTCGGCGGGATGCGCACTTCAGACGAGCCCGCCGTCTCCTTTGGCCTGCTCCCACCAGATCTTGGAGTACGAGGCCTTCTTTTTAGCGGCTCCTATAAGAGGGGGAAGCATTGATTACATGAAATGTTGAACCCAAACCAGACTATGTGGGACATCCTTACCTCTGCAGATGCTGAATCCGATGACACCGTCGGTGATGATGTCTTCTTTAGCTTCTTTGACGCAGGAGATCCAGCCCATGCATCTGCACATCGTTTCAGTTGGTCAATCGAAGGTTCAGCCTGACCCCCTAGGGATGCAACGGGGGCACCGTGATGACCCACCCCGGGTGGACGGTGTGATCGAGCCCTAACCGATACATGCCCAGTCACCGCTAACGGGGTGCCTGCAACGAGACTCGTCTCCCTATCATACCCGGAAGGCGCGGTAGCCATAACGCAGTAAAACTTGGCGGCCGAGTAAAGAATGGGCGGCCGCGGATCCTGGGCAGGCAGCGTAAAGCGAGCTCCGGTACATCCAGCATTATAGTAATGCCAAGCTCGTGCGCCATCCAACAAACTTCCAGCATACCCCAGGGTGATACTGGGATTGTCCAACATCAGCTGCGCATAACCGAATTATCGTGCAAAGCGGCTCGGTAAATACGGTTCCAGGAAGCACTGATTCCTGTTCCGGTACACCAGGTGAGATGGTCGAATACTTTGCAACCAGCGGAATCCCCACGGAGGCAGAGCGGTGGCATCTTCACCTGAATCCCTTAAGTCTTCGTTGGCCTCAAAACCCAAGAAGATCGGACCAACTTTGGTGATCTCCCATCCCTGAAGATGGGATAAAACCCTTCTGCAAACGGGGACGCCAGTGTGCGACCAACTCCTCTGGTGGAAACGGCGGAGGAATGCATCTCCGGCCCTGTAGTCTTCTTCTGAACCCGGACTCATTACATTGGGATGGTGTAAAATTAACCACCCCATCAAATAGTGAAACGGCAGTTCAGCGCACGGGAAGTTATTTTTTCGACCTCGGTCATGAATCACATTTCCTGCGAACTCGCGTAAACCTCGCAGCAAGTTACAGACCATTGCGGGGAGTAGAGCCAAGCGCCGGCCAAAGACCAACTTCACAGCTGGCAGGATCAAGTGCCGGGTCACTCTCACTACAGAGCCGGATCCGCCCGGAAAGGCGTAATCCTGAAGCCAAACCATAAAATACGCGACCAATACTGCTTTCGACAACATCCGATGAGCAAGATGCCAGAAACAGCTGTAGGAGCGTTCATCAGACTGCTGGTCCTCGTTCTCCCGGGGATTCTTCTCATCTAACCTGCTCATCTCAGAGAGCACTTCGCTACGAGAGAGCGCTGACGGAGTGGAAAACTGCGAGGGATCCCCCTTGTCTTGCCTAAAGACGTAATCTCTCCAAGCGGTCACATGAGGCTGCGATCCGCTCTTGTCCCTCTTCTGCATATAGTAATGATGACTCGCCAGTTCCTTAAAGACGGCCGTCATCTCCTCAGCCTGGTCCCCCAGGACTTGAAACTCTTCGTTGGTCGAAAAGTACTCTTCATAGGGTTCCGATCCCCAAGGGAGCTTCGATACCTCATACATCTCATGAAGTGCTAGCCCTAACTCCTCCACCGGAGTAAAAATGGTCCCGGTATGGATATCAAACTTCTCCAAGAGTGCAAGGAACATATGCCTGTTAATGTCAACACCTGCCTGGGTAGCACGAATCGCGGCAGTCTGCCCAATCTCTCGGAGCTCAGTCCGGAACCGCGACAAAACCCAGAGTGTCAGTTTATCCCATTTGGAAATAATGACACCAACCCTATACCCGAAATTCTTCTTTCGGGTATGAGCGTTCCATCAACAGCATGCGATGTGCAAAAGTCAAGGCACTATAAGCAAATGTATCGAGGGGAACATCACTGTAAATGCTCCCAGGACGAAGAGTCCGCCAGGTGAAAGAAGACCCAGACCGCACTGCGGTCAAAGTATCTTTCTGATCGGAGGTAGAATCAATTTTGATGATGCCAGTCACCGCCCCCCTGAGAGGGAGTAAGATCCCAAGACATCCTCATCTTGGAAGCAAGACGACAGAAGGCCATCAAAGGCCATTGACATCCAAGTTGCTTAACGGTCATATGAACTCCTTTTGCTGTAAAAAACCAGTCTTTCTTGACCTTCAACACTGTTGCTTCAGTAGAAGTAAGGCGGTCCCCAAACAGGAACTCAGGCTTCAAGAAGGTCACTTTATCAGATGTGGCAGATTTCAAAACACCACGCTCCATCATCCGTTAGAGGAACCCATACTGCTGTTCCCGGATTTGAGTCATTCTCTCGGGATGCTGGTCCAGCATAATAGCGGCTTGAGCAGGGTTTATCACTTCTTCGTTATAATCTACTCCCGTCTGGCAGAGGGCAGCGTCCAAGAGCACTTCATTCAAGAGTGGGATAGGCATCGACACTAGCAAAGGTTCGAAAAATGTTAGAAATAATAAAAAAATCTGAGCCTCATCAAAAGCGCATAGGGCGTCCGAAAGCTTCGACGCATCATCAGGGTGTAAACCCATGCGCATCAGCAGCGGAGCTTCGGCACATCATCAGGGTGTGTGCCCATGCGCGTCAGCAGTGCTTCGGCGCATCATCAAGGTCTAAACCCATGCACGTCAGCGGTAGTGCTTCGGCGCATCATTAGGGTCTAAACCCATGCACGTCAGCAGTAGAGCCTCGGCGCATCTTCAGGGCTTAAACCCATGCGCGTCGGCGGCAAAAACCTCGGCACATCATCAAAAGACTCAAGGTATATGTGCGTTGGTGTACGTAAAATGAAACTTACCAACCACCTCCGGCCGAACTTCGACAGGCTGACGGGGAAAATCGGCCGCTGCAGCTTTCACAGGTTCTTTTCCTTTGTCCTTGCCAGCACCGCCGCGAGGAGTCTTGGGAGCCATTTCTTTGAGAGAATAAAATTTAGGGTTTTTTGAAGAGGAACTCTAAAGAAAGCAAAAGCAAGGAGATGAAGAACTCTCTCTCTCTCCATCTCTCGCCTATTTATAGGGCTTGGTCGCACGCGTGAACCGATGATGTGTGATCTCAGCCGTCGCCTCGGGTTCTGTGAAAAGATAACCACAAATAAAACCAAAAATCATCATTAATCTTTTTCGGTTACCGAGACGTCATCATTTGCATTAACTAAGCGGAGCATGCGCCCCATCACTGATGCGCGGAGTATCTATGCGCCCCGACGGTCATGCGCCTCCATTACTATGCTTCTTATTCAAAGTATTCCAAAACTTATCCAAAAGTTTTGAAAACTTTGAAGGGGGTCTTGTAGAAGCATGGAATTTTAGAACCAGAAAGTCTGCGCCAGACTACATGCGCCAGAGCTTGGGCAAAGTACTTCACAGCAGAAAGCAACAAATATAGACATTGAAAGAGGACTGTTTATTTAACATATAAAAGTCTATTACATGTCTAAGAAAGACTGTACAAAGGAGAATTTCTACAAAAAAAAGATCCTAAGTCTACAACCAGCAATCAACATGCGCCCTCAGCCAGGCGCATCCCAACATGCGCCCTCAGCCAGGCGCATCCCAACATGCGCCCTCAGCAAGGCGCATCCTTTTCAGCAGCTCAGTTATGTGCATCCTCAGTTATGTGCATCCTCAGTTATGTGCATCCCTTTGACAGCTCAGTTATGTGCATCCCTTCAGCAGCCCAGTTATGTGCCGCACTTCCAGCCAGGCTCACCTGATAAATGCTTCGACTAATGAAGTATTTATTGAGCAGAACGAGGGTGGCAATCAACCCTCTAGCTGGAGGAAGGGCTCCCCAAACCAAGGAAGAGAAGAGCACCGCAAATCTGTGGCCAGGAGAGGCTTCAAAAGAGCCTCCAAACACCAAGGAAGACCGTGATCAAAACCGCGGCCAAAGGAGCAGCTTTCAACACAACCAGAATGGGCTACGCCCATTTTGAAGGAAGAAAGAGCCACCAAAGCCGTAGCCGCAATTCCGATCTACAGCTCTTCCTGCACAACGAAGACGAGACCCGAGCATCCCTATCTTTGGATGCAACATGCACCTTCCGCCTGCCTCCGAAGCCCTCGACTCGACTTTTGGATGTAACAGTCACCTTCAAGTGCATCAACAAAGACACTGCGTCTCATCTTCACTCTCGGGAGCATCTCGTCAACAGAATGCATTCGAGTACACAAGTTTATGTCGGAAAGACGTGAGAGAACGAGAAGCAAACCTTCTCTCCATGCCACTATTTATAGGCCGGGCAAATCAAACCCAAGCGCCAAGTGAATGGCTCTCCGAATTTCGTGCAATGAATTTGCATTAAATGGATGAACCGGACGCTTCGAATTCAGCCAAGTCAAAAAGGCTATTTAAAGCACTCGAAGAACGTAATAGTTGCACCATCAAAGATGTCTGACGAAGCGGATGTGCCGGCCAGACCGCGTATCACATAGACGCGCCCTTCAACATCAAGCGCATCACACAGACACGCCCTTCAGTACCAAGAACATCATGGGGATGCGCCCCCATGCGTCCCCATACGCCTAGTGGAACGCCAACCGATGCGCCCACTCAGCTGTCTATCGAATGTCATAAACATTAAATGCTGAACTGACAGAGTTGGCAGCACGCCTCCCAAAGTCTGAACAGTCGGCAGCTTTTTCAGAAGACGAAGCATCGCCAATGTCAGCATCATCATTACTTCCCTCCGACGGTTACTGCCACGTGGCCACCCAACCATCTCGCATGCGCCTCTGTGGCCATGCGCCCAAATCTGTATACGCCTCAAAAGCTGTGTGCCTCAGACTTTTCACTGATCCCTAAAGACAGAAGGAAAGTCACCGTCACAAATCTGCATGCGCCTCAAAAGCCATACGCCCCAGACTTCTCCCCGATCCTAAAAGACAGGAGTAAAGTCACTACTGAAGCTCTGCATGCGCCTCGAAAGCCATGCACCCAGAATGGTTCGTGACTCCTAAAGGTTACGAGCCAAAATCTCCTTATGCGCCTAATCCTAGACGCATCCTACCAGATCATCCCCCACCAAATCAGAGATCTTCGAGCCATGGGTCGACGACACGTGTCCTTTGACTCAACTCATCCAAGATCTCAGCAACAGAAAGATCTTCTTCTCTGCTACGTGCCGGCTCACAGCAACATGAAGAAGTCAACCCCTCGATCAGGGCGCATCGTCCATGCGCCTCCACTAGCAATCAACATGTGGCGTCCTCGCGTACTGGCGCATCCTACATATGTGCGCATGAGCAGCCAGCCTGCAAAACTATAAATAGAGGGACCATTTCCTTCTTCCATACATACACGGACCGACCTAAGTGCACATGTATCAACCTCCACAACGAACATACAGAGACTTCGTACACTAGAGAGGCAGATACATACACTCAACGTCTTCCTCCTCTCAGCAAGCTCCAGCACCCAGAGCAATCCAGACCTTCAGAGAACCAATAAACGTCGTCAGATCGTCAACGGAGTCAACGCATTACCACTCACTCCATCGGTACTAGGGACCCAGATTAAACAAAAGTGTACTCCTAGGACTACATCTAAGTCCTACATTGTAACACTGTTCTGTTTGTATTGAAATTTGCAATCAAAGAATTTTAATGGCAAACACTTATGAGGATCTTAATATTTTGGAGTTGATTTCAGCGGTTATATCAAGCTTATAACAACTAGAATTCAGGTTAATTTCCATATCTTTTCTGATATGACAGTCTCGAAACAACTGGAAGCGTCTTTTGTGCTCTCTTCTCGTCTAGTGTAAGTATGTTTGCTCCTTGATTGACCTTCTAGTTGCCCATAGTTTCCATTTCTTAGTAGTTTTAAACTTCTATACGTCTATATTGCTTGACATTTGAATTAACAACGATGAGTTGTATTTGACACTATACTTGCCTGCGTCCTAGTTGTAATAATTTGTCCTGCAAAATGTATCTTGTGGAATTTGTTAGTCTTCGACACCATTTCTTATAGAATTATTGGATGCTTATATTTCTTTTTAGTTATAGGTGGATATCGGGAACATGGAAAATGGTGAGACTTAGAATACTCCAGAAGAGCACACACATATTGTCACGAACATAAGATTTAGGCCAGACTCAACGCAGTTGGTGACATCTTCTTTTGACAGAACTGTGTGACTCTGGAATGCTACTGAGGTAATAAACTCTTGTAACCTTCTAATTAATGTTCAACTTATATTTGTATTCTAATCGATCATGTTTTGTTGAGCATTAGCTATTCCAGACCTAGTGATGTAGAATATATTAGTTGCTCAAGCTCTTGCAATTTATTTCAAGTTATCAAAAACTTTTTAACTTCTTTCATATCCACATTTACCCCAATACTAATCCTAATTATATCCTCTTAAATCAGGCAACTGTTCTAAATTTTTCATTTGAGATTTTTTTGATGGATCATTCTTCTGATTTTAATTTGGCAACTTTATGCTTCTCTTATCTGATGTAATCTGTACTAGGCTTGTATTTTATCTTTTGGCCTTTGATATGGCCTAATTTGTTTGCAATTTTATGGTTCCCAAGCTTTTATCTGCACATATTTACTGGACATAGCTCCCAAGTGACTTCACTAGACTTTTATCCAAAAAGACCAATCTTTTGTGCTCTTGTGATGATAATGGTGAAATGCACGTGTGGAATGTTGGTCATCCTTCAAGTGGTCTTTATTCCAAGGTTGGTTTGGTGCCATATTTCTTTTTTTTTTTGAAAGAATATTTTATTTTATTTCTCTGAGGTTATGTCTAGATTCTTGCAACTTATATAACCATTGATGAGTAGGATAGGCCCCGTCAAATGAGATTTCAGCCTATAATTGGTTTGTTTTTTGCTGCAGCTGCAGAAAATGTGGTATCAATATTTGATTTTGAATAAAAAAAAGAAAGACACACACTATAGGTTCTCAGACAAATATATAACTGGGCATATAATTTGAACTTTGAAAGCGTGATGTTCAGTCATATATTATATTTCACATAATACTGTTTACCCTGTATCTTAAAACATCCAGGGTCATAACATGGAGGTTATATCTATTAGTTGGGATGCAAATGGAGAATATCTTGCATCTATTAGCCATGATATTGTAAAGGTGTGGTCTATGGCATATGGAGATCACATTCATGAGCTGAAATCCAATGGGAACAACTTATATTCATGTGTTTTCCATCCGATCTTCCCTAAGCTATTGTTTAATCGGAGGATATCAGGTAAACTAGTGTATACTTGTCATTTTTTTCTTGAATTGTCTTAAAATTTTCATAACAATAGCTAGGATGCTTGAGAACTTGTAGAATTAAAGCCTCCAACTTGAATCCAATACGAAGTCATGAAAAGAAATGTCTTTTCTCTTAGTTTCATATAGATGTTTTTCTTTCTCTAATAGCTTGATTGAACTCTTCCCCACTTTAGACAATCACTGGCGGAAATCAGCGATATACATATTCCAAGCACTTTTTAAAGATCTCCTCTCCTTTTTTTCTCTCTTTCATAGGTATCACATAAGTTCAAGTCTTTGATTGATATTTGCGTTTTGTCGATTAATGTAGTGAGTAACTAAATATAGACGTATAGTGAGAAAATTATTTTACTGAAAATTTTCAAGTCTCTTGTGACCACTGAATAGTCTTTTCCTATGAAGTAGGAAATATATGTCTCTTTTTGAAGTTTCATTTATAATTGGTGGTCACTTTTTGTTATGTGGTTGGTTGAGATTGTATGTCTTGTATCTATGATTGATAATTTGAAATCAAGGTAAGTGGGACTTACTGGAACAAATGCATCAAGAGTAAGATTTGGAAACTGTGTATGGAATGATATAAAATTAGAGAGAGTTTGGATTTAATATTACTTTTTCTCTTTATATCCCATTTCCAGTATGTATGTATGTCCCTTCGAGAGTCAGCTATTGACTATCAGTAAATTGAAAACTGAAGAGCGACAAGAGAAATTGTCTCGACTACACTTAGAATCTTTATAAGAATGTTGTTGATATATGGTATTAAAGACATCTCTAGAAAAAGTTCCTCCTCTTTATTAAAGTTAGAATCTTTATAAGAATGTTGTTGATATATGGATGATATTTATGTTACACTCACACGATACTATAGGACACAATATATATATATATATATATATATATATATATATATATATATATATATATATATATATATATATATATATATATAAATTACTATAGGACACAATATGGGCACGACTACATGGACTTAAATAATGGCATTGCATCTAAGCATGTCCGACACTACAATACTTGTAACTTGCTGCTGGAACAAAGCTAACGTATCTTAGACCACATGACAAATTTATTCGCTATGTGATAAAGACTTTATATTCCAGGTTAGACTCAATACATGTAACATCCTATTGTTTAGTAAAAAGATCTTTGAGTAATAGGTTAGACTCAGTTCATGTAACATCCTATTGGTTAGTAAAAAGCTCTTTGTATATACTTAGCACACTCAGCTCTTTAATAGTTTGATACAATTAGTTGGTTTCTTCTACTTAGTCATCCTTTTTTTTAGTTGTGCAATTCATGATATTTTTTCCTATATTAACATTATTTCTTCATAAATGTGCTTGCTATTCCCTCTATTAACATTATTTTTTCATGAATTACACAACTGCATTCATGATTTTTTTCCTTTTAACAATTTTTATTCGGTATCTGCCCAGAATAATAACATGAGAAGGTAGAATAATAACAGGAGAAGGTTTGCACCTGATAGGGGGGTGGGTTTCGTGGTGATAGAATGAGAGGTCGTAGCAATTATGGAGGTGAGAGGGGTTATGGAAGAGAGGATTATAAAACATGGCAGAGTTTGGAATCGAGTCTAGTATCTTCATTTTTATAGGCTTGGTGGAGTTTCTGATAAAGTGACAACAACAACAACGGTAGCAACAGCAGCATCGGTAGCAGTGGCAGCAATAGTAGCAACAACAACAACAACAGGAGCAAAAATTAGAATTATGTATTTGTATTTGTATTTGTATTTGTATTTGTATTTGTATTTGTGTTTGTGCTTGTATTTGTATTATAATTGCAATCAATATATTTTTATTTATAAAATTCTATTTTTTTAAATGGAAACATAATCAACAGTATTTCTAAACTGTTGTAAGATAACATTATAACAACTTTTTTAAACATTGTAAAATTTATTTACAATACTTTAAACCATTGTTGATGTTATTAATTACAACATACAAATGTATATTATAACGTTTGGTAAACATAATTGAATAAAATATACAACATTTATTAAAAGTTGTATAAACTCTTTTTACAATGTTTGTAGACTGTTGTAGAATTTTTATGTACAATGTTTATTAAACATGGTATATATTGTTTTTTGACAGTTGTAGAACGTTATTGAAATTATATTTACAACTCTTGTAATATGTTTTTGAAAGTATTTTTTACAATACTTGCCAAATGTTGTAGAAAGGATTTTGTCAGATTTTATAAATTTCAACAACGTTTCTAAATTGTTGTGGTAAGTACTTCTACGACATTTTTACAACTTTCGAACAAATATTGTAGAAGATACCACCTCTTCTACAACCCTGGATATAACAACCTTCGATTAAACGTTGTAAAAGTTCTTTTACAACGTTTTTGCAATGTTGTAAACAAAGTTTTTTCTTGTAGTGACACCCTATCCCAGAGTCTTCGAGTCTCTATGATGACATCCCGGACGAGGTCCAAGAATCTAACGTCACCGAAGAAAGCTCCGTCTGGCGGATGTTTTTCGATGGCGCTTCAAGAACAGGCCCCAAAGGCCAAATCATCACAGGAGTGGGGGTAGTCTTAGTCTCCCCGACCAGCTGGTCATCCAGCGTGCCTACTCCCTTTCAAAGTCGTGCTCCAACAATATTGTCGAGTATAATTTGTCACTACCACATTTCTAGTTTGAGGGTATTTTTGACATTTTTGGGGTAATTTAAATTTATTTGAATTTATGGGAATTGTTAGGAATTATTTTGGAATTGTTTGGACTAGATTGATTTTGACTAGTTTTGACCCTTGTAGACCAACCTAGAAGCTAACCCTAGTTAGTATGGACTTGGTTAGGTTATTTGACTCTAGTCTAACCTAAGCTAACCCTTGGTTTGGTCATTAGACTCTAGTTAGCAACAAGAATTAGAAAGTCATAAGTCATGGCTTATGATTTAGAGCCTTTGATAAATCATTTTAACTCATAGCCTTGTAGGTTGGCCCAAATCCCAAGACAATTACCAAAACCTAACCCTAGACTAAGTGGCCGGCCACCCATATCAATATTGGGAACATCACCCTATAAATACCCTCCAAATTTTAGGGTTGCCTCTTTCTTAGGAAAGCTCAAAGTTTAAGAAAGGTTTGTTTCCTATTTCATTTAATCCCTAGATTTTCATTTCCTTTTTCATTCAAATCTCCTCCATTAGGTTTTAATACACCTATTCTTGCTGTCATTGAAGTTTCCTTTCAGTTTGTTGTGATTTGATTGGATTGGGACATCAAGAAGAAAAGCTATTGAAAGAAGGTTTTTCCTAGAAGTTCAACTATAGGTAACTTCTCCATTTCTCCATGAAATTTCTATTTCTTTACATATTTAGGAAGCCCTAGGAGTCCCCTAAGTGTCTGCATTGGTTTCGTGTCGGGTTTCAATAGTTTCGTGTCCGTTTGGACACGTATCAGTCATGTCCTGTAACTGTTTGTCAAAATATCACAAAGAGCCTTTTTGTGTTATTTTCGAAATCCACTTGAATAGGATTGTAGATCTAGGGTCCCTCTTGAATGTTTGTGTTGACACTTAGGTATTTCGTGCCGTGTCGTGTCCACACGAGGGACACGAACACGCTAGAACTGAGTCCAGTTCTGTCCACTGCTACTCGAGTACGAGTGCACGCTGGACACGAAGTTTGGACTCGTGCCACTTGGCATAGACCAAGGGGCAATGACTGACAGTCTCCCCCTTGAGTCTCGAGTCAAATAGTTTCGTGTCGGACACGCACGAGGCCTCGTACGGGAAATTGCCTGACACTGTGCACTGGTTTTTCACCCACTGACACGGCCTGTTCAGTCAGACACGGCGAACGAGGACATGTTTCAGGGTGTGTCAGACCTAGGTCTACCCTAGGCGCACCTACTGACACGAGCACGTGTCCTAGTTCGTGTCGTGTCGTGTACACGACACGCATGAACCAGTGCTCTTCACTGTGTCTGTTTTGTGCACTGTGAGTGTTTGTTTTGTGGGGGACACGCCGTGTCCGGCCTTGGGTGACACGAAATAAAGTGTGGGGCTTGTGCACATGGGATGTTTCCTTTACCAACCAGTTTTACAGCATGTTAGTTTGATTTTATTCTTCAATTTCCAATTACCTTTTTCCTGAAATCAGCGTATATAACCCTGTATTTTCTAGTTTTTAGATACGATTTTGTACACCTATTTTAACCTATTTATTACTGTTTTAATGTTGGTTTAAGTTCCTAGATTCATTCTCCTATATGTTATCTTGCTATGTGTCAAGTTTGTGTTGATTTGGTGAGCTATTGATTTTGAAATTTGGGCTAGGCATGTGTAGACTGAGCTAAAAATCAGTTTTCTGATTTTGAATTGAGTTTTCCTATTTCTTTGCAGTTTTAGAATTGGACTGATTAGATATTTGTTGGGTTCTTTGGAAAGTTGAAATCTGGAATTTAGTATAGGATGAACTGTTGAGATGTGGGGATGATTTCCAATGTGTCAAACCGAATTTGAAATCTCAAACTGAAACCATAAACTGTTTTTAGACTGATTTTTGGAGTTCTATTGAACCATGGAATATTTTCCTAGGTTGTATGAAACCTGGGAATGTTAGGAATGAAAACTGGAAATCTGGAATTAGTTTTTATGGATGAAAACTGAGTTTTTAAATGAGATGTATTGATGTTTCAATATGTTAACTATTTTAAACAATTGAACTATAGTGTTGGGTCTTCTCATGTGGTAAAAAACTGAGCTAGAAGTCTCTAAATCTGAACTGTTAATTCCCTTGATAATTTCTGTACCTAAGTCCAGTGCACCCACACACACACACAGCCACTCATGTATGTCTCTTCACCCACACACACATCACTCACCCTACACACATTCACATACACATCTAATTCCTATTTCCTGTCATGTTTCAGTCCACTCTTTTTCCCACACACACAAAGCCACACACATATTTCACATCATCACTCTCTTCACACACACACACTAGTTCACACACCCTCTCTTTTTGCCTATCCTATTACCTAATGTGTAGTATATATGTAAGGTAAACTCTAATATATGTATCTATATATATAATGTAAGTTGTATTTTATATATATAAGTTAATAATGTATTGTGAATATATAATATATATGAATATCTATTTATGTATGGATATCATATAGGTATGTAATGTATATATAGGGTACATAGATATTTGTGCTAAATATTTGTATATGTGTGATGTTAGTTTGACCTAGTGATTGTGTAGGAGTACTAAGCTAGACTTGATTGGACTAAGGTAGTCTAGTTTGGTCTAATTCAGACTAGATTGACCTAGTTTGACTTCTAGGGTTGACCAGAGTTGACCAAGAGTTGACTTTGGCCTAGATTGACCTAGAATCATGTAGAATGCATAGTAGGACTTCATTATACCATTTTGGACTTTTTGTGACTTGTGCTGTTCTGATTAGGAGCCAGACACCACTCCTCGGACAGTACTTTCATATTGGACACTCAGATACCAGGCGAGTACATTCTTTGATCATTTCATATCCTGCTTAGAATTATTTCCTGCATTAAATTACTTTACTTGTTACTGTCATGTTGGTCACACGGATTGGTACTATATGGATCCCTTCTTGAGATATTATCCTTAGGGAGCATCGGGTACTACATGTTCTGTGCGTTTCACTTACATGGCGTATCACTATGCTTCACTGGTTCTTTGATCACTTGTGACATATACTCTTATGATCACAGAGTCTCCTAGAATCTTTTATCCCATTTACTGGGTATCCTAGAATCTCCTAGAATCTCCATTTATGGGACATCCATGTATCACCCATCGGGGGCCTTGCATGGAATCATAACATAACCTGGTTGGATCCTTGTGTATTGATTGGGGGTACGGGGGAGTAGAAATAGACATGTGAATACTATCCAAGTAGTGTAGCATCAGAATCTCTTCCATAGTGTAGCATCAGAATCTCCTATGCCATTTACATGTCTATATTGTACTCTGACTCACTAGCCACTGTTAGTCTCTATCTATAGTAGATATTTCTATTACAGTTTTACTCTGTTTACATACTGCATTTCTTTCAGTACTTGTATCTTACTTTACTGCATGATTATATTTTCTAACCTGCTATGAACTGTTGAGATGTATTGTGCTCGCTCCTGTCCTGACTGGACCTGTTGAAATATTAGAGAGGACGAGGAGGAGGCCTGTCTGGACACTTTCTATGGGGCAGCCTTAGATGACACCTGCGAGCTGGACCCTCAGGAGGACCCAGCTCTAGCTGAGGACATCACCCCCATTGCCTAGACTAGTCTAGTTAGGCTTATCTTTTTATGTAGTCTTGAGACATGTTTTAGCTAGACTTTATTCTGTTCTGAGTTGTATATATTCTTTCATTCTGTATCTGAGACCTTGTACCTCTGGATATTTGTTGGGATTATCTTAGACTACTTATCATCTATTTTCTTTGAGTTCTATTTCATATCGTGCTATCTCTTCCTTAGTTGTGATTGAGTTTATTTACTGCTATGTCACCCCCATTCGGAGAGTATAAACTGTTTAGATATATATACTGTTAGATGTATGTTGACCTAGGACAGCGTTCTACCGCCGACACTGCGGCGTAGGCTGGACGTAACCAAGTCTCGTGCCCTTACTCTAGGGTGTGGGTCGTGGCTCGTTTTTAGTGGTGGCCCATGCAGGTCTATGTTGTAATGCCCCGCTCCGCACGGCGCATTACGCTGAAGCGTTGACTAAACGAGTCGCGTGGACCGAAAGAATGTATCGATGCAAAACGATACGAGAGCTAAGTTGTCCCGAGCAACGCATCGAACTGAGTCGACGCGAAGAGTTGCCTTGTCCCGAAGAATGCATCGAGTGAATCGATGCGAAGCGCCACGTTGCCCCGAAGGATGAGTGCTTTGAATCGGCTCGAAGATTCTAAGAAATCGAATCGACCAAGGCGCAAGTCCGAATCATAGCAAGTATTGATTTTAGTTGGTTTCGTGTGCAGGTCATACTTTGACGGAAAAATATTAGAGGTCGATCTTTTGCAATATTTAGTAAGGGGTCCGCGAAATCAAATTGTCGCCTTGCGACGGGCCGAGACTTGGGCACGCTAAGGCAAATCGGACGTATAACTCAAAGTATAGCGGGATGCGGCAAATCGGAGAACGAGTAGATGCGTATGGAAAAGTTTGTTGCGAACTTGGATGTATGCGAGGCGAGTTAAGTTGACGTTGAAACAGATTCGAAGTCGACCCTCTTGCTATCGAAATTGATATGAACTATCAAGATCGATATGCAAGGAAACGTAAGCGCGATGTGAGAATACAAAATGGAATGCGCCTTGCGCTATCAAAATTTTGTAAGAAACGATACGAGAATGAACGAACTTGGTTGATCGTAAATTTTGTGATTGATCAAAGACGAGACTATAAGTCATCGACGATTGCTCGATGCGTATAGCATCTCGTGTGTCGACCCGTGAATAAGATAGACTCGAACTTGATGCGAGTAGATGTTTCTTAAATTGCGGAATTATCGACGGCAGTGCATGACTTGACTCGGAGAATAGTTGCGCATCAGTTGCGCCGATAGAAATGGTTTTGTCCGAAATTGGGTAGTCGCATAGAATCGTCGGAACGTGATTTGGCTCCGAAATAAGATATAGCATGGTTCGTAGTAAACTGTCCTCTGGTGATGATCCACAATTATCGAGCGTAGCTTCGGGGCAGCTGACCCTAGAAGACTTGACCGCCAAATCAAATTGAATGCTGCAGACCGTAAGATGACCCATGCGATATCGCATATGTGATTGCACCGATAACAAATATAACACGGTGCATGTTGACGATAAGTCTAGGCGATTGCGAGAAACGTGCTATGCACGAGAGGGAACGATAAGGAAATGGCTTACGAGTCATGTCGTTAGATTCAGATTCACCTTGCAATTGAGCTTGCGTGAATCGAAATTATGTTCGATGTTGCGAGACGGATAAGTTGGGAATTCGTCTAGTAAATTCCTACTCGTTAGGAAATTGAATGTAAGATGCGTCGTAAAGACCTTCGTGCTAAGGCGATCGTTGCCTTGAGCACCGTCGCCTTGATGTAAACTTTTGTGTCGGATAGATTGTGGCCTTTGTGCAATGTCAATTTAAAGTTACGTCGGGAGAAGTTAAGTACGGTGCCTGGGAAAGTAACCTAGCGGGCGTAGCCCTGAATGTTGATGCATTTGCAAGTCAACAAAGGAAATCGTATCGAGATAAGTGCATAGTCAGACTTCGAAAATAGTTGGATAGCGACTTCGAACGCAAGGCGTTGCGGAGACTCGTTGTGATTGGATGCGCGATGGCTTGATGCAATGCGTAGAATTGATAGTCCCGATAAAACATACGAAACGAGAAATGCGATTTTAAATCGCGTCGCGTGCAGTGACTTTGTTGAATGAATCGCGTGTGTATCAATATGCATATGCGATAAAATTTCGAGAACAGTTGCTAAGGATAAGTCCGATCGAGAGTACGAGATGGCAAGCATAGGATTGAAATTTACCTGTCAGCTTTGTTCTAATTTGCTACGACTGGGCTTGGTCGAAATACATATATCTTCGGGACGCCTTGAATATAGGTACGAATCCAAATCGAGTTGTATACAAAATTCAAATCGAGCTGCAGGGAAGACTATGAAATGTTAATGGAAAGCTTGCGGCATAGTATGAAATCGAACAACATTGGTGGGACGAGATCATAAAACGATCTGTAAAACACTTAGTCGGAGTGTTGGTTTTGGTTCGAGGGCGAACCTTGTTTTGAGTGGTATATTCTGCAATGCCCCGCTCCGCACGGCGCATTACGCTGAAGCGTTGACTCAACGAGTCGCGTGGACCGAAAGAATGTATCGATGCAAAACGATACAAGAGCTAAGTTGTCCCGAGCAACGCATCGAACTGAGTCGATGCGAAGAGTTGCTTTGTCCCGAAGAATGCATCGAGTGAATCGATGCGAAGCGCCGCGTTGCCCCGAAGGATGAGTGCATTGAATCGGTTCGAAGATTCTAAGAAATCGAATCGACCAAGACGTAAGTCCGAATCGAAGCAAGTATTGATTTTAGTTGGTTTCGTGTGCAGGTCAAACTTTGACGGGAAAATATTAGAGGTCGATCTTTTGCAATATTTAGTAAGGGGTCCGCGAAATCAAATTTTCGCCTTGCGATGGGCCGAGACTTGGGCACGCTAAGGCAAATTGGACGTATAACTCAATGAAGCACGAAGTGCTCGAATGGCTAAGTCAGGAGAGTGGCCGTGCAACAAAGTTAGGGAATCGAGCCGCATCGGCTCGGCGAAACAACGAAGGCATATCGACTCAAGGTGGGAGGATTGACTTCTTTTTACTCCTTCATTCGATAAGTCAAATATACCATTGTATGCTAAAGTTAACCTATCGACGCCACGGGCATGGCCGATCGGAGATAAAATTATAGTGTGAGTCGAACACTAAGTTAGAACAATTGAAATGAAACGTGCATCAATATGCACGAGTTGCTATGGGACATTGGATATCGCTAAGGCGAGCGCCTCGGTGCGCAAGCCGTAAGAACATGGAATAACTGTAATCGGCGAGTGCCTTAGTGCACGAACCATACCGTGCCTTTGCGCACGAGTTAGAACGGCTAGAACATTGAAAGACAATAGGCGAGCGCCCTAGCGCGCAAGCCCCGAACATTGAATGCTAAGTTGTAGAACATTGGAAGTACGGTCGAAACGTGCCTACGTGCACGGGATAATAAAAGATGGTTTCGTTGCGAGAGAATACAGTTGCGGTATGAATGTGGCAAAACTGTCGGATATGACATGTTGCCTCGAAAGGTGTTCGAGACCTTCGGGTCGTTCGGTTGACGAGCATTGAGTTGAGGCACGATGCCATTGAATCATCGAAACGAAGTGCGAAACGAAAGAACATAGAAAGCTAAATGGAAGAAATGCGAGACGATAAGTCTGAGTCTCGGACTCAAGACTATGTTTGGTTGTTTGAATTGAACTGTTGAATGATAGGGCGTTGCATGGTCGATTGGAATGGGCTCGAGATTAATGTGATATTAACTCGTGCACGAGTATCCCCCCAAACGGTTAAATGCCGGAGGTCCCCGGAACCGATTTGGCCGCGGAGGGATGATAATCTTTGTAGGCGCACATCCTTAAACAAGATGGGAGAAGCCGCAAATGATGGCATGTACCGGGAACGTTTCGATTGTTTGGGAGAGTGACCCAACCCGTAAAACGCCGGCAGCCCAACTAAATAGTGAGAAAAGAAGGAGAGAAAAGAAAGGAACTGCTTTAGTCCATTCCGGCATGGATACGCCAACGGCCCTCATATAGTTAAGGAACGATGGATTGAAAGTGTAGGCGCGAATGCGTCCCGCACATAGATCCTGCCTAGAGATGCACATATAACATGACAGAGAAGAAATGGGACGTATTCACCTTGCGTCAGTACAAGGGATGCAAGGGCGAGTGCGTCGACTTGGTAAGCCACGAATCAAACACGAGAATGCTTGTTGCTTGTACATTCAATTCGATAACATGATGCTATGATAACATGCTTTACGCTTTCGAATATGCCATGAAATTGACCCTAAGGAGAACATAGCAAGATCATAAGCTAAGTTGCATGATTCAACATAAAGATTAAAATGTCGGTTTGGAAAGATGATCTTTGCTTCAGTACATGCGAGGACGAACGTACTGATCCCCCACCAGCTTCATGCAGGGTGCAGGAAATAGATTGCTCGCGACAAAGCGTTGCTTGAACGTGTTAAAGCTTGGAATGTCGAAGCGCATTGAAGCGTGCTATCACATTGACGCTCGGACTACGCAGCTGGATTGATGCGGCCGAGATATAGAAGGCATGATGTATGGAACGGTGAAATCCTTTGTGGGCAAGAGAGAACCTGAGTGTTGTAGCCAATCTGGCATATATAGTTAGGCTATCGAAAGCCATTGTAATCTCAGTTTCAGATATCAATAAAGAGAATTGTTTCGTATAATCTGTTTTCCTTCGTTGTTAATATCAAATCAAAAAGATAACCATTTGAGAACTTGTCATCTTGTCTTGCACGAGCGCAACTCCAGGCTCGTGTGGCATCACGCCCCCTGCGAGGACGATGATTCGGGTGATTCTGGGTCGGGGCGTGACATATGTAATGCCCCACTCCGTACGGCACATTACGCTGAAGCGTTGACTTAACGAGTCGCATGGACCAAAGAAATGTATCGATGCAAAACGATACGAGAGTTAAGTTATCCCGAACAACGCATCGTCGATGCGAAGAGTTACGTCGACCCGAGTAATGCATCGAACTAAGTCGATGCGAAGAGTTGCTTTGTCCCGAAGAATACATCGAGTGAATCGATGCGAAGCGCCGCGTTGCCCCGAAGGATGAGTGCGTTGAATCGGCTCGAAGATTCTAAGAAATCGAATCGACCAAGGCGCAAGTCCGAATCGATGCAAGTATTGATTTTAGTTGGTTTCGTGTGCAGGTTATACTTTGACGAAAAAATATTAGAGGTCGATCTTTTGACATATTTAGTAAGGGGTCCACGAAATCAAATCGTCGTCTTGCGACGGGCCGAGACTTGGGCACGCTAAGGCAAATCAGACGTATAACTCAATAAAGCACGAAGTGCTCGAATGGCTAATTCAGGAGAGTGGCCGTGCGACAAAGTTATAAAATCGAGCCATATCGGCTCGGCAAAACGACGAAGGCGTATCGACTCAAGGTGGGAGGATTGACTTCTTTTTACTCCTTCATTCGATAAGTCAAATACATCATTGTATGCTAAGTTAACCTATCGACGCCACGGGCGTGGTCCGATCGGAGATAAATTATAGTGTGAGTCGAATACTAAGTTAGAACAATTGAAATGATACGTGCATCATATGCACGAGTCGTTATGGAACATTGGATATCGTAAAGGCGAGCGCCTTAGTGCGCAAGCCGCAAGAACAAGGGATAACTATACTCGGCGAGTGCCTTAGTGCACGAACCATACCGTGCCTTTGCTGTACGAGTTAGACGGCTAGAACATTGGAAGACAATAGGCGAGCGCCCTAGCGCACAAGCCCCGAACATTGAATGCTAAGTTATAGAACATTGGAAATACGGTCGAAACGTGCCTACGTGCACGGGATAATAAAAGATGGCTTTGTTGCGAGAGAATATAGTTGTGGCATGAATGTGGCGGAACTGTCGAATATGACATGGTGTCTCGAAAGGTGTTCGAGACCTTCGGGTCGTTCGGTTGACGAGCATTGAGTTGAGGCACGATGCCATTGAATCATTGAAACAAAGTATGAAACGTGAGAACATAGAAAGTTAACGAAAGAAATACGAGATGATAAAGTCTGAGTCTTGGACTCAAGGCTATGCTTGGTTGTTTGAATGATAGTGCGTTGCATGGTAGAATGGAATGGACTTGAGATAATTGCGATGATATCTTCCGTACACGGAACGTTCCCTCCGAACGGGCGCACCGGGGCACCGGGGCCATTCGGCCTAGGAGGGATGTAATCTTTGATAGACATACATCTGCAAAGTCCGATTAGCACTCGGTCGTAAATGTGAAAAGCCGCAAATGATGGTAGGTACGCGGTAAGTTTCGGTATTTGGGATAGCAACCCAACCTATGAAACGCCGGGCTACCCAAACACGAGAGAGAAAAGAAGGAGAGAAAAGAAAGTAAGGAAAGATAGAAGAGAAACTCCTTTAGTCCATTCCGGCGCGGATACGCCTACGACCTTCATATAGTTAAGGAACGATGGGTTAAAAGTGTAGGCACATATGTGTCCCGCACGTATAGATCCTGCTTAGAGATGCACATATAACATGACAGGGAAGGAATGAGGCGTATTCACCTTGTGTCAGTGCAAGGGACGCAAGGGCGAGTGCGTCGACTTGGTAGGAAGTCACAGATCAAACACGAGATTGCTTGTTTGCTTACCTGTTCAATTTGATAACATGCTGCTATGATAACATGCTTTACGCTTTCGAATATGCCATAAAATTGACCCTAAGGAGAACATAGCAAGATCATATGCTAAGTTGCATGATTCAACATAAATATTAAAATGTCGGTTTGGAAAGATGATCTTTGCTTCAGTATATACGAGGACGAAAGTACTGATCCCCCACCAGCTTCATGCAGGGTGCAGGGAATGGATTGCTCGCGGCGAAGCGTTGCTTGAACGTGTTAAGGCTTGGAATGTCGAAGCGCATTGAAGCGTGCTATCGCATTGACGCTCGAACTACGCAGCTGGATTGATACGGCCGAGATATAGAAGGCACGATGTATGGAACGGTAAAATTCTTTTGTGGGCAAGAGAGAACCTGAGTGTTGTAGCCAATCTGGCATATATTGTTAGGCTATCGAAAACTATTGTAATCTCAGTTTCGGTTATCAATAAAGAGAATTGTTCGTATACTCTGTTTTCCTTTGTTGCGTAATCGAATCAAAAGATAACCATTTGAGAACTTGTCATCTTGCCTTGTACGAGCGCAACTCCAGGCTCGTGCGGTATTACACCCCTTGCGAGGACGATGATTCGGGTGATTCCGGGTCGGGGCATGACAGTCTAGACTAGAAGTGTAGTGGTATTCAAATTAGAGTATCCCTACAGCCTGCAGTAGGATATAGGGCATTAATTTTAAGGTACTCAATCACTTTAGGAAAAATTCTTTTATTTGCCATCTAAATCCTTATTGTCAGCTGATCCTTTGAATTTTTAACTGTCCGTCTTTGTTATTTCGCTTCTTTCTCAGAAATTGATACTCTTGTTTGTCTATCTTCAGGATGGTAGAGACTAGATCGCAGCGTACCATCCATGGGGTTGCTATGGAGGGGACTGCTACCTCCCAGCCAGTATAGCGAGGCCAGAGGACTGCAGCTCCTGCCACCTCTGCTCGTATTGAGACCTCGGCAGCAGCAGCAGGGGGTATGCATCCACCGACTCGGAGGCAGGACCCGGTCATCCCAGAGGATCCCTTCCAGCAGCCGCCTCCAGGATACGTGGACGCAACGCAGATGTTCACGTACTTCCAGCAGTTCATGGACCGACAGCAGGCTCGTCAGGACAGGGGCATGGAGCTGGCCCTTACGACGGTTGCAGCTCGACCAGTGGTCCATCAGCTGAGGACACCGGGGATCGAGCAGTTTCAGAAGATAAGCCCCAGAGACTTTCTGGGGATCGAGGGGATCCTATATGCCGATGAGTGGATCGAGCATATAGAGGAGATCTTCCGCTTGGCCAGGATACCAGCAGATCTTCAGATCGAGGCCGCAGCTAGCCGGATGCGAGATCTTGCTCGCACCTAGTATCAGTCAGGACCCAGGGTGGGGGTAGCTGGGCAAACTTTGGAGCAGTTCAAGGGCTTCTTCAAGAAGAAGTTCTTCCCAGATTCAGCACTCAGAGCCTTGAAGATGCAGTTCGAGAGCCTAGTCCAGGGGAGTCTCTCAGTGGAGGAGTACGCAGGGGAGTTTGGCCGCCTCGGCAGGTTTGTGGAGGGCTTGAACGAGACGGCAAAGGCCCAGAGGTTCCGGAAGGGTCTATTCAAGGAGGTCAAGTCCTTGACCAAGGGCAACCGGGATACCACATTCGAGAAGATCTTGACGGGAGCCTTGTTGGCAGAGGATGATCTTGAGCTTAGGCTCAAGAAGGGGCGAGACCCAGTTGGGGACAGCAGTAGCAGCGAAGGCCATGCCAAGAGGCCCCACTTTCAGCATTAGCAGCTGAGTCAGTTTCAGCCGCAGCCGATCCAGCAGAGGCCAGTTCATCAGCAGCAGCAGTCGAGACAGCACCAGCAGGGTCAGAGACAGGGTGGTACTTGTGCCTACTGTAAGAAGCCTGGGCACGTCTTCAATGAGTATCGGAAGAGGCTGGGCCAGTGCCTGGTGTGTGGCTCAACAGACCACCAGATGAGGGAGTACCGCATGGGACGAGCAGCCCAGAGAGGAGGAGTCAGAGCTCCAGCAGGCCAGCAGAGGGGACCAGTCCTGCAGATGCAGCAGCGGAGGTTCGTCCAGAACCAGCAGCAGGCCAGGGAGGCCAGCAGGGGCGAGGATTCACCATGGTAGCAGAGGATGCGGAGGCCATCGGAGAGCTGATTGCATGTTCGATTCTTCTCGACTCCAGTCCAGCTTTTGTATTATTCAATTCCGGTGCTTCGCATAGCTTCATATCAGTATCTTTTACGATTAGACACGGTATCGTAGATGAATCATTGCCTAGGACTTACAAGATCACGACCGGGGGTGGCATTATCCTCGTGAGTGATGTTTGTAAGGGTCGGAGAGTAGTTTTAGGAGGCCATGATTTGGAGGTGAGCCTGCTCGTAATACCATTGCCGAACTACGATATAGTACTAGGCATGGATTGGTTGAGCAGGCACCACGCCAGCATTGATTGCAGAGGGGGTAGAGTTCTCTTCAGAGCGCCGGGGGAGCCAGAGTTCGAGTACTCCAGACGTCAGGCAGAGCAGAGCAGCGGAGTCTTCTGTGGAGTCTCGGTCGAGGTGCAGACGATTCCACACCCCTTGCTAGCAAAGTATATGGATGTTTTCCCACAGGAGTTGTCGAGATTGCCACCAGATAGAGACATAGAGTTCTCGATAGACTTGGTTCCAGGAGCGGAACCCATCTCTCAGCATGTCTATCGGGTGAACAACAGCGAGCTGGTGGAGCTGAAGAAGCAGGTGGATAAGCTACAGGATAAGGGCTTCATCCGCTCGAGTTCGTCGCCATGGGGTGCACCAGTGTTGTTCGTGCCGAAGAAGGATGGGTCTGTACGCTTGTGTATTGACTATAGGGCACTTAACAACCTCACGATCAAGAACAAATATCCACTGCCGCGAATCGACGATCTTTTTGACCAGTTGAGCGGAGCTCGAGTATTTTCCAAGATTGATCTGAGGTCGGGATATCACCAGGTGAAGGTGAAGGGGAGGATATTCCAAAGACCGCTTTCAGGACGCGGTACGGACAGTTTGAGTTTTTAGTTATGCCGTTTGGGCTAACCAATGCACCAGCAGTGTTTATGAACCTTATGAACAAGGTGTTCCACCAGTATCTGGATTAGTTTGTGGTAGTGTTCATTGACGACATCTTGATATATTCCAAGACTGAGGAGGAGCACGAGGAGCATTTGAGGATAGTGCTGGAGATTCTCAGGAAAGAGCAGCTTTACGAGAAGCTCTCCAAGTATGAGTTCTTCTTGGACCGGGTGGACTTCTTGGGGCATGTGGTGACTGGAGATGGTATCTCAGTTGACCCCAAGAAGATTGTAGCAGTTGAGGCATGGGTAGCGCCGACTTCAGTTGCAGAGATCAGGAGTTTCCTGGGGCTGGCAGGATATTATCAAAGATTCATGCAGGATTTCTTCCGGGTTGCAGAGCCGTTGACTCGGTTGACCCGAAAGGATGCTGAGTATGTTTGGTCAGAGGAGTGTCAGGCAGCTTTTGATGAGTTGAAGAAGCGGCTTACGACAGCTCCGATTCTGACATTGCCTTCAGGATCAGGTGGTTTCACTATTTATAGAGACGCTTCAGGGAAGGGGCTGGGTTGCGTCTTGCAGCAACATGGGAAGGTGATCGCCTATGCTTCCAGGCAATTGTGTCCCCATGAGAAGAACTACCCTACCCACGACCTGGAGCTGGCAGCAGTGATATTTGCTTTAAAATTGTGGAAGCATTATCTGTATGGTGAGAGGGTGGAGATCTTCACAGATCACAAGAGCTTAAAGTATGTGTTCACTCAGAAGGAGTTGAACATGAGATAGCGCAGATGGCTAGAGTTGATGAAGGATTTTGACATCCTACTTCAGTATCACCCAGGGAAGGCCAACGTGGTTGCCGATGCCTTGAGTAGGTATCCGACAGCCATGTGTTTGACCATGGATCGGTATTTGCTTACAGAATTAGAGAGCCTTATGATTGAGATGATCGTACCCGGAGTGCAGATGCAGTTATGGAGGATACAGATTCAGTTAGACTTGGTGGAGAGGATCAAGTCGGCACAGTTTGAGGACGTTACTCTGCGGTGTCTCCGAGAGCAGGTACGAGCAGGATTGCTAGAGGGCGAGTTTTTTCTTGTAGAGGATGGTGCCTTGAGGCACGGTTCCAGATTATGTATGCCAAGCGGAGATCTCAGGGAGCAGGTTATGCAGGAGGCCCACAGATCTCAGTACTCTATACACCCGGGTGCCAACAAGATGTACGGAGATCTAAGGAAGCATGTTTGGTGGTCAGGGATGAAGCGGGAGGTGGCTCGCTTCGTGGCTAGGTGCTTGGTCTGTCAGTAGGTCAAGGCAGAGAGGCAGAGGCCCGATGGATTGTTGCAGCCGCTGCCCATTCTTGAGTAGAAATGGGAGCATATCACTATGGACTTCGTTTCAGGATTGCCGCGTACTCCAGGAGGGAAAGACGCGATTTGGGTCATCGTTGACAGGTTGACCAAATCGGCCCACTTCTTGCCATTCAAGGTGGGTATGTCTACAGAGAGGCTGGCGGAGATGTATATGCGGCATATAGTCAGGATTCACAGGATTTCGGTCAGCATCATCTCAGATCGGGATAGCCGTTTTACTTTCCATTTCTGGAGGAGTCTGCAGACCAGCTTGGGCACTCAGCTCAAGTTTAGTACTGCATACCACCCCCAGACAGACGGACCGTCAGAGCGGACTATTCAGACACTTGAGGATATGCTGCGGACGTGCGTCCTAGACTTTGAAGATTCCTGGGAGGATCATCTTCAATTGGTGGAGTTTGCTTACAACAATAGTTTCCAGGATAGCATTGAGATGTCACCTTTCGAGGCTCTGTACGGGCGTAGGTGTCGTACACCCTTATCTTGGGATGATGTTGGTGATCGAGCTTTAGTGGGGCCAGAGATGGTTGTTGATGCAGCCGAGAAGGTGAAGCTCATCAGGGACAGACTTCGCGTGGCGCAGGACAAACATCGGCACTGGGCCGATAGCCACCGGAGGCCGTTGGAGTTTGAGGTACAGATTAAAGTAGGACTAGATTTAGGTTGTTTGTTTGTGATTTTTGATCATGTTTGTTTATTATAATTAATTTAGACCTTGCTTGTGATTAGGTCGGAGACCAGGTTTTCTTGAGGATATCTCCGACTCGTGGTACGATACGTTTTTGTGGAGGCGGGAAGCTTAGCCCACGCTTCATCGGCCCTTTCGTTATCAGCGGGAGAGTCGGTGACGTTGCTTACAGGCTAGACTTGCCGCCTGTGCTAGTGGGGGTCCACAACGTATTCCATGTATCACAGTTGAGACGGTATGTTGCTGACCCTAGCCATGTGCTCGATCATTCAGAGATAGAGGTTGGACCTTCTCTCAGCTATCCAGAGCAGCCAGTGGAGATTCTGGATCGACGGAAGAAGGTTCTGAGGAACCAGGTGATACCTTTGGTACGCGTCGCATGGAGGCATCATTCTCCAGGAGAGTCTACCTGGGAGCGGAAGGATGAGATGCGTGAGCTCTACCCTTATCTTTTTGGACCGTGAGGTATACTTTCTATCCTTCTCATCAGTTGTATTTCGCCTTTCAATTTCGAGGACAAAATTCTTTTAAGGAGGGTAGATTTGTCACTACCACATTTCTAGTTTAAGGGTATTTTTGACATTTTTGGGGTAATTTAAATTTATTTGAATTTATGGGAATTTTTAGGAATTATTTTGGAATTGTTTGGACTAGATTAATTTTGACTAGTTTTGACCCTTGTAGACCAACCTAGAAGCTAAACCTAGTTAGTATGGACTTGGTTAGGTTATTTGACTCTAGTCTAACCTAAGCTAACCCTTGGTTTGGTCATTAGACTCTAGTTAGCAACAAGAATTAGAAAGTCATAAGTCATGGCTTATGATTTAGAGCCTTTGATAAATCATTTTAACTCATAGCCTTGTAGGTTGGCCCAAAGCCCAAGACAATTACCAAAACCTAACCCTAGACTAAGTGGCCGGCCACCCATATCAATATTGGGAACATCACCCTATAAATACCCTCCAAATTTTAGGGTTGCCTCTTTCTTAGGAAAGCTCAAAGTTTAAGAAAGGTTTGTTTCCTATTTCATTTAATCCCTAGATTTTCATTTCCTTTTTCATTCAAATCTCCTCCATTAGGTTTTAATACACCTATTCATGCTGTCATTGAAGTTTCCTTTCAGTTTGTTGTGATTTGATTGGATTGGGACATCAAGAAGAAAAGCTATTGAAAGAAGGTTTTTCCTAGAAGTTCAACTATAGGTAACTTCTCCATTTCTCCATGAAATTTCTATTTCTTTACATATTTAGGAAGCCCTAGGAGTCCCCTAAGTGTCTGCATTGGTTTCGTGTCGGGTTTCAATAGTTTCGTGTTCGTTTGGACACGTATCAGTCATGTCCTGTAACTGTTTGTCAAAATATCACAAAGAGCCTTTTTCTGTTATTTTCGAAATCCACTTGAATAGGATTGTAGATCTAGGGTCCCTCTTGAATGTTTGTGTTGACACTTAGGTATTTCGTGCCGTGTCGTGTCCACACGAGGGACACGAACACGCTGGAACTGAGTCCAGTTCTGTCCACTGCTACTCGAGTACGAGTGCACGCTGGACACGAAGTTTGGACTCGTGCCACTTGGCATAGACCAAGGGGCAATGACTGACAGTCTCCCCCTTGAGTCTCGAGTCAAATAGTTTCGTGTCGGACACGCATGAGGCCTCGTACGGGAAATTGCCTGACACTGTGCACTGGTTTTTCACCCACTGATACGGCCTGTTCAGTCAGACACGGCGAACGAGGACACGTTTCAGGGTGTGTCAGACCTAGGTCTACCCTACGCGCACCCACTGACACGAGCACGTGTCCTAGTTCGTGTCGTGTACACGACACGCATGAACCAGTGCTCTTCACTGTGTCTGTTTTATGCACTGTGAGTGTTTGTTTTGTGGGGGACACGCCGTGTCCGGCCTTGGGTGACACGAAATGAAGTGTGGGGCTTGTGCACATGGGATGTTTCCTTTACCAACCAGTTTTACAGCATGTTAGTTTGATTTTATTCTTCAATTTCCAATTCCTTTTTCCTGAAATCAGTGTATATAACCCTGTATTTTCCAATTTTTAGATACGATTTTGTACACCTATTTTAACCTATTTATTACTGTTTAAATGTTGGTTTAAGTTCCTAGATTCATTCTCCTATATGTTATCTTGCTATGTGTCAAGTTTGTGTTGATTTGGTGAGCTATTGATTTTGAAATTTGGGCTAGGCATGTGTAGACTGAGCTAAAAATCAGTTTTCTGATTTTGAATTGAGTTTTCCTATTTCTTTGCAGTTTTAGAATTGGACTGATTAGATATTTGTTGGGTTCTTTGGAAAGTTGAAATCTGGAATTTAGTATAGGATGAACTGTTGAGATGTGGGGATGATTTCCAATGTGTCAAACCGAATTTGAAATCTCAAACTGAAATCATAAACTGTTTTTAGACTGGTTTTTGGAGTTCTATTGAACCATGGAATGTTTTTCTAGGTTGTATGAAACCTGGGAATGTTAGGAATGAAAACTGGAAATCTGGAATTAGTTTTTATGGATGAAAACTGAGTTTTTAAATGAGGTGTATTGATGTTTCAATATGTTAACTGTTTTAAACAATTGAACTATAGTGTTGGGTCTTCTCATGTGGTAAAAAATTGAGCTAGAAGTCTCTAAATTTGAACTGTTAATTCCCTTGCTAATTTCTGTGCCTAAGTCCAGTGCACCCACACACACACACAGCCACTCATGTATGTCTCTTCACCCACACACACATCACTCACCCTACACACATTCACATACACATCTAATTCCTATTTCCTGTCATGTTTCAGTCCACTCTTCTTCCCACACACACACACAATGCCACACACATATTTCACATCATCACTCTCTTCACACACACACACTAGTTCACACACCCTCTCTTTTTGCCTATCCTATTACCTAATTTGTAGTATATATGTAAGGTAAACTCTAATATATGTATCTATATATATAATGTAAGTTGTATTTTATATATATAAGTTAATAATGTATTGTGAATATATAATATATATAAATATCTATTTATGTATGGATATCATATAGGTATGTAATGTATATATAGGGTACATAGATATTTGTGCTAAATATTTGTGTATGTGTGATGTTAGTTTGACCTAGTGATTGTGTAGGAGTACTAAGCTAGACTTGATTGGACTAAGGTAGACTAGTTTGGTCTAATTCAGACTAGTTTGACCTAGTTTGACTTCTAGGGTTGACCAGAGTTGACCAAGAGTTGACTTTGGCCTAGATTGACCTAGAATCATGTAGAATGCATAGTAGGACTTCACTATACCATTTTGGACTTGTTGTGACTTGTGCTGTTCTGATTAGGATCCAGACACCACTCCTCGGACAGTACTTTCATATTGGACACTCAGATACCAGGCGAGTACATTCTCTGATCATTTCATATCCTGTTTAGAATTATTTCCTGCATTAAATTACTTTACTTGTTACTGTCACGTTGGTCACACGGATTGGTACTATATGGATCCCTTCTTGAGATGTTATCCTTAGGGAGCATCGGGTACTACATGTTCTGTGCGTTTCACTTACATGACGTATCACTATGCTTCACTGGTTCTTTGATCACTTGTGACATATACTCTTATGATCACAGAGTCTCCTAGAATCTCTTATTCCATTTACTGGGTATCCTAGAATCTCCTAGAATCCCCATTTATGGGACATCCATGTATCACCCTTCGGGGGCCTTGCATGGAATCATAACATAACCTGGTTGGATCCTTGTGTATTGATTGGGGGTACGGGGGAGTAGAAATAGACATGTGAATACTATCCAAGTAGTGTAGCATCAGAATCTCTTCCATAGTGTAGCATCAGAATCTCCTATGCCATTTACATGTCTATATTGTACTCTGACTCACTAGCCACTGTTAGTCTCTATCTATAGTAGATATTTCTATTACAGTTTCACTCTGTTTACATACTGCATTTCTTTCAGTACTTGTATCTTACTTTACTGTATGATTATATTTTCTAACCTGCTATGAACTGTTGAGATGTATTGTGCTCGCTCCTGTCCTGACTGGACCTGTTGAAATATTAGAGAGGACGAGGAGGAGGCCTGTCTGGACACTTTCTACGGGGCAGCCTTAGATGACACCTGCGAGCTGGACCCTCAGGAGGACCCAGCTCTAGCTGAGGACATCACCCCCATTGCCTAGACTAGTCTAGTTAGGCTTATCTTTTTATGTAGTCTTTAGACATGTTTTAGCTAAACTTTATTCTGTTCTGAGTTGTATATATTCTTTCATTCTGTATCTGAGACCTTGTACCTCTGGATATTTGCTGGGATTATCTTAGACTACTTATCATCTATTTTCCTTGAGTTTTATTTCATATCGTGCTATCTCTTCCTTAGTTGTGATTGAGTTTATTTACTGCTATGTCACCCCCATTCGGGGAGTATAAACTGTTTAGATATATATACTGTTAGATGTATGTTGACCTAGGACAGCGTTCTACCGCCGACACTGCGGCGTAGGCTGGACGTACCCATGTCTCGTGCCCTTACTCTAGGGTACGGGTCGTGACACAATGCTCTCATCATGGGACTCCATGTAATGCCCTGAATCCGTTGCAGAGCACGGAGCGGGCTAGCGGTTGAATGGCCGAGTCTGATGAGAATTTAGAAAACTTTACCAGGATTGCGGGATAATGAATTGAGATCCTTTTCTCGTTATGGATTGGACTCTTTTGAAATGATGCCCAAGATGCAGTGGCACGCGTCTTGGGGGAAGAGTTCTATATAAGAGTCGCTTGCCCCGAGATCGTTGCCCTGCTGGTTTTCGATGTCGCTTTTGCTGTTGGCTTTTGTGTGCATTTTCGTGATTGTTTTCGATGAATGTTTTCATGGATTTACTTTCACTGTTTACACATTTCATATCGAATAACTGAGAGAAAGAGAAGAAGTATGCTGACCAGACGTTGGTGCCAATGCAGGTGCTAACGCAGTAGACCAAGCTTGACGTTGCATGGAAGACCTCTTTCTCTCGGCAATTCACCAACAAGTGAGTGGCTTTGATCCTTCGACGATCCTTGATCTTCGTGCATAACAATGGTAGACTTGTTATTGCTTTCGGTGCTTTATAAAAGATGCCTAGTAATAATACGAAAAAGATAATGAAAGATAAATCATCACATGGCTAGGCTTATGTTGTAAATTGAATGATGCTCGTATACTATATGAATTGTTTAACAGGTGATGCAAAGACCCAAGTATTGGACGGTAAGTATATCGGACTTCGGTTCGAAAGAATGGGTTACAAATGAATAGTCCCTTGGTTGGATGAACGAATATGCGAGCCTATGGCTCAAGGCAAGTTGGTAAGATGGCAAGATGGAAAGATGGGAAAATGGCAAGAAGAAATGAGAACTACGGATATGTGTGGAAGATGCTATTATCATGCATGTCATGTCTCTTATTACGTTAGTTGCATTGCATGCATGGTCATGGAAAACTTGTATACAAGGTAGTTTCTCGAACGGTACTCCGAGGCTACGGAACCGATTCGGCCTAGGAGGAACACAGTGCTGAAGTAGTAGCACAGTGCTGAAGTAGTAGCACGGTCTTTCGGAAACCTTCCGGATGGGCTAGCTACCCACCGCTGGAGGGGAGCCGTCCGACCAAGATGTCCCAGATGGCGTGTAGTCAGTGACCTTCATATAGACATGTGGCATAGCTAACAATATCTTATGCAGGCAGAGTAAGTGGTATTCATAAATATTTACATGGATGGCTATCGACCGTGGGTAAGATTCACCAAATTGGTGATCAATATGAATTGCTTATGTTAGATCAACATGAATTGCTTATGTTGGATCAACATGAATTGCTTATGTTTCTAACATCACTGTATGCTCCTTATATTTCACATCAAATATATGAATTGTTAATGGACCCTAAGGCAAGATAGAAAGAATACAAGTCAATAGTGAACATTCATGTAATTTTACTACTGTTGATTTATGGTGAGATTGGTTACGGCCGCTCACCAGTACATATGTGGCAATGTACTGACCCTCGTCTCCACAGGTGCCGGGAACCTAGTGGATAATCATAGACGCTGAAGGCTTGTTGTCCGACTCTTTAGAAGCTTCATACATCTTGAAGTTTCCACTTGAAGAAGAAGGCATTTTGCTGAAGGTGGTTATTGCCGTATTATTAATAAAGGGATATGATGTATGGAACAAGTTGTATCTCATTTCAATATTTCTGCAAGTTGTAGCCAAGTTTGGCATTTTATCTCGGCTGTTTGAGAGCCTTATGTTTTATGCAATGTAATTTCAAAGATATTAATAAAGAACTTATTTCAGATCATATCTGTGTTGCCAAAACTTCTTTATCATCCGCTGCGAATCTCTATTCAAAATGTCTCTTTTATAAAAGGAACACGAGCACGCCTTGTACAAGTGCAATTCCAGACTCGTACGGCATCACGCCTTAGCGAGGACGAACGATTCGGCGTGAATCAAAGCGGAGGCGAACGATTCCCGAATCGGGGCGTGACAGTTTGGTATCAAAGCACGGCTTTACGTCCTTGGGAATTTCTTGGTTTTAAGATTTTGAAAATGACACAAGCTTTATTGCTTCTCGAACAACTTTGGTTTTAAATGTCCCGAAATGAGATGTTCCATACAATAAGTCCATAAATATTTTATGAGACTAAAAAGCTTCTCTGTTTTTTCAGAGATGACCAAGGCGGGTGCAACGAATAACGCGAGTAGCTCAAGGGTGGTAGCCTCAACCGACCCTATGGAGAGGATGCTGGCTATGATGGAGAGCCAGCAGAGGCAGAACGCAAAGTAATTTGAGGCCCAACAAAAGCAGCTAGATACCCTGCAACAGTTGGTCCGATCAGTGGTGAACAATGGGGCTTAAGGCACTCCAGTCTCACGAGAAAGCGAACTTATGGAGGCAGAGGAACCCCCGACAGCTAAGAAAACCACTGCTGTGGCCGACATTACAAAGTTTAAGAAGATCTGCAACAAACAATTCAAAGGGACAGAAGAAGCCACCATTGCTATGGATTGGCTAGTTGAAGTGTAGGATCACCTGAAAGCTTTGGGTATTGTTGGATCCAAGAGAGTATCGTGTGTGAAACTACTGCTGGTTTCCAACGCACACTACTGGTGGCAATGTCAGAAAAGGATTCTTGCGGGAGTGAATGGGACAACAAAAATTACTTGGCAGATGTTTCGCGAGGCCTTTCTGGCTCAGTATTTCTCTTCGACTGAGCAGCGAGCTAAGGAATTGGAATTCCAGAAGCTCGAGCAGGGAAACTTGACGGTGAAGGAGTATGAGGCAGAGTTTTTGAGACTGTCTCAATATGCAATCACGAAGTTTACTGACGAAGCATCTAAGGCTCATCGGTTTGAGCAGGGCTTGAGGTCTGCTCTGAAGGCTCAAGTTGTGGTTCAGAAATATAAGACATTTCAGGAGTCTTATGAGCACGCGAAGGAATTGGACCCACACTATCCTGCGACGGCGCCAGTGCAAGCGTCGGTACAGAATCTGCATAACAAGAGACCGAACAATGGAGGTAGATATGAGGCGCCTAATCGTCAGAATCACGGTGGCTTTCAACGACCCAACCAGGGTGGACCATTCTGCAACAAGTACCGCAACAAAGGGCACTTCGCTAATGAATGTCAGGTGCTAGAGGGTGGATGCTTCAAATGTGGTCGCATGGGCCACGGATTCAGAGACTGCCCAGGAAGGGGCCACCAGAACCCTCCAAGGTAGCAGCATCACCAACAATATCAACAGAATCGTGGGCAGGCACCACGACCCCATCAACCACCACAGAATCAGAGGCCCGGTGCCCAGGGCCGAGTCTTTGCATTGACTCAGGAGGAAGCATTTGCATCAGATACTGTCGTGACAGGTATATTGTTATTTAATGGCATTCCTGCACGTACTTTATTTGATTATGGTGCTACACATAGTTTTATATCTAAAGACTATGTTAAGGAACATGAAATAAAAATGACAATGTTGGATGTATATCTTAGTGTTAGTACTCCATCAGGAGTGGAGATGCCTACTAACATGATATGTAGGGATGGTTACATATGTATCGGAAAGAGAAGGCTACCATTAGATGTAGTCGAGCAAGATATGAAAGATTATGACATCATTCTGGGAATGGATTGGTTAAGTGCATGTTGTGCGACGATTGACTGTGCGAAGAAGCGAGTTGTGTTTCGCCTACCTGGAGGGACAGAATTCTCTTACTTGGCCAGTTCGTCGACGAAGGCTTCGATAGTGATTTCAGCTACTACGGCCCGACGAATGTTACATTCTGGCTGCGAAGGGTACCTTGCTTCTGTTCGAGACACACGCAAGAATGGTGCAAACTCAGCTAACACTGAAGTCATGGCAGAATTTCCAGATGTGTTTCCTGACGAGATACCCGGAATGCCTCCGGACCGAGAGATTGAATTCACTATCGATACCTTTCCAGACGCTCGTCCGATCTCAAGGGCACCATACAGGATGGCACCTGCTGAATTAAAGGAACTCAAAGTGCAGCTACAAGAATTATTAGACAGGGGATACATCAGACCCAGTGTTTCACCATGGGGTGCTCCGGTGCTATTTGTGAAGAAGAAAGATGGATCGATGCGGCTGTGCATCGACTACCGCGAGCTAAACAAAGTTACAATTCGGAACAAGTACCCGTTGCCTCGAATAGACGACCTCTCCGATCAGTTCCAAGGGGCGTCTGTATTTTCAAAGATTGATCTTCGCTCAGGCTATCATCAGTTAAAGATCAAACCCGATGACGTTCCTAAGTCCGCATTCCGAACCAGATATGGACACTATGAATTCTTGGTCATGCCCTTCGGACTGACCAACTCCCCTGCCGCTTTCATGGATATGATGAACAGAGTCTTCCGGCCCTTTTTGGATAAATTTGCTGTCGTGTTCATTGATGACATCCTAATTTACTCGAAGAGCAGATAAGACCATGCAGAACATTTGAGGACAGTGTTACAGACTCTACGGGACAATCAGCTCTATGCTAAGCTGAGCAAATGTGAGTTTTGGATGAGTAGCGTGTCGTTCCTAGGGCACGTTATCTCGACAGAAGGTGTGTCCGTTGACCCAAAGAAAATTGAAGCCGTAGTGGATTGGAAGCAGCCTACGTCGGCGAGCGAGATCCGAAGTTTCCTCGGCTTAACAGGCTACTACAGGAAGTTTGTCAAGGATTTTTTCAAAAGTGGCAGCGCCTTTAACTCGGCTAACCCAGACGGGAGTGGCATTCGATTGGACTGCTGAGTACGAGGCTTGCTTTTAAAATCTGAAGCAACGTCTCGTATCAGCTCCAATCCTTACACTTCCAGACGGCGTCGAGGGATTCCAGATATACAGTGATGCGTCCGGATTGGGTTTGGGATGTATGTTGACTCAGAGAGGGAAAGTGATATCGTATGCCTCGAGACAGCTTAAACTGTACGAGAAAAATTATCCAGCGCATGATTTGGAACTGGCAGCAATAGTGTTTGCATTGAAATTGTGGAGGCACTACTTGTATGGAGTGGCTTGCGAGATCTTCACCGATCATAAGAGCCTGAAGTACATCTTTACTCAGAAAGATTTCAATTTGCGGCAAAGACGTTGGTTGGAGCTTATAAAAAATTACGACTTGACGATCGTGTACACCCCAGGAAAAGGTAATGTGGTGGTGGACGCGTTGAGTCGAAACTTTGTGGGATCACTCAGTGTTGACAAACGAATACTGGAGGAATTAGAAAGCATGGGAATTGAGCTCCAGATTCGCCGCCGAAATGCACAATTGGCTCAACTTCAACTTGAGTCGAGTTTGTTAGAAAAGATAAAGACGACCCAGAGGACGGATGAGTTCTTGATTAAGATTGGCGGAATATTGGAAAAGGGTGAAGCCAGCGACTTCACTAGGCACGAGGATGGATCATTGCGACTCAAGGGGAGGCTATGTGTCCCGAAGGATGAGGAACTCCGAAAAGAAATCTTGACGGAGGCCCATTATGCCAAGTATTCCTTGCATCCGGGAAGTACAAAAATGTATAAAGATTTGCGCACGACCTTCCGGTGGCACGGCATGAAACGAGATGTGGCCCTCTTTGTCTCGTGATGCTTAGCGTGTCAACGAGTCAATATGGAATACCAGAGGCCCGGCGGAGAGATGCAGAACCTCGCGATTCCAGAATGGAAGTGGAATCATATAACCATGGATTTTATAGTTGGCTTGCCGAAGACGCAGCTGGGGAATGATGCAATTTGGGTCATCGTTGATCGATTAACCAAATCTGCACATTTTCTCGCAATGAAAACCACATGGAGCGTCGACCGGTTGGCTCAGCTATACTTGGATGAAATTGTTCGACTGTATGGAGTGCCGGCATCAATAGTGTCGGATCGGGATAGGTAATTTGTATCGTATTTCTGGGTCAGTTTATATGCTGCCATGGGAACACAATTGAAATTTAGTTCTGCATACCATTCTCAAACCGATGCCAGACCGAGAGGGTGAATTAGGTACTTGAAGACATGCTACGGCTCTGTGCTATTGATCTGAAAACCAGTTGGGATACTCACCTGCCGCTAGCAGAATTTGCCTACAACAACAGTTACCAGTCAAGTATACAAATGGCTTCGTATGAAGCATTATACGGGAGAAAGTGTCGATCTCCGATTTGTTGGAATGAAGTCGGTGAACGACAGGTACTTGGTCCAGAGATGGTGGAGCAGGCCGTCGAGAAGGTCCGCATGATTCGGGAGAAGTTACTTGTGGCACAAAGTCGATAGAAGAGTTATGCGGATACTCATCGACGACCATTGGAATTTATGGTGGGCGATCACATATTTCTGAAGGTGTCACCGATGCGCGGAGTTATGCGATTCGGTGCGAAGGGGAAACTAAGTCCGAGATTTGTTGGCCCATTTGAAATTCTTAAGCGAGTCGGCCCTGTCGCCTATCTGATTGCGATGCCACCAGCATTGGATGGAGTGCACGATATCTTTCATGTTTCCCAACTACGGAAGTATGTACACGATCCAAGCCATGTGGTAGACTTTGGTCCGTTAGGGCTAAGAGCTGACTTGTCTTATGTGGAGGAACCCGAGAAGATCTTGGATAGGAAGGATAAAATTTTGCGGAACCGAGTTGTCTCTTTGGTTCGAGTGCTTTGGCGAAATCATTCCGTCGAAGAGTCGACGTGGAAACTTGAGGCGGATGTGAAAGAAAAGTTTTCTTCCTTGTTTGACCTAGTTGGGTTTGTATTTAAGTTTCAGGGACGAAACTTCTTGTTAGTGTATTAATATGTAATGCTCTGAATCCGTTGCGGAGCACGGAGCGGGCTAGCGACCGAATGGCCGAGTCGGATAAGAATTGGGGAAACTTTACCAGGATCGCGGGTTAATGAATTGAGATCCTTTCCTCGTTATGGATTGGACTCTTTTGAAATGATGCAGTGGCGCGCGTCTTGGGGGAAGAGTTCTATATAAGAGTCGCTTGCCCCGAGACCGTTGCCCTGCTGGTTTTCGATGTCGCTTTTGCTGTTGGCTTTTGTGTGCATTTTCGTGATTGTTTTCGATGAATGTTTTCATGGATTTACTTTTACTGTCTACGCATTTCATATCGAATAACTGAGAGAAAGAGAAGAAGTATGCTGACCAGACGTTGGTGCCAATGCCGGTGCTAACACAGTAGACCAAGCTTGACGTTGCGTGGAAGACCTCTTTCTCTCGGTAATTCACCAACAAGTGAGTGGCTTTGATCCTTCGACGATCCTTGATCTTCGTGCATAACAATGGTAGACTTGTTATTGCGTTCAGTGCTTAATAAAAGATGCCTAGTAATAATACGGAAAAGATAATGAAAGATAAATCATCACATGGCTAGGCTTATATTGTAAATCGAATGATGCTCGTATGCTGTATGAATTGTTTAACAGGTGATGCAAAGACCCAAGTATTGGGCGGTAAGTATATCGGACTTCGGTTCGAAAGAATGGATTACAAATGAATAGTCCCTTGGTTGGATGAACGAATATACGAGCCTATGGCTCAAGGCATGTTGGTAAGATGGCAAGATGGAAAGATGGGAAAATGGCAAGATGAAATGAGAACTACGAATATGTGTGGAAGATGCTATTATCATGCATGTCATGTCTCTCATTACTTAAGTTGCATTGCATGCATGGTCATGGATAACTTGTATACAAGGTAGTTCCTCGAACGGTACTCCGAGGCCACGGAACCGATTCGGCCCAGGAGGAACACAGTGCTGAAGTAGTAGCACAATGCTGAAGTAGTAGCACGGTCTTTCGGGAGCCTTCCGGATGGGCTAGCTACCCACCGCCGAAGGGGAGCCCTCCGACCAAGATGTCCCAGATGGCGTGTAGTCAGTGACCTTCATATAGACAGGTGGCATAGCTAACAATGTCTTATGCAGGCAGAGTAAGTGGTATTCATAAATATTTACAGGGATGGCTATCGACCGTGGGTAAGATTCACCAAATTGGTGATCAATATGAATTGCTTATGTTAGATCAACATGAATTGCTTATGTTAGATCAACATGAATTGCTTATGTTTCTAACATCACTGTATGCTCCTTATATTTCACATCAAATATATGAATTGTTAATGGACCCTAAGGCAAGATAGAAAGAATACAAATCAATAGTAAACATTCATGTAATTTTACTACTGTTGATTTATGGTGAGATTGGTTACGACCGCTCACCAGTACATATGTGGCAATGTACTGACCCTCGTCTCCACAGTTGTCGAGAACCTAGTAGATAATCATAGACGCTGAAGGCTCGCTGTCCGACTCTTTAGAAGCTTCGTACATCTTGAAGTTTCCACTTGAAGAAGAAGGCATTTTGCTGAAGGTGGTTATTGCCGCATTATTAATAAAGGGATATGATGTATGGAACAAGTTGTATCTCATTTCAATATTTCTGCAAGTTGTAGCCAAGTTTGGCATTTTATCTCGGTTGTTTGAGAGCCTTATATTTTATGCAATGTAATTTCAAAGATATCAATAAAGAACTTATTTCAGATCATATCTGTGTTGCCAAAACTTCTTTATCATCCGCTGCGAATCTCTATTCAAAATGTCTCTTTTATAAAAGGAACATGAGCACGCCTTATACAAGTAAAATTTCAGACTTGTATGGCATCACGCCTTAGCGAGGACGAACGATTCGGCGTAAATCAAAGCAGAGTCGAACGATTCCCGAATCAGGGCGTGACACTCCAGCTGGCGCAACAGCTGGGGGTGGATCATCTGGAAGCCTATGGCGACTCAAAACTTGTACCTCGTTTACAAAATTTGGGGGGCAATACGAAGTTCGCCATGAAGATCTGGTCCCTTACCATGAGGTTGCGTTGAACATCATTTCAACCTTCACCAAGTTCTTCATCGAACATGTACCTCGTTTACAAAATTTGGAGGCTGACGCTCTGGCTGGCCTCGCAGCCTCATTGGCAGCACCCCTTGGGACGTAACACTACGTCACGATAGTTGGACGAGACTTGGTCTGTCCTAAAAACAACCTATGCTCACAAATGGCCCATGCCATGTCAACAAGTGCTGGTGTTAATGTCCGTGACTGGAGGTTCCCATTCATCGACTTCGCTGTCTACGAAATTCTCCCAGAAGACCCGAAAGAAGCCGTCTCAGTCAGAAGGCGCTCCCTTCGATTCTATTACGATACAGCTACAAAATGCTGTATCGACGCTCCTACGATGGACTTCTCCTTCGATGTTTGTCCAACGAAGAAGCAGCCGAAGCCCTTCGAGAAGCTCACGATGGGACTTGCGGGGCTCATCAACCTGGCCCTAAGTTGCAGGATCGACTGCGACGCATGGGCTACTACTGGAAAACCATGGCAGCTGACGCTGTCGACTATGCTAAAAAGTGCCAGGCTTGCCAGCTCCATGCCGACTTCATCCATACACCGTCAGAACTACTACATCCTACGGTTGTCTCTTGGCCCTTCGAAGCTTGGGGCATGGATATTGTAGGACCAATCACCCCTCCTTCATCGAGGGGACACCGCTTCATCTTATCCATTACCGACTACTTCTTCAAATGGGCAGAAGCAGTTCCACTGGCGGAAGTGAAGAGCTCCAGGGTGATCAGCTTCATCAAACACCACGTCATCTACCGTTTCGAGGTACCTCGAAGGATTATTCACGATAACGGTCCACAATTCATTAGCCATGTTTTCAGCAGATTCTGTGACAAGAATCGCATTCAGAACGTGGCATCGACCGCCTACAATCCGACAGCAAATGGATTGGCTGAGGCGTTCAACAAGACGATCGTCAGACTACTCAAAAAGGTCGTGTCATCTAACAAACGCGACTGGGACGAAAAGCTCGGCGAATGCCTTTGGGCCTACCGTATAATGGTACGGACCCCGACGGGCAACACACCATTCTTCCTGGTCTACGGGAGCGAATCGGTACTGCCTCTCGAGATCCAGATACCATCGCTCCGTGTAGCGATCACAAATCAACTCACAGAAGAAGACAATCAACATCGCCGTCTGCGAGAATTGGAGGCACTTGACGAAAAATGTCTCCTAGCTCAACAATGCATCGAACTCTATCAAGCCCGTATATCACAGGCTTTTAACAAGAAGGTCAAGCAGAGGAATTTCGAAGTAGGCGACCTGGTTCTGGCAGTCAGGAGGCCGATGTTGTTGACTCACAAGACACTAGAAAAGTTTGAGCCCAAGTGGGAGGGACCTTTCATCATAGAGACGGTATACTCAAACAGTGCTTACCGCATCGCCAAATCCAATGGGGACTTGTTCATGATGCCCATCAACGGCAAGTTCCTAAAGAAGTACTACTCCTGACATCTTTCAGATATGTACTTCCATCTCTACCCAACAAGGGAGTCTGTTGACCCAATCATCAGGGCTCACATACAATTTTCTTCCACAAAATCTTACGCTTTCGCAACCCAGCTGTTCCATGGCATTCTATCCTCCAGTAGAAGGACAACCACGTCCACATTACCTCTGAGTTGTTCCCCTATACTCTACAAAGCAGAATCATACACTCCGTAAGACTTTGCTATCCATCATGTTTACCACGTCCACATTACCTCTGAGTAAACATTCCGTACGGACAACCCCTGCGTTGATGTACATTGATCGCAGAACTTCCACGTCCATATTACCTCTGAGTAGTTTCGCGTATCCCCCAGAGTCATTCCTACCACGTCCATAACACCTCTGAGTAGGAAGATTCCATCATTTGAATCCCATATTTGTCACGTTCACATCACCTCTGAGCAAACATGTTGGTTCTCTCGAACTTATTATCTGTACCTAAAACCAAGGTGCATAAAACATAATAGGTCCACACAAATTATCAAGTTCATGACAGCAAAAATGAACACACCACAAAAACTCTGTATTCTTTATTCAAAAAATAAAGGATTACATCCCCAGAAGAGTTGCAAATTACACAAAAAAAAGAGATTATAATCCCTAAACATCCCCGGGGTTGGCCAAAAGCTCTTCAATCCGACGCTTTAAGTCAGCCGCTCGAGTCTCTACGGTCGCCAGGACCCGGCGTTCGACTTCTTGACACATCCTTTCTATGGCCTCAGGAGAAGTATCATTCTCATGCTTCTTGTCTAACTGTCGCCGCTGCTAAGCCAGGGAAAGATCCTGGCAGGTGAAAGCCGCTTCCTTCTCCTTAGATGCTACATGTTCAGTATGGACTTGCTCAGCATTTAATAAGAGTTGGGCCCGCTGGTCTTCAAGGAGACGAATCTTAGCATCAACCTCCGCTATACTGACATCCAACGCAGCTCGCAGCTCCACCTTTCCTGCATGGATTGAGATAACCTCTCTACCGTAGCCTCAGTTTCAGCCACCTCGCGTTCCCAGACACCCATGGTGGCTTGGTAAGAGGACTCAGCCTCAGCGATCAACTTCTCCTTTTCCGTGTCTATCAGAGCGGAGAGATCATTTCGCTGGATACACTGAAACTCGGAAAAAAGCTGGTCCAGCTCAGCCATTGAGGCCTCCAGAATCTCGGCCATATGATCATGGCCCTGGTGGGAACGTATCAGATTGATGTGAGGGAGTGCCAGGGTTTTTGCCGTCGCGAAACTCCCGTTGGCATCCATCACCGCCGATACGCCCCTCTGCAGCATCTTATATACTGCCTCAATAATAAACTTCACATACTTATCTGCATCCGCCAGCACCTGGGGTGTCATAGCAGGAGTTGGAGAAACTGCTCTAGACAGCGGACCGTAAGAAGGCCCGTCGGCTTCAATCTGTGAGGCTAAAACCTCGGCATCAACGGATTCTTCCTCAACAGGGGGCTTGACTACTAGCCTGAGGAGCCAAAAGAACAGAAGAAGCCGAGAGAGGCGTCGATATCATGCCCCAAGTAGGAGCAACAGAGGGTTCCAGCAAACCCTTACCCTTCTCAAGCTCGGAAGGACCACCGACGTCAGGGGCTACCTCATCCGTCCCTAACACACTATCCGCAGGCTGTACGGGGCATTCCTCCTCCGAGAAAGCAGCGTGATCAACACTTGTCTCCTGACTCGGCTCCCTTGGAGTCAGGATCGGTGGACGAGTCTTATTTTCACCATCAAATCCCTCCGCGGGGATAGAATCTGTTGCTACCTCCCGGTCAGCAGCCACCTCAGCCTCCGCTGCTGAGTCTGGAGTAGGGCTCGGCAATGCTGCAGTCGACCTCCCCTCATCATGACAAGGAGGGAAATCAACCCTCTCCTCTATTTCAATCACATCTGTTGCCCCCGCAACAGGCTCACGCATCTCTGGAGGAACGTCATCTGAAGACGACGAACTCCACTCTACTTCCTCATCTGGAAGCCCCGTCTCTGCTGGACCTTCAACGTCCAAGGCCCCCACGGCGGCTTGTACCATCTCGGAAACTGCTTCAACCTCGGCTTCTCTTCCAACATAATCTGGAGATACTAAAATCTCCGCTGGAACAACATTGTCGGGATTCTCCTCTACAGGGACATTACAATCGGGGAAATGCGCTCATCAGAAGAGCTTGCTACCTCCTTCGGTTTACTGACACTCAGTTTCGAAACCCGGGTCTTCTTCGTCTAGTCGGCTCATTTCGGAAGTTACTTCCGCGGGTTTCAGCCCCTGTGGAGTCGTAAATCGGATCTTTGAGGAGTCCGCCAAATCCTGCTTGAAGACGTAATCCCTCTAAGCAGTTACATGAGGCTGTGTCTTGCTTTTGTCCTTCCGTTGCATCAGATAATGATGGCTCGCCATCTCTTTGAAAATAGCCATCATCTCCGGATCCTTCTTTTCCAAAACGACGATCTCTTCGTTTGAGGGAAAATATTCCTCGTACGGTTCCGAGCCCCAAGGAAGCTTGGACACCTCGTACATCTCATGGAGGACCAGTCCCAACTCTCCCACTGAAGTAAAGAAAGTGCCAGTCTGGGTATTGAACGTTTCCAAGAGCGCAAGAAACATATGCTTGTTGAGATCCACTCCGGCTTGTGTGGCACGGATAGCGGCCGTCAGCCCAATCTCTTTAAGCTCAGCCTTGAACTTCGATAACACCCAAAGGGTCAACTCGTCCCACTTCAGCATGTGGTGGCACCAACCTTCAACCCTAAAGCCATATTTCTGATACATAACCTTCGATGCTAGCATCCGATTTGCAAAAGTCGAAGCACTAAAGGCAAAGGTATCATTAGGGACCTCACTATAAAGGCTCCCAGGACGCAAAGTTCGGCAACTGAACGAGGGACCGTCTCGCGAGGCAGCCAAGGTATCCCTTTGATTTGAGGTAACATCAATCGAAAGAATACCCCCCACTACCCCTCCTTGAGAAGGAGTGAGTTCCCATGACATCCTTCTCTTGGAAGCTAAATGGTAGAAGGCCGTCAACGGCAATTGGCGTTCAAGTTGTCGTATGTACAGAACCATGCTCTTCGCAGAGAAGAACCAGTCTTCTTTGATCTTCAATATCTTCGACTCGGTGGAGGTCAGTCGACTGATTCTGGAGGAAAACAGGCGACTGATTCTGGATTTGCAACATTCTCTCGAAAGGCTGATTCAGTAAGATAGCAGCCTTCGCGGGTTTAATAACCTCCTCGTCGAAATCAACTCCCATTTGAAAAAGAGAAGCATCCAGAAGGACTTTATTCAGCAAAGGGATAGTCATCGACACTCACACAGCAAAAGCAAAAGTCAGACAAGAAGCTTTAAGAAGACAAAGTGTATCAAAGCAGCCTGGCGCATCATCAGGGTCTAAACCCATGCGCATGCTTCAGCGCATTATCAGGGTGTAAACCCATGCGCGTTAGCTGTAAAACCTCGACGCATAATCAGGGCCTAAACCCATGCGCGTCGGCAGAATAGCCTCGGCGTATCATCAGGACAGAAGTCCATGCGCGTCGGCGACAAAGAGTTAGGGCACACAGCCAGGTGCTCCAAACTCATCTAAAAAGGTTGAAAGATGACACCCACCCGTCACCACAGGCCGAACGTCGGCCGATGTCACAATGGTGACAGGAGCGTCCGCCTCGACGAACTCCGCATGCTCCTTTCCCCTGCCAGCACCGCCGCGAGGAGTCTTGGGAGCCATTTCTTGAAGGAAGAAAGTTAGGGTTTTGCAAAAGAACTCTAAAAAAGGAAAGCAAAGAGAGGAAGAACTCTCTCTCTTCATCACGCCTATTTATAGGCTCAGTCGCACGCGTGAACCGATAAAGTGTGACCTCAGGCGCCTCCTCGGGTTCTGTCAGGAGATAACTGCAAATAAATCCAAAAATATCATCATTAATCTTCTTGGTTATCGAAGCGTTATCATTTGCATTTACTGAGAGGAGCATGCGCCCCATCATTGATGCGCGGAGTATTCATGCGCCCGAACAGTCATGCGCCAAGACCACCATGCTTCATATTCAAAGTATTCCAAAACTTGACAAAAAGTTTTAAAAACTTTGAAGGGGGTCTTGTAGAAGCATGGAATTTCAGAACCAGAAATCCTATGCACCAAACACTACATGCGCCAGGGAGCTCAGATGAGATACTGGGCACAACAAAAGAATAGACATTAAAAGAGGATTTTTATTCATATAAAAGTCTATTACATGTTTAAAAAAGAACTGTACAAAGGAGAATTTCTACAAAAAAAAGATCCTAAGTCTACAGCTAGGCGCAGCAATCGCCATGCGCCCTCAAATAGATGCAGCAACCACCATGCGCTCTCAAACAGGCGCATCTCGCCATGCGCTCTCAGCCAGGCGCATCCCTTCAGCAGCTCAGTTATATGCATCCTAAGTTATATGCATCCCTTCAGCGGCTCAGTTATGTGCATTCCTTCAGCAGCTCAGTTATGTGCCGCCCTTCAGCGTCCCACAGGAGCATCATAAAGTGTCAGCATATGCGCCATCAAATGCTTCGACTAATGAAGCATTTATTGAGCAGAACGAGGGTAGCAATCAAACCTCTAGCTGGAGGAAGAGCTCTTCAAACCAAGGAAGAGAAGAGCACCGTAATAGACCCGCGGCTAAAGGAGCAGCTTTCAACCCAACCAGAATGGACAACACCCACTCTAGCGGGAGGAGGAGCTCTCCCAAACCCCAAGGAAGATGATCGGAGCACCGCAATTCCGATCTGCGGCTCTTCCAGCATAACGGAGACGAGGCTCGAGCATCCCGATCTTTGGATGAAACAGGCGCGTTCTGCCTGCCTCAGAAGCCCTGGACTCCGACTTTTGGATGTAACAGTCACCTTCAAGTGCATCAATGAAGACAATGCGTCGCATCTTCACCCTCGGGAGCATCTCGTCAATAGAATATGCTCGAGCAAACAAGTTCATTTCGGGAGGACGTGAGAGAACGAGAAGCAAACCCTCTCCATGCCACTATTTATAGGTCGGGCAAATCAAACCCATGCGCCAAGTTGCTGGCTCTCCGAATCCCGTACAATGAATTTGCATTAAATGGTGATGAACCTGACGCTTTGAATTTAGCCAAGTCAAAAACGGCTATTTAAAGCACTCGAAGAACGTAACAGTCGGGCCAATAAAGACGTATCATGCAAACGGATGCGCCGGTCAGACCGCGCATCATACTGATGCGTCCATCAGCTCCAAGCGCCTCATAAGGATGCGCCCCCATGCGTCCATATGCGCCCAGTAGAACGCCGATCGATGCGCCCACTCAACAGCCCATCACCTATCAAGAACATTAAATGCTGAAGTCTGACAGAGTTGGCAGCACGTCCTCCGAGGACTGAACAGTTGACAGCTTTTTCAAAAGATAAAGCGTCACCAGCGTCAGCATCATCATTAATTTTCTCCGACGGTTACAAGCCACGTGGCCGCCCAACCATCTCGCATGTGCCTCCGCAGCCATGCGCCCAAATCTCTGCATGCGCCTCAAAAGCTATGCATCTCAGACTTCTTCTCTGATCCCTAAAGACAGAAGTTAAAGTCACTATTGAAGTCCCGCAAGCGCCTCAAAAGCCATGCGCCTCAAAAGCCATGCGCTCCGACTGGTTCATGACTCATAAAGGTTACGAGCCAAAGTCTCCTCACGCACCCAATCACAGGCGCATCCTATCAGATCATTCCCCCCACCAAATACGAGATCTACGAGCCATGGACCTATGACACGTTTCCTTTGACTTGATTCAGCCTATGAAGAGGTGCTAATCACCCAAGATCTCAGCAACCGAAATATTCTCTCCATTTGCTACGTGTCAGCTCAGCCGCAGCCCACAAAGGCAACAGAAAGGGTTCAACTCCTCAAATAGAGCGCATCATCTATGCGCCTCCATCAGCAATCACCACGTGACGTTCCCACGACCAGGCGCATCCGACATATGCGCGCATGAGCAGCCAGTCTGCAGACTATAAATAGAGGGATCATTTCCTTCTTCCACACACATCAGATAGGCACCGACATACATATACAGAGGCAGACCTGCGAGCATACACAGAGTGGCAGATATAGACACAACGTCTTCTTCCTCTCCGCAAGCTCTAGCACCCAGAGCAACTCAGATCTTCAGAGAACCGAGAACCGTCATCAGATCGTCAACGGAGTCAACGCATTACCACTCGCTCCATCGGCATAAGGGACCCAGATAAACAAAAGTGTACTCCTAGGACTACGTCTAAGTCCTACATTGTAACACTGTTCTGTTTGTATTGAAATTTGCAATCAAAAGATTTTAATGGCAAACAAGGACGAACGATTGGGATAAATCGATGTGAGAAAGAGCAATTTTTCGGTCGGGACGTAATAGTATGAGCAACTTTGTCTTTGGCTTTGTCATCATTCCAAGATCTGTAGTAGGGCAATATTGATGCTAATTGGAAGATTGTCATATTGTCATATAATTGAACAGAAGGACGGTTGGTGGCGGCCTCATATAATTGGCAGATTGTCATATAATTGGCAGATTGTCATACAATTAGCATCAGCTGATGTTGATGCTAATTGGCAGATTGTCATATAATTGAATGGAAGGATGTTTGGTGGCGGCCTCCATTAATATGATAAATGAAATAAATACACTAATCCTTCCTATATTTCATGAGTATTTGAGGGACTATCCCTATTCCGAAAATAATTACACTAACCATTTTAAAGTTTTAAGTTGTATAGAAAAGTCTGTTTGGGACATAGGGTGGTCAGTGTTATCAGTTTCCATGATCATTTTAAAGTTTTAATTTGTTTTTTAGTGCTTAAAAATATTGGACGATTAGTTTTATTGTTTTAAGATTTAGTTATTTGGCAAGTCTTTTTAAAAAAATAAAAAATAGAAGAAATAAAGGAAATTATATGATTATTTGGAAAGGATTATTGGAAATTATAATCCTTTTTATTAGTGACCACTGATCTTTGACGTAACAGAAGGTACGTGTAATTTCTTTTTATGAAACAATGCAAACGATATAATGCTCTTCCAAACTGCTGAAGACTTGATGCAATTGAAATGTTCTTGAGAGTACTTACAATGTACTGATTTTGCAAACACAAAGTGTGCTACATACTAATGAACTGCAGAACTACAACCATCATGGGAACAAGATGAAATATCCATGATTGGTCCAAAAGAAGAAGGAAAAGACAGGTTAGGTTTCGGTGGAACCTGCAAGTCATCGATGCTTCCTTCCAACATCTCTATTACTTTGGTGATAGAAGGCCGATTCTGGGGCATTGTTTGGATGCACCACAAACCAACCAAGATCATCTTCCTCACAACTTCTTCGGTTTCAGCTGTCGCACCATAAGCTCGTAGACCTCCACTGTGATCTAGATGCTTGTATATCGAAAAGGGAAAGTAGGTCTCGCTTGTATTTTGAACATCCAAGGGTATGTTCTCTCTTCCTCCAGCCATCTCCAACACCATCATTCCATAACTATAGATGTCAGACTTACTCGAGACGACTCCAAAGTTTCTGCAGAAAAGTTCCGGGGCAATGTAACCTGCGGTGCCTCTTGTACCTTCCATGGAGAGGATGCTGTCATTTCGGAGGCACAACTTACAAAGCCCGAAATCAGAAATCTTGGGTCGAAAATCTTCGTCTAGTAAGATATTGTGAGGTTTAATGTCGAAATGTACTATCCTTGTGTTGCAGCCACGATGCAGGTATTCTAGTCCTCGAGCAATACCAATTGCTATCTGGTACAACTTTTCCCATCTGAGAGTTGTTTTGGGTTCCTTTGAGCAAATTAGCTTGTCTAACGAGCCATTGCACATGTACTCGTAAATGAGAGCTCTCTTGGATCCCTCTGAGCAAAACCCCAGAAGATTAACGACGTTAACATGCGAACTCCTGCCGGTGCTTGCGATCTCGTTGAAGAAGTCCTCTCCATTGCCTTTGGAGTCGCTTAAAACCTTCACCGCCACCAAACGACCATCGATGAGAGTACCTTTGAATACACTGCCATAACCGCCCTGGCCAAGTTTGTTGCGGAAGGACTCGGTTATTTTCTTCACATCGGAGTACTTGTACCTATTTGGAGCTAGTGATCCATGTTTCTTTAGAAAGTTCTCAACATTCTTATCATTGTTTAGAGTCTTCTTCCTATAGATGAGATAGTAGCAACAAATAACAATGCAGCATGCTGTAACTAAAGCCACGGTTCCTCCTACAATAGCTGCAAGTGAAAAATGATAATTACCAACTTTTTTTTTATTGAATAGTCTAACAGTTCTAACTGTCATGAGCTATTTATGAACTAGCAAGTTGAAGAGAAACATGCTTTTTTACCTATTCCAGTTTTCTTCACGTGATTTGTTTTGTCTGCAGCCAAAAATGAAATACCAAAGGCAGTTCAGCATACATAACAGATTTTAAAATGGCATCTAAAGGAAAACTCAACTTGTAGTATTTGGAACTTGGAATATGTTGAATTATCTGACAACAAATTAAGATGCGCGCATTGGCCTTCAAGGAGACTGGATGAATGGTTAATTTCGTCAGTTTTGAAGAATTTTAATTGAGGAACTTAATTGGCTCATATTTTCTCCTCGAGAAGAATGCTCTACTCACATAACTAGTGAGCCTTGCGATCGATAGGTGGTGGAAAGAGAATAGCATTGTCTGACTAGTCTCGTGTGGCCCATTCCAAACTGGACGAATACTAACCAGCATTTAAGTCAGAGATGGCCAAAATAATGAAAGCACAATTTTTTTTTAATTAGAACTGGCATATATGTAGGTATATTTTATTGTACTTGTGAAGAGCAAAAGATACTACGATAGTAAATTATATTTTTTTTAAATTTTTTCTATACCTAATTATCTAAATGTCTTTATTAAATTTAATGAACAATTTTAATTATTAAAACTAGGTAATGATATATTTGGAAGAAAAAATTACGGTAAAACTATTTTTTTTTTAATATTATATGGTAGTATAGATGATAAGGTCAGTAGAAATACTCCAATGGTATTCTTCTTCTTTTTAGTTCACTTAAGTAAACAACCATTTTCAAGTTGGAAGTTCAACTAATAAGGAAGAAGATTGACCGGCTCAATAATCAGCTGCCAACAACAAGACGACTATATGATGAGTTGAGCCTTCTTACGGACAGAAAGGTTTAATAGTTTTTTCCACTGATTCCTATTCTCTTACAACAAGGAACAAACTAAACCAAAAGATGTTTAGTTAGTTTTTTTTTTTTTCTAAATTTGAAGAGACATGACTGGTCATACTCATGAGATCCGTAATCACCCCCCAAGACTCCCCGTTCACCACCGGACTAATAGCGAACGGAGTGACCGCGAAGGAGAGGTTGCTTATATTGAAGACTGGACATTCACTTTTGGCCAATTCGGCATTGGCAACTACAAGAGATCAGAATTGTTCTCGTAGAAGATTTGCTCGACTCGATACTCTCCAGAAGGCATCTGTATTAGATACAGAGGAATACCATCTTCACATTGGAGCTCAAAAATCTGGAAAGCCCCACAATAATTAAGATGGTCGCATGCTTTCCTCTCAGCCAGAATGGGTGTCTTATGTTTGCGATGTCTCCACAGCTCGATACTTAGACAATTCATATCGAGGTGAGCTAGCGGCACCCGAAACCAATAATAGGAGGAAGAAGAAGAAGATAATAGCAGAGGAAAATCAGTACAAAATACACTAGGACATGGAGAAATAGGTTCATAGTATCCGTGTGTCGTTTGTCTGTATTCCGTTGTATCCTACAAAAACAAGTGCTCAGCAGAAATTAACACTTACGGCATAATTTCTTCTCAAAACAATCCGGATGAAGCTCCAAGTAATGCGAAAAACCAGCCGACAGCAACGAAAGGCCGTCAGCAGGTCGACTGAAGGAGAGCTTGAACTCCAAAAGCGGGGCTCTGCGAGCTCGGCGGCATACAGGCGAGACGCCCCGAGGCAATCCACCATTTTCGAGCTCGGTCCAAAAGTAGAAGCTGAAGTCTGTGCAGACAGAGTACTTGTAGTTGGTGCCCAGCAGAGGAAAATCACGTCCCTCCCATTCGCAACTGGGTATGTATCGGTACAGGTCGTCTATAATCGGAAGGTGAGGGGTGTCGAAATGAGGGATCGGATGCTTAAACTCGTAGAGGAAGCTGCACTTTGAATCACTGGGATGCAGAGTGGTGAACTGGGGATATTGTTGTATTGTGATTGTTTTGTCAGAGTAGGAGATGTTCTTGACAGGATACGGAACAGTTCTCAGATAGTCCTGGAATTGGACTGTTGGTGTGGAAGAGTCGTCACAATGGACCAAGTAAGTTCCATTGCATCCAGGTAGGCTGTTGTTTGTGTAGAACGGATAGTAGATATCAATGTCAGAGTCACATAAAGGATGAATGGTTGGGCATGAGTGAGAGAAAGAAGGAAGAAGAAGGAAGAAGAGGAGGAGGAGGAGGAGGAAGAGAAGAGCCATTGGAAGAAAGCTTAACATCACTCTCTCTCTCTCTCTCTGTATTAAACACTATGAAAACAAAACATATAGAACTTGACTGCTCCAATTATTCTTCCCCGTGGGACACATTTTGCACGACTTAGGTTCTGCTTGGACGGTGTTTTTATGGGTTTTGGAGTGTTTTTAAATCGTCCGCTTATGAAAATTCATATTTGCTAAATTTTTTGAGCCACTGATTTGGCTGACTTAAAAATCACTCAAAACGGGTATTATGCATTTTTTGGTGGTTTTATAAACACCCAAAGTTTTGGATAACTTTATATTACATTCTATTTATATCATCGCCAAGAAAATATAAATGTAACTACTAATAACTAAATCTTTTTTTTTCTGTGTTTCCCTTTCTTTCTTGGGCTGCTCTTTTCTTTCTGATTGAAGAAAAATCCAGGAACTTGTCTTGTACTTGTCCTTAGAGCTCCATTGGGTACATAGTTATTTTCTGAGACAAGAATGCAGAAAAGATTTTTGATATAGGGGTTACCTTCACGTCCATAAACTCATATTTTATAAAGAATAACTTTTATTTATATATGGACATAAAGGTAATTTTATTGTTATAGAAAACTTTCAGAACCGCTAGTTAATGAATTACCAAGTATGGATTGGAATAGATTAATCTCATAATTTTACTTCCTATTTGATATGAGACTAAACTACCGACTCTCTTGTAATCAACTTTTAACCTTCAATCAGATACGAGATAGAATTCAACATTCTACAAGTACTCATTCTCTCTCTCTCTCTCTCTCTCTCTCTCTCTCTTATATATATATAAGACCCTTTGCTATTAAGTAAAAAGTTTTGGGACATAAATTTGAAGGATATTGTGATCGTAGCCAAAAACAAAAATAAAAGAAATCCACGACGTGAGCACCATCAACATAACTTTTTGCACAAGTATATAAGATGTGCATAGCGAACTTGTTTTTGTTATTTATGATTCATTGAAGTGTCAGGCTCAAGTTCATTATGATTGGAGGTGGTCCAAGGAATAGTTCTACGAAAATTTTCACACAAAGCATTAAATATTTATAAAATTATATATAGAGCATAAAGTTTTCACTTATTGTATCTGAAGCACAAGAACGCCCTTCGTAAGGACGTTTTTATTTTAAAATTAACTTTCATAAGAAATCCAGTCAGCTCCGTTAGCTTCGGTCACAGGAAGTAAAAAAAAAAAATGCCCTTCCTAAGGACGTTTTGTCAGTCCTCTGTCAGAGAAAAACGTCATTCCTAAGGGCGTTTTGTCAGTCCTCTGTCAGAGTAAAACGCCCTTCCTAAGGACGTTTTCTTTGAAATATATATTTTTTCTGCGAGGTTGGGTTGGGGTTGAGAATAATCCTTAGTTGTTAGCATCATTTTTAATGTCTTTTCACATCCAAAGTTTCAGGCTTTAATGAGCTGTTCTTTGGAATTTGTGCATCCTTGACTTGTTACATCAAAAAAACTGGGAAAGAGACAGTAAGGAAGAGATGGCTTAGAGAAATGAAGCTCACCGGTGTGTTTTCTCGACGGAGCGCTGATCGGCTGGCCGCGGATGGCACCCGAGTTTGCGGAGTCGGTCATCGCTGCGGGAGCACGGCCGGCGTGGCTGGCGCTGGCTCACGAGGGGCTTAGCGTTGGGAAGTGGCTCGGATATGCTTGACTAGTCGGAGTCTCCTGGAGACCAACAGCTCCGGCAACTCTGGTAAAGGTGGTGCCGGAGGAGCTCGCCTCTAAGGGCGGATCTACTGCTCGAGCGGTGACGGATTTTGGTGGTGGTGATGTGGGCTGCCACAACGGTGGTCGCAGTGGTGGTGGTGGATGTTCGGTGGCATGGTGGTTTGGTGGACGGGAGAGGGTGGCTGGGTGAAGGTGGCCTGCGGGATGGTACTTGTCACGTCCCGATTCCGTAGAATCGATAGTCGTCCCCCGGGCGTGATGCCGTGCGAACCTAAGTTGCGATCGCACAAAACGTAGTCATAAGGTTATCCGAAACACAACATCAAGTTAGAGTACGCAGAAAAATTGATTGACACATTTGAAATAGAAGTAGACTTTTCATTAATAATAAAACTACATTTACATTGACTCCATTACAATCATTGCCGCGCGGGCTACAACATGACTCGACTTACAAAATGAACGCCGATGAGATAGTCGTTCCATACATTACATCCCTTTTTACAAGCAAAATAGTTACACTTTCCACCTGCGATCGAGGGAAGTCGAGTCGCCATCTATTCTTCTTTGTACTGAGTGCGGAGTCTTCAAAAGGATTTCAGAACACAAGCCTTCAAACGCGGACGAGGCTTCAAATGGGTTCACGTCGCCTTGAGCTTTAATTGGCACGCCCTTCATGGTTCGGGTTACCTGCGTGGAGAGCGAGGATCAGTACATTACACTTTGTACTGGTGCGTGGCTATTTGAGTTCCACGCTCTCATTTGGTTGAAGAGTTTATATGACTTAGCTTGTGAATGTTTCTAACCATCCTAATGAATTTCAAACAAGCATATGACAAGCATAATATGAAATACGTTGAGACTTACCCACGGCGGACCGTGCCGCGCCTTATGAGACTTACCATGTTCTTTCCTGTCAATTGTTATCATTTTTCATACCAAGTACAATATTACGTGTGATTGGTCACTGACACCACAAGCCATCCTGGATTTATAGCTTTGTTAGTCGGGGCCCTTTCAACGCAAGTAGCGAGCCCCGCTGAAAGTCTCCGCCTAATCCGTGCTATCATCCAGTACAGCTATACCGTGTTTCCTCCTAGGCCGGGTCGGTCCCGTGGCCCCGGGTTGTCGTTCGAGGAAACTTTCTCCTTGTCGACAAGTTGTCCAATGACCGAGTTAAGACAATATTTAGTTATTAAGGTCTAGCCTACATTCTCTTTGAAACTTGATCATTTTACCGTGTCCGTGCCCTTGCATTCGTTCTTTCATCCGCAACACACTATCGATTTACCTAAGAAGGGGTCGAGAAGAGAAGGGTCAGCCGCTCACCTTCAGTTTACTTCAGGCGAGAGAACTTTTTGGTCGCACTAGACGTCGCCTACGCGATTACTTGAAATCGCACAAGCAACCGATTAGAACACTACATTATTCAAGAAGTTCGATAGGAAATACGAGTTCGAAATGCAAGCCATGAAAACCATCGAAAATATTCACGAAAGCGCATTCAGAAAATAAAGCCAAAACCAACGCAAGTGGCGTGAAAAGCAGAGCAACGGGAGGTCTCTTCCGACTCAGCCGCAGAGTCAATCCTTGAGGCGCAACCCGCTGAATATGGGACATGATTCCAAAGAAGCCATTCCATAACGGGGAATGGATCTTAATTCAACCGTTCCCGTTCGATCGACTCGATCGATCCCGACCTATCGGTCCCGACCGAATCGATAGCGACAGTGTTCCTTTTTCGCGCACCCCGTGGACGGAGTACGTGTAGTGCTCCGTCCCGCAAAGTCAATCGGAGAAATCGAAACGCCGACGGCTTTCGGACTTAGCCTTTCAGCGGCTGCTCGAAGGCTCGCTCGGTCGAGGCGACTCCTCGCTCAGGTGGGGTAGTTTCGGTGAACTCGCCTCATCTTAGCCTTCACTTAATAACTCGCATGTTTTCAACTTACACAAGTTAGGCTTGTTAATAAAAGAGACGCATCCACATAGCTAAGGAAATAATCCCGATGGGTCAGAATGTCTTAGAACATAAAAAATTGTCCCACGGTCTGCTTAGAAGTCGGCTCAACGTGCTTTCAAATGACACTCGGTCCTTCGTCCCGTGGCTTGGGACAAGAAAGTTGGTCTAAGTTGATAAGTTGTCTCGATACTCGAAATAGCCTAAGTCATAGGCGTCACCTGCGTGAATGCTTAGCACGACCATGTCGTAGCACATCGGTTTGGTCAGGCGTCGTAGTCTTAAAACTGATCCTAAGGCAAGACTAGAAAGACAATCGAAAGGTGTCACGCCCCGCTCCCGTAGGAGCTATCATCATCACTAAGACGTGATGCCGCACGAGCCTAGATTGCGCTCGTGCAAGGCGGGTTCCATAACGGCCGATTTCAGCGGCTGCGACAGAGTCGTCGCACAGAAGCCCCAAGCAGAGATATTGAATAATAGCAGCAGAAATTTAGAACAAAACACAAATCATTCAAAGATGTATTTTATTGATATTGAAATAAAGGTTACAATGGGACGCAAGGCCAAGATTACAAGTCTGTCAAGCTCACTCATCTCACATTACAAGTCACTCAGCTCTCTCCCTTCTCTCAATACATATCTTGAACCAGCGGATGCTTCGGAAGACAATATCTATATATTATGTCCCGTATAAGTCTTGAATCCATGCGGCCACATGCTTCGAATCGCCAAGGAACTCCGGACCTCGACGCATCCAAGCGAGCTCCGCGCCACAAGCTTCTACCTGTGCCTGCACATGGAAACTATGTGGGTGTTAGTACTCAACTGTACTGGTAGAATGAGCTCCTCGTCCACCCATACAAAACTAACACTTTTGATTTAACTTTTGTGCAACATAGTCCCCTTTATGATTATCTTTCTACTCTTGCCTTAGGATCAGTTTTAGGACCGACGCCTTGGCCTAATTTGTGTCTCTAGACCATCTCATGCTTGCAACGACAACGTTGACTTATACCTTGCCTTAAGACCCTTCTCGTGCCAACAATGTTAACCTATCGAGTCGTGTTTGCCTTACGGCCCAAAATCAAAAGATGCAACTACACGATAGACTCCATTTATGTGTGACCGTGCTACAAGCCCTTGCTGAGGCCGTACCTCGCAACTCAATGAGACTTACCATATCGCCGCCTTGCGGCCGTTGTGATTTTTATCACCAACTGACCCAATCAAGACTTCCGAACTTGTGTTGACTGACTTTGCCTTGCGGCAGTTCCTGACTTAGACTCCAGACAACTCAGATCCAAAACATGCAACTTATATGCCAAGACTTACGACTCGACGCCACACCCCTGTGCCAAGCATGTCGCCTATGTTGAAGCCACATCTTAGGCCCCAAGCATCATGTTCTAACTTGTATACATCTTCGACTCGACTCAATTCCAAAGGCATACGCGCGGATAGCTCCCATTTTGTCGACATCTATATGAATACGGGTCACTGGCAGAACAAGCCATCCTGGACTCAAAGCTGGCATATAGGATGGTCCAGTCAAAGCAAGTAGCGAGCCCCAATGACCGTCCACCGAATACCTGTTGCCTCTACCTGGCACAACTATACTTGTTTTCTCCTAGGCCGGATTGGTCATGTGGTCCCAGGTTGTCGATCCGAAGAAACACTTCCTTTTTACCTTGTAAAAGTTGTCCATGACCATGTAAGACTTGACACAAACTGACGTCTCACACAGTCATTCCTCTTCCAATGTTACCATCTCTTTCAAAACCAAGTTCAAGACTTCTATCCTTGAGAACCCTTGACGACACCACGGTCGTGAGCATTCTTTCCTTGTTACCCTATCATTTTGTTCAACTCATGAACGCCTATTTGATAGTCCTTTCTCAAAACTCACTTTGAATCAATTGTGGTCCTTGCCTTACACACTAAGTCCGTGTACCGTGTCTTAAGACAATTGTGCTCTACACAACACTCCTACCCAAGTCGACGGGCCTTGAGATCGTGGGACTACTTAACTTGACAAACCGCGAAAGAGCGGGACGGTACTTGTAATAACTTAGGTCGACCGGCATAACTTTACCTAACTTAACTTCACAACAACTTAACGAGCAAAGGCTGCGTCAAGCTTTGCCTTTACGGATCGTGCCGTGCACGCATTCGACTTGAACGACCAAGTAAATCGGGTGCCTAGACTTAGGTCACAAGCCGCGTAACGCAACTTAACTCATGGGCAAGCCAAGGCTATGCCAAGCCTTGGGTGATGGGACCGTGCATGCTTTATGAAGCATTCATGCAGGCGAAGCCTAAGACTTAGGCAACGATCGTAACTTCGCCTACTCAACCAACTTTTCTTCTCCCAAGCCACGGAATGAAGAACCGAGTGTCATTTTTAAAGCACGCCGTGCACCAACTCTAAGCCGACCATTGGACCTTTCCATATTCTAACTCATTTCGACCTGTCGAAATTATTTTCTTAGCTTTGCGGATTCGTCTCTTTTATTATCAAGCCTACTTGTGCAAGTTGAAAAAATACGATTTATTATGTGAAGGCTAAGATGAGACAAGTTCACTGAAACTACCCCACCTGAGCGAGCGGTCGTCTCGACCGAGCATTGCCTTCGAGCAGCCGTTGCAAGGCTAAGTCCGAACGCCGTTAGCGTTCCGATTCCTCCGATTGACTGAGAGGGACGGGGCACTACATCATACACCACTCAGAAAAAGTTTCGTCCTCAAAACTAACTAAGTACACTTATCGACATATCACTTTAATCAACATTCAAGGACTCTCGCACACACTTCTCCTATGTGTTCCCTCAAATCCGAGCCACGCTCGTGCAACCCACAATCTTTTCTTCAAAACTTACAATCTCAAAATCCTCGACACTTTCCTGTTCCTCAAGTCTTACTTGTATTCAACGTATCACTTAGTATGGATCGTGCATATATTTTAGGCGTCCCCAAAATACATGCATTTCAGCCAAGCCTCATGATAGCGAATTCTGTCATTACCACTCGAGTCGGATCGTGCACATATTCAAGCGTCCTTGATATACATGCATGTCAACCGAGGCTCATGAGTGGTATTTTCATATTCCCGAATCATTCCATTCATCAATACCAATATCCCAACCAATCAATCCTCAAGATCACTCGCACCGATACTAGCTCTCGCAACATGGACGTCTTGTCTAACCGCTAGGCTATGTCTTTATACTAAGGTCATTCGTCAGTATTGGAATCATAGTTTCCAAACAACAATATCAACACTAACCCCATCCTAAGGTCAAACCAAGTTGATAGTACGGGTTTTTCTTCCCAAGCTCGTATTGTCACGCCCCGATTTGGGAATCGTTCGCCTCCGCTTAGATTCACGCCGAATCGTTCGTCCTCGCTAAGGCGTGATGCCGTACAAGTCTGGAATTTCACTTGTACAAGGCGTGCTCGTGTTCCTTTTATTAAAGAGACATTTTGAATAGAGATTCACAGCGGATGATAAAGAAGTTTTGGCAACACAGATATGATCTGAAATAAGTTCTTTATTGATATCTTTGAAATTACATTGCATAAACATAAGGCTCTCAAACAGCCGAGATGAAAGGCCAAACTTGGCTACAACATTGCAGAAATATTGAAATGAGATACAACTTGTTCCATACATCATATCCCTTTATTAATAATGCAGCAATAACCACCTTCAGCAAAATGCCTTCTTCTTCAAGTAGAAACTTCAAGATGTACGAAGCTTCTAAAGAGTCGGACAGCAAGCCTTCAGCGTCTATGATTATCCACTAGGTTCCCGGCACCTGTGGAGACGAGGGTCAGTACATTGCCACATATGTACTGGTGAGCGGCCGTAACCAATCTCACCATAAATCAACAGTAGTAAAATTACATGAATGTTCACTATTGATTTGTATTCTTTCTATCTTGCCTTAGGGTCCATTAACAATTCATATATTTGATGAGAAATATAAGAAGCATACAGTGATGTTAGAAACATAAGCAATTCATGTTGATCTAACATAAGCAGTTCATATTGATCACCAATTTGGTGAATCTTACCCACGGTCGATAGCCATCCCTGTACATATTTATGAATACCACTTACTCTGCCTGCATAAGACAATGTTAGCTATGCCACCTGTCTATATGAAGGTCACTGACTACACGCCATCTGGGACATCTTGGTCGGACGGCTCCCCTTCATCGGTGGGTAGCTAGCCCATCCGGAAGGTTCCCGAAAGACCGTGCTACTACTTCAGCACTGTGCTACTACTTCAGCACTACGTTCCTCCTAGGCCGAATCGGTTCCGTGGCCTCGGAGTACCGTTCGAGGAACTACCTTGTATACAAGTTGTCCATGACCATGCATGCAATGCAACTTAACTAATAAGGGACATGACATGCATGATAATAGCATCTTCCACACATAGTCATAGTTCTCATTTTATCTTGCCATTTTCCCATCTTTCCAACTTGCCATCTTACCATCTTACTTTGAGCCATAGGCTCGCATATTCGTTCATCCAACCAAGGGACTATTCATGTTTAACTCATTCTTTCGAACCGAAGTCCGATATACTTACCGCCCAATACTTGGGTCTTTGCATCACCTGTTAAACAATTCATATAGCATACGAGCATCATTCGATTTACAACATAAGCCTAGCCATGTGATAATTTATCTTTCATTATCTTTCCCATATTATTACTAGGCATCTTTTATTAAGCACCGAACGCAATAACAAGTCTACCATTGTTATGCGCGAAGATCAAGGATCGTCGAAGGATCAAAGCCACTCACTTGTTGGTGAATTGCCGAGAGAAAGAGGTCTTCCACGCAACGTCACCCGAGGTTCACCGCGTTAGCACCTGCATTGGCACCAACGTCTGGTCATCATACTTCTTCTCTTTCTCTCAGTTATTCGATATGAAATGCGTAGACGGTGAAAGTAAATCCATGAAAACATCCATCGAAAACAATCACGAAAACGCACACAAAAGCCAACAGCAAAAGCGACATCGAAAACCAGCAGGGCAACGGTCTCGGGGCAAGCGACTCTTATATAGAACTCTTCTCCCAAGACGCGCGCCACTGCATCTTGGGCATCATTTCAAAAGAGTCCAATCCATAACGAGGAAAGGATCTCAATTTATTATCCCGCGATCCTGGTAAAGTTTCCCCAATTCTCATCCGACTCGGCCATTCGGCCGCTAGCCCGCACCGTGCTCCACAACGGATTCAGGGCATTACATATTAATACACTAACAAAAAGTTTCGTCCTCGAAACTTAAACACAAACCCACCTAGGTCAAACAACGAAGGAAACTTTTCCTTCACCTCTGCCTCAAGTTCCCATGTCGACTCTTCGACGGAATGATTTCGCCAAAGCACTCGAACCAAAGAAACAACTCGGTTCCGCAAGATTTTATCTTTCCTATCCAAGATCTGCACGGGTTCCTCCACATAAGACAAGTCAGCTCTTAGCCCTAACGGACCGAAGTCTACCACATGGCTTGGATCGTGTACATACTTCCGTAGTTGGGAAACATGGAAGATATCATGCACTCCATCCAATGCCGGTGGCAACGCGATCAGATAGGCGACAGGGCCGACTCGCTTAAGAATTTCAAATGGGCCAACAAATCTCGGACTTAGCTTCCCCTTCGCACCGAATCGCATAACTCCGCGCATCGGTGACACCTTTAAAAATATGTGATCGCCCACCATAAATTCCAATGGTCGTCGATGAGTATCCGCATAACTCTTCTGCCGACTTTGCGCCACACGTAACTTCTCTCGAATCATGCGGACCTTCTCGACGGCCTGTTCCACCATCTCCGGACCAAGTACCTGTCGTTCACCGACTTCATCCCAACAAATCGGAGACCGACACCTTCGCCCGTACAGTACTTCATACAGGGCCATTTGTATACTTGACTGGTAACTGTTATTGTAGGCAAATTCTGCTAGCGGCAAGTGAGTATCCCAACTAGTCTTCAGATCAATAGCACAAAGCCGAAGCATGTCTTCAAGTATCTGATTCACCCTCTCGGTCTGGCCATCGGTTTGAGGATGGTATGCAGAACTAAATTTCAATTGTGTTCCCATGGCAGCTTGTAAACTGACCCAGAAACGCGATACAAATCGCCCATCCCGATCGACACTATTGATGCCGGCACTCCATGTAGTCTGACAATTTCATCCAAGTATAGCTGAGCCAACCGATCGACGCTCCATGTGGTCTTCATTGCGAGAAAATGTGCAGATTTGGTTAATCGATCAACGATGACCCAAATTGCATCATTCCCCCGCTGCGTCTTCGGCAAGCCAACTATAAAATCCATGGTTATATGATCCCATTTCCATTCTGGGATCGCGAGGTTCTGCATCTCCCCGCCGGGCCGCTGGTGTTCCACCTTGACTCGTTGACACGCTAAGCATCGCGAGACAAAGAGGGCCACATCTCGTTTCATGCCGTGCCACCAGAAGGTCATGCGCAAATCTTTATACATTTTTGTACTTCCCGGATGCAAAGAATACTTGGCATAATGGGCCTCTGTCAAGATTTCTTTCCGGAGTTCTTCATCCTTCGGGACACATAGCCTCCCCTTGAGTCGCAATGATCCGTCCTCGTGCCTGGTGAAGTCGCTGGCTTCACCCTTTTCCACTATTCTGCCAATCTTAATCAAGAACTCATCTGTCCTCTGTGCCGTCTTTATCTTTTCTAACAAACTCGGCTCAAGTTGAAGTTGAGCCAATTGTGCATTTCGGCCACGAATCTGGAGTTCAACTCCCATGCTTTCTAATTCCTCCAGTATTCGTTTGTCAACACTGAGTGATCCCACAAAGTTTCGACCCAACGCGTCCGCCACCACATTGCCTTTTCCTGGGGTGTACGCGATCGTCAAGTCATAATCTTTTATAAGCTCCAACCAACGTCTTTGCCGCAAATTTAAATCTTTTTGAGTGAAGATGTACTTCAGGCTTTTATGATCGGTGAAGATCTCGCAAGCCACTCCATACAAGTAGTGCCTCCACAATTTCAGTGCAAACACTATCGCTGCCAATTCCAAATCATGCGTTGGATAATTTTTCTCGTGCGGCTTAAGCTGTCTCGAGGCATAAGATATCACTTTCCCTCTCTGAGTTAACACACATCCCAAACCCAGTCCGGACGCATCGCTGTATATCTGGAATCCCTCGACGCCGTCTGAAGTGTAAGGATTGGAGCTGATACGAGACGTTGCTTCAGATTTTGAAAGCAAGCCTCGCACTCATCAGTCCAATCGAATGCCACTCCCTTCTGGGTTAGCCGAGTTAAAGGCGCTGCCACTTTTGAAAAATCCTTGACAAACTTCCTGTAGTAGTCTGCCAAGCCGAGGAAACTTCGGATCTCGCTCGCCGACGTGGGTTGCTTCCAATCCACTACGGCTTCAATTTTCTTTGGGTCAACGGACACACCTTCCGCCGAGATAACGTGCCCTAGGAACGACACGCTACTCATCCAAAACTCACATTTGCTCAGCTTGGCATAGAGCTGATTGTCCCGTAGAGTCTGTAACACTGTCCTCAAATGTTCTGCATGGTCTTCTCTGTTCTTCGAGTAGATTAGGAGGTCGTCGATGAACACGACCGCAAATTTATCCAAAAAGGGCCGGAAGACTCTGTTCATCATATCCATGAAAGCGGCAGGGGCGTTGGTCAGTCAGAAGGTCATGACCAAGAATTCATAGTGTCCGTATCTGGTTCGGAATGCGGACTTAGAAATGTCATCTGGTTTGATCTTTAACTGATGGTAGCCTGAGCGAAGATCAATCTTTGAAAACACAGACGCCCCTTGCAACTGATCGAAGAGGTCGTCTATTCGAGGCAACGGATACTGGTTCCGAATTGTAACTTTGTTTAGCTCACGGTAGTCGATGCACAGCCGTATTGATCCATCTTTCTTTTTCACAAATAGCACCGGAGCACCCCATGGTGAAACACTGGGTCTGATGTATCCCTTGTCTAATAATTCCTGTAGCTGTACTTTGAGTTCCTTCAATTCAGCAGGCGCCATCCTGTATGGTACCCTTGAGATCGGACGAGCGTCTGGAAATGTATCGATAGTGAATTCAATCTCTCGGTCCGGAGGCATTCCGGGTATCTCGTCAGGAAATACATCAGAAAATTCTGCCACGACTTCAGTGTTAGCTGAGTCTGCACCATTCTCGCGTGTGTCTCGAACAGAAGCAAGGTACCCTTCGCAGCCAGAATGAAGCAATCGCCGGGCCGTAGTAGCTGAAATCACCATCGAAGCCTTCGCCGACGAACTGGCCGAGTAAGAGAATTCTGTTCCTCCAGGTAGGCGAAACATAACTCGCTTCTTCGCACAGTCAATCGTCGCACAACATGCACTTAACCAGTCCATTCCCAGAATGATATCAAAATCTTTCATATCAAGCTCGACTACATCCAATGGTAGCTTTCTCTTCCCGATACATATGTAACCATCCCTACACATCATGTTAGTAGGCATCTCCACTCCTGATGGAGTACTAACACTAAGGTACATATCCAACATTATCATTTTTATTTCATGTTCCTTAACATAGTCTTTAGATATAAAACTATGTGAAGCACCAGAATCAAATAAAGTACGTGCAGGAATGCTATTAAATAACAATATACCTGTCACGACAGTATCTGATGCAAATGATGCTTCCTCCTGAGTCAATGCAAAGACTCGGCCCTGGGCACCGGGCCTCTGATTCTGTTGTGGCTGAGGAGGTCGTGGTGCCTGTCCACGATTCTGTTGATATTGTTGGTGATGCTGCTGCCTTGGAGGGTTCTGGTGGCCCCTCCCTGGACAGTCTCTGAATCCGTGGCCCATGCGACCACATTTGAAGCATCCACCCTCTAGCACCTGACATTCGTTAGCGAAGTGCCCTTTGTTGCGGCACTTGTTGCAGAATGGTCCACCCTGGATGGGTCGTTGAAAGCCACCGTGGTTCTGACGCTTAGGCGCCTCATATCTGCCCCCGTTGTTCGGTCTCTTGTTATGCAGATTCTGCACCGACGCTTGCACTGGCGCCGTCGCAGGATAGTGTGGGTCCAATTCTTTCGCGTGCTCATAAGACTCCTGAAAAGTCTTATATTTCTGAACCACGACTTGAGCCTTCAGAGCAGGCCTCAAGCCCTGCTCAAACCGACGAGCCTTAGATGCATCGTCAGTAAACTTCGTGATCGCATACTGAGATAGTCTAGAAAACTCTGTCTCATACTCCTTCACCATCATGTTCCCCTGTTCGAGCTTCTGGAACTCCAATTCCTTAGCTCGCTGCTCAGTCGAAGAGAAGTACTGAGCCAGAAATGCCTCGCGGAACATCAGCCAAGTAATTTTCGTTGTTCCATTCACTCCCGCGAGAATTCTTTTCTGACTTTGCCACCAGTAGTGTGCGTTGGAAACCAGCAGTAGTTTCACACACGAGACCCTCTTAGATCCAACAATACCCAAAGCTTCCAGGTGGTCTTTCACTTCAACTAGCCAATCCATAGCAATGGTGGCTTCCTCTGTCCCTTTGAATTCTTTGCTGCAGATTTTCTTAAACTTTGTTATGTCGGCCACAGCAGTGGTCTTCTTAGCCGCCGGGGGTTCCTCTGCCTCCACTAGTTCGCTCTCTCGGGAGACTGGAGTGCCTTGAGCCCCATTGTTCACCACTGTTCGGACCAACTGTTGCAGGGTATCTAGCTGCTTCTGTTGGGCCTCGAATTGTTTCGCGTTCTGCCTCTGCTGGCTCTCCATCATAGCCAGCATCCTCTCCATAGGGTCGGTTGAGGCTACCACCCTTGAGCTACTCGCATTGTTTGTCGTACCCGCCTTTGTCATCTCTGCAAAACAGAGGAGCTTGTTAGTCTCATAATATATTTATGGACTTATTGTATGGAACATCTCATTTCGGGACATTTAAAACCAAAGTTGTTCGAGAAGCAATAAAGCTTGTGTCATTTTTGAAATCTTTAAAACCAAGAAATTCCCAAGGATGTAAAGCCGTGCTCTGATACCAAACTGTCACGCCCCGATTCGGGAATCGTTCGCCTCCGCTTAGATTCACGCCGAATCGTTCGTCCTCGCTAAGGCGTGATGCCGTACAAGTCTGGAATTTCACTTGTACAAGGCGTGCTCGTGTTCCTTTTATTAAAGAGACATTTTGAATAGAGATTCGCAGCGGATGATAAAGAAGTTTTGGCAACACAGATATGATCTGAAATAAGTTCTTTATTGATATCTTTGAAATTACATTGCATAAACATAAGGCTCTCAAACAGCCGAGATGAAAGGCCAAACTTGGCTACAACATTGCAGAAATATTGAAATGAGATACAACTTGTTCCATACATCATATCCCTTTATTAATAATGCAGCAATAACCACCTTCAGCAAAATGCCTTCTTCTTCAAGTGGAAACTTCAAGATGTACGAAGCTTCTAAAGAGTCGGACAGCAAGCCTTCAGCGTCTATGATTATCCACTAGGTTCCCGGCACCTGTGGAGACGAGGGTCAGTACATTGCCACATATGTACTGGTGAGCGGCCGTAACCAATCTCACCATAAATCAACAGTAGTAAAATTACATGAATGTTCACTATTGATTTGTATTCTTTCTATCTTGCCTTAGGGTCCATTAACAATTTATATATTTGATGAGAAATATAAGAAGCATACAGTGATGTTAGAAACATAAGCAATTCATGTTGATCTAACATAAGCAGTTCATATTGATCACCAATTTGGTGAATCTTACCCACGGTCGATAGCCATCCCTGTACATATTTATGAATACCACTTACTCTGCCTGCATAAGACAATGTTAGCTATGCCACCTGTCTATATGAAGGTCACTGACTACACGCAATCTGGGACATCTTGGTCGGACGGCTCCCCTTCATCGGTGGGTAGCTAGCCCATCCGGAAGGTTCCCGAAAGACCGTGCTACTACTTCAGCACTGTGCTACTACTTCAGCACTACGTTCCTCCTAGGCCGAATCGGTTCCGTGGCCTCGGAGTACCGTTCGAGGAACTACCTTGTATACAAGTTGTCCATGACCATGCATGCAATACAACTTAACTAATAAGGGACATGACATGCATGATAATAGCATCTTCCACACATAGTCATAGTTCTCATTTTATCTTGCCATTTTCCTATCTTTCCAACTTGCCATCTTACCATCTTACTTTGAGCCATAGGCTCGCATATTCGTTCATCCAACCAAGGGACTATTCATGTTTAACTCATTCTTTCGAACCGAAGTCCGATATACTTACCGCCCAATACTTGGGTCTTTGCATCACCTGTTAAACAATTCATATAGCATACGAGCATCATTCGATTTACAACATAAGCCTAGCCATGTGATAATTTATCTTTCATTATCTTTCCCATATTATTACTAGGCATCTTTTATTAAGCACCGAACGCAATAACAAGTCTACCATTGTTATGCGCGAAGATCAAGGATCGTCGAAGGATCAAAGCCACTCACTTGTTGGTGAATTGCCGAGAGAAAGAGGTCTTCCACGCAACGTCACCCGAGGTTCACCGCGTTAGCACCTGCATTGGCACCAACGTCTGGTCAGCATACTTCTTCTCTTTCTCTCAGTTATTCGATATGAAATGCGTAGACGGTGAAAGTAAATCCATGAAAACATTCATCGAAAACAATCACGAAAACGCACACAAAAGCCAACAGCAAAAGCGACATCGAAAACCAGCAGGGCAACGGTCTCGGGGCAAGCGACTCTTATATAGAACTCTTCCCCCAAGACGCGCGCCACTGCATCTTGGGCATCATTTCAAAAGAGTCCAATCCATAACGAGGAAAGGATCTCAATTTATTATCCCGCGATCCTGGTAAAGTTTCCCCAATTCTCATCCGACTCGGCCATTCGGCCGCTAGCCCGCACCGTGCTCCGCAACGGATTCAGGGCATTACACGCATCACTTTGATTTCTAAACTTCGAGCATAGATTCCCTACAAACATCCCAACGTTCGTCGCACGGGGTCCGAGTCGTTCAGCAAAGCCAACCTATTGTAAGTTCACTCAACCAAATCTTCGACACATCAATATCGCTCGACCAGTAAGCCATTTTGCATAGTCTATATTTTCGAACACGTTCGACATAATCCACCTATCAATCCTTCTTAAGTCAAACTCGCTACAACACGATTCATTTCTAAACCATAATTCACATTTCATATTTCCTAAGTCGTTCATCCCAATTCACGTATTCGATCATGAGGTCGTCTAACTTAACAATATGTTGCGTCCCGATCTCACGCGAGTCAGATTTTCTACAGTGGGCATGAATCACCATGCACGCTCCCGCGGGATAATCATCCTTATCGGGACTTAACTCTTGCTCGAGTCTAGACTAATTTATTCTCGATATACGGATTGGACCTATTCAATCCTCAAGTTTATTTCATTCATCAATCGCAAGTCCTAACATCCTTAAATTTTCTTTCGTATTAAACCGACAAGTCGAGATAATCAAAGTTGCCGCATCCTGATTTTTCGAGTTCGATCATTCCCGCGAGATGAATCACCATGTCAGCGCTCACACGGAACAATCGCCCCAAATCCGACGCAACGCATGTGCGAGGCTGGAGTTGCGCTCGCACAAGACAAGAATGTCGACGCTGTGGTTATCAGCGTAATCCTCAAGACAGAATCATTTTCATCCAAAATTTATCTAAATCAAAATTCTAAGAATGGCATCCAACTGAACAATAACACTTACACAATCGTCATTCGCCTAGTCAGAGTACCCTCGAGTTATCGCATATTGATCTTTGGTACGCCTCAATACCATCGATGACATGCATAACCTGACGATCATTCTTGCAACAAGTTTCGAGTCGTACGAATGTTGCTATCGTCCAACTGGATAATCTCCTCACATTCAAAATCAAGTTAGATCATTATCCCTCGAATCATTCATAACATCAATTTCTTCAATTCACATCATTCTTGCTAACTCAATCATCGAATGACATCCATTCCAATCCTCAGAGTCATTGCGTAACTTCAAAATTCAACTTTTTTATGCACGCTATCTTCCCATCGTGCTAACTTTCTCTATACGATTTCACCTATCGATTCCCTTTATCAAGCCATCCGTTCGCTACACCTTAACTTTTTCTCGATTTAATTTACCTACTTAATTACCTTCGCGTTTCATACTCGCACCATCCTCAATCCCGTGCACGTTCCATGTGCGTCAATTTCTAGGTTGTTCGAATTTACTTATCAAATTTCATGACAACAACTCACTCAATCTAAGGCTTTGCATATGTGCGACGCTTGCTGATAGACTCATCGATACCCCGAATCCTCAATCGATCGATCGACATCCCTGAGGCTATCGCATATACCACTCAGGGATGAAGTCATTCAATAAATCCTCAACTTATCATTCGATTCACAATTCTATCTCCTCGAATTTCCTTTCGAACGATTCCTTAAATTTTAAGCACGCTCACCTATATTGCATCGACGATAACATCGTCGTTCGATAGCACCCTTATCGATAATAATCCCATTTACTCAATCAAGTCTAACTTATTCCCGTCCAACACAATTCGAATCCCGCACTCGACTTTTCTAAGGTCGATGCAACTTTGGTGTATATGCCCAGCCAGACTTAGCCAACCGTGCTTACGCGAACCATCTGTAGAACCCTAGAGAGGGTGAATAGGGAAATTAAAAATTAACTACAACAATTGATGCAGTAAAGACAATTGAAAGTAAAGAGTAGAAATATCAAACGCAAACGCAAGGATGTATCCTGGTATCCTCTTTTGAGGCAGTCCAGTCCCGGAACTCTCTCCAGCTTTAATCCACTATTTAACCAAATAGTACACACGAGTTTGGATCCGAAGAACTCGCCAACTTCAACACGAGTTTGGATCCGAAGACTCGCCAACTTCAAACAAAAGAGAATGAGAACTTGTTGATCTTCTAACAAGTGAAGATCGAAATGTACAACTCTTTAATACTCTAACACTTTGGGAGAGGATGACAATGAAAAGCTTGGAAGAGTATTAATGGTGGAGCTCTTGGTTGTTGGAAAATTTATGGAAGAGTTGGTGAGAAAACTCAAGAGAGAGAGCTTTCTTTTATAAGAGAACCAAGAGTTGGTGGCATTTAATGCTCTGAATACAGACAGACCGGCATGTCGTCGGTATGCAGCGGCATACCGACGGTATACCGGCCAAATAGTAACGGTCATATTAATGACCGTTTGAGAGCATTAAATGTGGCCATTAATGCTAGTCAGAGCAATTCGAAAACCAAATATTTGAAACTCGGTATACCGTCGGTATGCCGGAGCATGCCGCCGGTATGCCGATAATTTGGCACAGCAAGTTTTGGGTTGCTAAAAACGGTATACCGTCGGTATGCCGGAGCATGCCGTCGGTATGCCGATAATTTGTCACAGCAACTTTGGGGTTGCTAAAAACGGTATACCGTCGGTATGCCGGAGCATACCGTCGGTATGCCGACAATTTGTCCCAGCAACTTTCTGGACAAGAAAAGCGGTATACCGTCGGTATGCCGAAGCATGCCGCCGGTATGCCGACTATTTGTCACAGCAACTTTCTGTATGCTAAAAATGGTATACCGTCGGTATGCCGGAGCATACCGCCGGTATGCCGCTCTGTAGCTATTTGATTTTTGACTTGTTCTTTTTACTGTCATCCGTCCTTAGGTGTTTACAGATATACCTAGACCAGTACAGACTCGAAGACTCTAAGCAGGAAGACGCCGTCTTATGCAGGGAACGCCGGTAACTGCTACAGTCTTCAAGGAAGAAGGAGAATGCTCTTGAACGGAAGAACTTCATGTAGTAGATCTTCTGAGAAAGTTTGAATCTGAAGAACAGAAGACTAAACTACGAAGATGCTGTTAATTACTCAAAATAAAATGTGCCAACAAACTCCCCCATTTTGATAATTGACAAATTAGAGAGATAGCATCTTCAGGGAGTAGCTCCCCCGTAGGTAGACAGCTCCCCCTCAATACGATTTCTCCCCCTTTGTCACTTAGTCAAAGATGGGGATAATCAATAGAAACAGTGCATAATAATAAAGACATGAGTAAATAAAGAGAAGCATGCATTAATATATTAAAGTAGAAAGTGAATACATGCTGGACCCATATATATCATAGTAATAAAATAAAAGACTCTCCACAACGAGAGCCAAACACGAGAGACAACCATAGATAACGTCCCCGAAGGACAGCAAACAACTAGAAACAACCACCAACCGGTCCCTGAAGGACCACAAAAGACAACATAAAGAAAAACACATAAAAACTAGAAACACTCAAGAACCGAAACCATCACTAAAAGGAAGTCCATCCCTAATCCTCAGCCGGATCATCATCATCATCACCCTGAGCTTGCTGGAAGGCGCCAAAAGGATCAATGCCGTCAGGGTACATAAACCCACAGGCATTGGGGTCAGAGAAGCGCGGGCCCGTGTACATGGGATCCTGAAGATTAAGATCCAGAAAAGTATCACGGTCTTGAAGAGTGCGCTGAATAAAGTACCCCTGATCGTGGAAACGAGTCTGGATCAGGGCGCCAAGTCCACGAGTGTGGGCCCGCATCTGCTCCTCCGCTTGGGCCATCCGTATATCAAAGTGCTGCTGAGTGAGCGGCATATAACGGCCCGAAGTAGGAGGGGTAGATGTGGAAGCAGCAGGAGTAGATGCCGATTGCTCTTGGGAAGATGAGGCACGAAAAGTAGAGGCGCCAGCAAGGGTACGGGAGACAGCAAAATATGAGGAGACGCCATCCGAGGAGCAGAGAGACAGGTCAACATGTTTGGCCTCCATAAGCAGAGTGATAAAAGAGCCATAATAGAGATTCTGCTTCCCCGAAGGCAAGACACGCCGGAATTACAGAAGAAAAGTCTTTGGGAAGGAGAATCGCTTCCGGGCATAGAGATGATACATGCAGACGAGGGCATCACCGGTGATTGCGTCATAGTTCCCGCCCTTCGAAAATAGAGTGTGGCACACGATCCGATGGAGCTCGTAGTAAAATGGCTCCAGCTGAACAGAGAGGGCCGGTATGGCAGGAGGGTTGGGACCCTTGCAGATGATACAGCAGAATTCGTCGAAAGGTGACGCCGCCGAGGAGTTGAGAGCACCCAAAGATGGTAACGCTTCCCCTTTGTCCGGGATGCCTAGGGTGTTCCCCACTTCCCGAGAAGTAAGACGGAAGTGGCGGTCATTGACCATAGATTGAATGGCGGATGGATCGTCGTCATCCCCTCGCATGTTGCAATAGAAAAGTCGAACAGCAGCGGGGTAGACAGGAATCTGGCGCCGAAGAAGAGAGGAGAGACCGGCGTCGTCAAACAAAGGGACGTGACCGGGGAAGAGGTTCCAGTTGACCGCCCGTCCCTTGAACACGTTGTGATGGACGAAGTGCTGGAACCAAAGATCGGCCGCCAGAGAGTTGGAGAAGACGCGTTGGTCATAGCCGGTAGGTAGCGCCACCGGGACGAAGGGATTGAACAAGGGGGAGGAGGAGGATCGGGGGCGCTTAGGGTTAGCCATGTAGAGGGATTTGGTGTTTTGGTGTGGAAGAAGAAGTAGTAGAGAGGAGATGAAAGAAAGAGGGTTTTTAAAATAGAGGAGGAAGATGAAGAGATGAGTTTGAAAGGGGGGTAGGGAGGGAACGGTTGTAGAGGAGGAGTAAATGGGGAGATGAAAAGGTGATGGGATGAAATTAATGAGAGTGGAGTAAAAAGAGGAGAAAAAGGGGGAAGGTGATTTGAAGTGTAATAAATAGGAGGGGAGTTGAGGAGATGGGTATTTAAGAGGGATGGGATGGATGAGAGGGAATAAAGATAAGATAAAAAGAATAATGGAAGAGAGATGAAAAAGTGGGCCCGGATCTCAGAGTACGTGTCCTGTCCGCGTCCATCCGGCATACCGGCGGTATGCCGACGTGTACCGACGGTATGCCGAGTTTCAAAACAGAACATAATTCTGCTTGGAAAAACGGCATGCCGCCGGTATACCGTAGTATACCGTCGGTGTGCCGGCCGAATGGGACTATGGATCAAAGGACAAAATGCCTAGTTCACGGCAAAGGAAAGAGAAGCGATCTTCCGGGAGAGGCTTAGTGAAGATATCGGCTAATTGATAGGTAGTATCAATAAATTCAAGACGGATATCTCCTTTTTGCTGATGGTCACGAAGAAAATGGTGTCTAATTTCAATGTGCTTCGTGCGTGAGTGACAAATCGAGTTTTTCGTGAGATTGATAGAGCTAGTGTTATCACATTTAATAGGGGTGCAAGAATGAGAAATGCCATAATCTAAAATTGTTTGTGACATCCAAAGAATTTGTGCACAACAACAACCAGCCGCAATATACTCTACCTCAGTGGTTGAAAGAGCAACAGAATTTTGCTTCTTACTAAACCACGATACCAAGGACTTCCCGAGGAATTGACAAGTGCTACTAGTGTTTTTGCGGTCAATCTTGCATCCAACAAAATCCGCATCCGAAAAGCCGTGAAGCTCAAAGGATGAGGATTTCGGATACCAAAGTCCCATGTTAATGGTGCCTTTGAGATAACGAAAAATGTGCTTAACGGCACTCAAATGTGATTCCTTTGGATTGGCTTGATATCGTGCACACAAGCAAACACTAAACATGATATCCGGACGGCTAGCAGTTAAATAGAGTAAGCTACCGATCATACCTCTATACTTACGAATGTCGACCGATGTGCCATCTTCATCACTGTCAAGTTTTGTCGTTGTGGCCATAGGAGTCCTCATTGATTTGGATGAGTCAAGGTCGAAACGCTTGAGGAGGTCCTTTGTATATTTTGCTTGATTGATGAAGGTTCCTTTAGGTCCTTGTTTGATTTGTAATCCCAAGAAGAAGGAGAGTTCACCCAGCATACTCATTTTAAACTCTTCCTGCATAACTTTGACAAATTCTGCACAAAGTGTGTTGTTAGTAGAACCAAAAATAATATCATCAACATAAATTTGAACCAATAAGAGAGTCCCATCATGGAATTTAATAAAAAGTGTGGTGTCAACTTTGTCCTTTGAAAAATTGTGAGAAACAAGAAAAGAGCTAAGACGCTCATACCAAGCACGTGGAGCTTGTTTGAGGCCATAAAGGGCTTTATGGAGTTTGAAGACGTGATTAGGAAATTGAAAATCTTCAAAACCGGGAGGTTGTTTAACATAAACTTCCTATTTAATAATACCATTTAGAAAAGTACTTTTAACATCCATTTGAAATAGCTTAAGGTCATTAAAACAAGCAAAGGCACAAAGCATACGAATGGATTCAAAACGTGCAACCGGAGCATAGGTTTCGTCGTAGTCAATGCCTTCCTCTTGGTTATAGCCTTGAGCAACCAATCGGGCTTTGTTACGAGTCACTAATCCATCTTCATTAAGTTTGTTGCAAAACACCCATTTAGTTCCAATAATGGGGTAATTGCTAGGTTTTGGAACAAGTTCCCAAACCTTGCTTCGCTCAAATTGATTTAGCTCCTCTTGCATAGCTATCATCCAAAATTCATCAAGAAAAGCATCATTAACATTTTTAGGCTCTATTTGAGAGATAAAAGCCACATTGGCATAAAGATCACGAGTGGCGGATCTTGTGCTAACACTTGAGGAAGGATCCCCAATGATAAGCTCCTTAGGATGATTGGTGACAAATCTCCATTCTCTTGGGAGATCCTTTGGAGGAGGCTCGAGAGGAGGAGACTCTTTAGATGGGGTCACAACTTCATTGTTAGATGAAGAAGGACGATCCTCAATAGAGGAGTTCTCCAACCCAAACGAGATGTCATCAATATCCTCGGAAGAGGAGAATGTAGAAGAGTTGAGTTCATTAAAAGAGACATTGATTGACTCTTCGACAACAAGACTTCTTTTGTTAAAAACACGAAAACCTTTCCTATGAGTAGAGTATCCAAGGAATATTCCTTCATAGGCTTTTTCTTCAAACTTGCCTAGGTTATCCTTGGTATTCAAAATAAAACAATTGCAACCAAAAACCTTGAAATATTCAATAGAAGGAATTTTGTTGAACCAAAGCTCATAAGGAGTCTTCTTAGTAATAGGTCTAATTAAGACTCTATTAATAACATGACACGCCGTATTAACGGCTTCCGCCCAAAAATATTGGGGGAGCTTATATTGGTTTAACATAACCCGGGCCATATCGCCAAGGGTTCTATTCATTCTCTCCACAACACCATTTTGTTGAGGAGTACGAGGACAAGCAAAATCATGTCCAAAACCATTCTTTTCACAAAATCTTTTGAAATCAACATTATCAAATTCTCCTCCATGATCACTCCTAATTTTGTTGATAGAAAAATCTTTCTCATTTTGAACACGTTTACAAAAAGCAAAAAATTCACGAAAAGTATCACTTTTGCAAGCAAGAAAAATAATCCAAGTAAATCTCGAAAAAATCATCAACTAAAACAAAAGCATAAAATTTGCCACCAAGGCTAGCTACTCTACTAGGCCCGAAAAGATCAATATGAATAAGTTGAAGAGGTCTAGTGATACTCACAGAGTTGATGGATTTGAAGGATGACTTGGTCAACTTACTTTTCTCGTATTATTCACATACCATATCCTTTTTGAAAGGGATACTAGGAAGTCCTCGCACAAGCTTCTTGGAGGCGAGGCGAGAGATAGTATCCATGTTGGCGTGTCCAAGCCTCATGTGCCAAAGCCAACTCTCATCGTTCTTTGCAACTAGGCACCTGTCATTGTTAGTACCTTCAACAAGATAAAGAACATAAATATTGTTTTCTCTAATGCCTTCATACACAATAGTTCCATTTGAGCTATCGGTAATGTAGCATTTGAGTTTAACAAACTTGATATCATAGCCATTATCGGTAAGATGGCTAATACTAAGGAGATTATGCTTGAGATTAGTAACAAGACATACATTATTAATACAAGGATAACGAGGAGAACCGATATTACCATTTCCAATAATATAACCTTTAAGATTGTTACCGAAGGAGACGTGTCCTTCTTTCTTCATCGATAGCGTTGTAAAAAGTGAAGCATCACCGGTCATGTGCCGTGAACAACCGCTATCGAGAATCTACTTGCTTCTAGCATGAGAAGGATTCGTCACCTACAACATAAGTTGAAGATGAACATTTTGGTACCCATGATCTTATGGGTCCATGAGTGTGAGTCTTAGGAACCCACTTAAGAACTCTCATGTCAACTTGTTTTCTTGTATAACAAAAGTTTGAAGTATGATCGACCAAACCACAATAATTGCACATCAAAGAAGATTTAGAAGAAGAAGTGTGAGTGTTGTGCATGTGTGAGTTTCTAGTGTGAGAAGTTCTATCATGAGTGTTATGATGATAGTAAAAGGCATGATGAGAGGTGTTCTTCTTGACAAAAGGTCCTTTTCTTGTGTTAGAAAAGGAGTTGTGTGTAGTATTCATGTAATGGTTATGCCTAGCATTGTGATGAGTGTGAGGGTGTCTTGGAGCATGCATGTGAGTGGTATTCTTATTACCTAAATTCTTACTCCGTGTAAGAAGATCATTATACTTAATAGAAGTGGAATATTCTCTTCTATTAGCATCTTGACATTTGCGCATGGCAAATTCATAAGAGCTTCTCATGGATTGAATCTCATCATCCTTTTTCTTGATGGTGTTAAGAGATTCTTGAAATTTGAGTCGCAAAGACTCTATTTCATCCGTGTCGGAAATAGGAGATTTTCTCTTCACATCAATAATGATATTTGAGAGCCTCTCTACTTCAAGTTGAAGAGCCTCAACCTCCTTAAGAGATTTCTTGTATTTATTCCGAACACCTTTGTGCTCTTCATGTAACTCAAGAATGGCTTTCTCCAAATCATCATAGGTAAGAGTGTTTAAGGAAAAATCATCAAGTACCTCATCGGTTGCCATGAGACAGATATTGACATTGTGTTTGCACTCCTTGTCGTTGTCGGAGTTGCTCGTATCGCTTTCACACCAAATGCTAGTGTTGGCAAACTTTCTGGAGGACGAGCTTCCCTTTCTAGGCTTCTCGTACTTGCTTGAGTCTTTTCGTATCATCGGACAATCCCTCTTGATGTGTCCGGGTCTTGTGCATTGATAGCACGTCGGGTCTTCTTCATTGTCCCGTCTAGAGCGGTTGGCCTTGTTGAACTTTAAGAACTTCCGGAAGTGCTTAGCTGTGAGAGCTATTTTTTCATCATCGTCCGACTCATTGTCGTCGGAGCTATCCTTGGAGTAGGACCTTGATGCTTTGAGAGCAAGAGTCTTCTCCTTTTCTTTGGTCTTCTCCTTCTCCTTCTCTTGAATGGAGGATTCCTCTTGATCCTTCATGTCAAGCTCGTGAGTCATTAGCTTACCCATGAGGGTCTCTAGGTTCATGACGGTTAGATCGTTCCCCTCAATGATTGCGGTAGCTTTAGGACTCCAAGCTTTCGTCAATCCTCTAAGAATCTTCCTTATCTTTTCATGAGCGGGATATTCCTTTCCAAAAGAAGAGAGAGGGTTAATGATGTCACCAAAACGAGTAAACATGCTAGCAATAGATTCATCATGCTTCATTTTAAAAGACTCATATTCTTGCGTGAGTCTACTGATCTTGGATTCCTTCACTTGTGAAGTTCCCTCGTGTGTGACTTCAAGTAACTTCCAAATCTCATTGGAAGTCTTGCAAGTAGAGATTCGGTTGAATTTACTACTGTCGAGAGCACAGTAAAGAGCATTCATTGCCTTGGCATCTCGACAAGCAAGCTTCTTCATGTTTTCAGCAAGTGTCTCCCGAAGGGTGTCAGAAGCAATATCCTCAATAGCTCTAGAAGGAGTAGGAAGGCCATTTATCACGCAATCCCATAAATCAAAATCTATAGACTTTAGATAAATGCCCATCCTAATCTTCCAGTAGTTATAGTTGGTACCATCAAATAGGGGAGGCCTATTTGTGGAGTGTCCCTCATTGTGAAACGTGTTGATGCTAGGGTTAGAGGCCATGGATCACTCAAGGGTGTAAATCCAAATCAAGAGAACGAAGCTCTGATACTAATTGTAGAACCCTAGAGGGGGGTGAATAGGGAAATTAAAAATTAACTACAACAATTGATTCAGTAAAGACAATTAAAAGTAAAGAGTAGAAAGATCAAACACAAACGCAAGGATGTATCCTGGTATCCTCTTTTGAGGCAGTCCAGTCCCGGAACTCTCTCCGGCTTTAATCCACTATTTAACCAAATAGTACACACGAGTTTGGATCCGAAGAACTCGCCAAATTCAACACGAGTTTGGATCCGAAGACTCGCCAACTTCAAACAAAAGAGAATGAGAACTTGTTGATCTTCTAACAAGTGAAGATCGAAATGTACAACTCTTTAATACTCTAACACTTTGGGAGAGGATGACAATGAAAAGCTTGGAAGAGTATTAATGGTGGAGCTCTTGGTTGTTGGAAAATTTATGGAAGAGTTGGTGAGAAAGCTCAAGAGAGAGAGAGCTTTCTTTTATAAGAGAACCAAGAGTTGGTGGCATTTAATGCTCTGAATACAGACAGACCGGCATGTCGTCGGTATGCAGCGGCATACCGATGGTATACCGGCCAAATAGTAACGGTCATATTAATGACCGTTTGAGAGCATTAAATGCGGCCATTAATGCTAGTCAGAGCAATTCGAAAACCAAATATTTGAAACTCGGTATGCCGGAGCATGCCGTCGGTATGCCGACAATTTGGCACAGCAAGTTTTGGGTTGCTAAAAACGGTATACCGCCGGTATGCCAGAGCATGCCGTCGATATGCCGACAATTTGTCACAGCAACTTTGGGGTTGCTAAAAATGGTATACCGTCGGTATACCGGAGCATGTCGTCGGTATGCCGACAATTTATCCCAGCAACTTTCTGGACAAGAAAAGCGGTATACCGTCGGTATGCCGAAGCATGCTGCCAGTATGCCGACTATTTGTCACAGCAACTTTCTGTATGCTAAAAATAGTATACAGCCGGTATGCCGGAGCATACCGCCGGTATGCCGCTCTGTAGCTATTTGATTTTTGACTTGTTCTTTTTACTGTCATCCGTCCTTAGGTGTTTACAGATATACCTAGACCAGTACAGACTCGAAGACTCTAAGCAGGAAGACGCCGTCTTATGCAGGGAACGCAGGTAACTGCTACAGTCTTCAAGGAAGAAGGAGAATGCTCTTGAACGGAAGAACTTCATGTAGTAGATCTTCTGAAAAAGTTTGAATCTGAAGAACAGAAGACTAAACTACGAAGATGCTGTTAATTACTCAAAATAAAATGTGCCAACACCATCTTTTTGTTTCTTGTCAAAACATTTTCTCCTATGTTTTGTAAAATAGTTATACTTATTGTATGGACATCCCATGGGACAATTGAGAGAGAGCGCACCAATGATTTCAACTTTGCGGAAGCTACAATTCAGAGTTTGCGGATATAACAGAGTTAAAGAATTCAATCGATAGTCCAAGGACGTAAAGCCGTGCTCTGATACCATTATGTCACACTCCGTTCCCGTAGGAGCGATCGTCCTAACTAAGGTATGATGGCGCACAAGCCTAGATTGCGCTCGTGCAAGGCGGGTTCCATAACGGCCGATTTCAGCGGCTGCGACGGAGTCGTCTCACAGAATCCCCAAGCAGAGACATTGAATAATAGCAGTAGAAATTTAGAACAAAACACAAATCATTCAAAGATACATTTTATTGATATTGAAATAAAGGTTACAATGGGGCTCAAGACCAAGATTACAAGTCTCTCAAGCTCACTCATCTCACATTACAAGTCACTCAGCTCTCTCTCTCTTCTCTCAATACATATCTTGAACCAGCGGATGCTTCGGAAGGCGACGTCCATACATTATGTCCCGTATAAGTCTTGAATCCATGCGGCCACACGCTTTGAATCGCCAAGGAACTTCGTGTCTCGACGCATCCAAGCGAGCTCCGTGCCACGAGCTTCTACATGTGCCTGAACATAGAAACTATGTGGGTGTCAGTACTCAACTGTACTGGTGGAATAAGCTCCTCATCCACCCATACAAAACCAACACGTTTGATTTAACTTTTGTGCAACATAGTCCCCTTTATGATTGTCTTTTTACTCTTGCCTTAGGATCAGTTTTAGGACCGACGCCTTGGCCTAATTTGTGTCTCTAGACCATCTCGTGCTTGCAACGACAACGTTGACTTATACCTTGCCTCAAGACCCTTCTCGTACCAACAACGTTAACCTATCGAGTCGTGTTCGTCTTACGGCCCAAAATCAGAAGATGCAACCACACGATAGACTCTATTTCCGTGTGACCGTGCTACAAGCCCTTGCTGAGGCCGTGTCTTGCAACTCAGTGAGACATACCATATCGCCGTCTCGCGGCCCTTGCTATTTTTATCACCAACTGACCCAATCAAGACTTCCGAACTTGTGTTGACCGACTTTGCCTTGCGGCAGTTCCTGACTTAAACTCCAGACAACTCAGATCCAACACATGTAACTTATATGCCAAGACTTACGACTCGACGCCACACCCCTGTGCCAAGCTTGTCACCTATGTTGAAGCCACATCTTAGGTCCCAAGCATCATGTTCTAACTTGTATACACCTTCGACTCGACTCAATTCCAAAGGTATACGCGCGGATAGCCGCCATTTTGCCGACATCTATATGAACACGGGTCACTGGCAGAACAAGCCATCCTGGACTCATAGCTGGTGTATATGATGTTCCGGTCAAAGCAAGTAGCGATCCCTAATGACCTTCCACCGAATACCTGTTGCCTCTACCCGGCACAGCTATACCTGTTTCCTCATAGGCCGGATCGATCCTGTGGCCCCAGGTTGTCGATCCGAGGAAACCCTTCCTTTTTATCTTGTACAAGTTGTCCATGACCATGCAAGACTCGACACAAACTGACGTCTCACACAGTCATTTCTCTTCCAATGTTACCATCTCTTTCAAAACCAAGTTCAAGACTTCTATCATTGAGACCCCTCGACGTACCACGGTCGTGAGCATTCTTTCCTTGTTACCCTATCATTTTGTTCAACTCATGAACGCCTATTTGATAGTCCTTTCTCAAAACTCACTTTGAATCAATTGTGGTCCTTCTCTTACATATTAAGTCCGCGCACCGTGTCTTAACCAATTGTATTCTATGCAACACTCCTACCCAAGTCGACGGGCCTTGAGATCGTGGGGCTACTTAACTTAACAAACCGCGAAAGAGCGGGACGGTACTTGTAGTATCTTAGGTCGACCGGCATAACTTTGCCTAACTTAACTTCGCAACGACTTAACGAGCAAAGGCTGCGTCAAGCTTTGCCTTTATGGATCGTGTCGTGCACGCATTCGACTTGAACGACCAAGTAAATCGGGTGCCTAGACTTAGGTCACAAGCCGCTCAACGCAACTTAACTCATGGGCAAGCCAAGGCTATGCCAAGACTTGGGTGATGGGACCGTACATGCTTTATGAAGCATTCATGCGGGCGACGCCTAAGACTTAGGCTACGATCGTAACTTTGCCTACTCAACCAACATTCCTTCTCCCAAGCCACAGGACGAAGGACCGAGTGTCATTTTCAAAGCACGTCGTGCACCAACTCTAAATCGACCATTGGACCTTTCCATATTCTAACTCATTTCGACCTTTCGGGATTATTTCCTTAGCTATATTCGTCTCTTTTATTATCAAGCCTACTTGTGCAATTTGAAACATGTGATTTATTATATGAAGGCTAACATAAGGCAAGTTCACTGAAACTACCCCACCTGAGCGAGCGGTCGCCTCGACCGAGCGTTGTCTTCGAGAAGTCGTTGCAAGGCTAAGTCCGAACGCCGTTACCATTCTGATTCCTTCGATTGACTGAACGGGATGGGGCACTACATCATACACCACTCAGAAAAAGTTTTGCCCTCGAAACTAACTGAGTACACTTATCGACTTATCACTTTACTCAACATTCAAGGACTCTCGCACACACTTCTCCTATGCGTTCCCTCAAATCCGAGCCACGCTCGTGCTACCCACAATCTTTTCTTCGAAACTTATAATATCAAAATCCTCGACACTTTCCTGTTCCTCAAGTCTCACTTGAATTCAACGTATCACTTAGTATGGATCGTGCACATATTTTAGGCGTCCCCAAAATATATGCATTTCAGCCAAGCCTCGTGATAGCGAATTCTGTCATTACCACTCGAGTCGGATCGTGCACATATTCAAGCGTCCTTGATATACATGCATGTCAGCCGAGGCTCATGAGTGGTATTTTCATATTCCCGAATCATTCCATTCATCAATACCAATATCCCAACTAATCAATCCTCAAGATCACTCGTACCGATACTAGCTCTCGCAACATGGACGTCTTGCCTAACCGCTAGGCTATGTCTTTAGACTAAGGTCATTCGTCAGTATTGGAATCATAGTTTCCAAACAACAATATCAACACTGACCCCATCCTAAGTTCAAACCAGATTGATAGTACGGGATTTTCAACCCAAGCTCACATCACTCCGATTTCTAAACTTCGAGCATAGATTCCCTACACACATCCCAACGTTCGTCGCACGGGGTCCGAGTCGTTCAGCAAAGCCAACCTATCGTAAGTTCACTCAACCAAATCTTCAACACATCAATATCGCTCGACCATTAAGCCATTTTGCATAGTCTATCTTTTCGAACACGTTCGAAATAATCCACCTATCAATCCTTCTCAAGTCAAACTCGCTACGACACGATTCATTTCTAAACCATAATTCATATTTCCTAAGTCGTTCATCTCAATTCACGTATTCGATCATGAGGTCGTCTAACTTAACAATATATTGTGCCCCGATCTCATGCGAGTCAGATTTTCTACGGTGGGCATGAATCACCATGCACGCTCCCGCGGGATAATTATCCTCATCGGGACTTAACTCTTGTTTGAGTCTAGATTAATTCATTCTCGATGTGCGGATTGGACCTACTCAATCCTCAAGTTTATTTCATTCATCAATCGCAAGTCCTAACATCCTTAAATTTTCCTACACATCAAACCGACAAGTTGAGACAATCAAAGTTGTCGCATCCTGATTTTTCGAGTTCGATCATTCCCCCGACATGAATCACCATGTCAGCACTTACGCAGAACCATCACCCCAAATCCGACGCAATGCATGTGCGAGGCTGGAGTTGCGCTCGTACAAGATAAGAATATCGACGCTGTGGTTATCCGTGTAACCCTCAAGACACAATCATTTTCATCCAAAATTCTTCTAAATCAAAATCCTAAGTATGGCATCCAACTGAACAATAACACTTGCACGATCGTCATTCGCCTAGTTAGAGTACCCCTGAGTTATCGCATATCGATCTTTGATACGCCTCAATACCATCGATGACATGCATAACCTGACGATCTTCCTTGCAACAAGTTTTGAGTCGTGGGAATGTTGCTATCGTCCGACTGGAAAATCTTCTCACATTCAAAATCAAGTTAGATTATTATCCTTCGAATCATTCACAACATCAATTTCCTCAATTTGCATCATTCTTGCTAACTCAATCATCGAATGACATCCATTCCAATCCTCAGAGTCATTGCATAACTTCAAAATTCAACTTTTTCATGCACGCTATCTTCCCATCGTGCTAACTTTCTCTATACGATTTCACCTATCGATTCCCTTTATCAAGTCATCCGTTCGCTATACCTTAATTTTTCCTCGATTTAATTTACCTACTCAATCACCTTCGCATTTCATACTCGCACCATCCTCAATCCCGTGCACGTTCCGTGCGCGTCAATTTCTAGGTTATTCGAATCTACTTATCAAACTTCATGACAACAACTCACTCAATCTAAGGCTTTGCATATATGCGACGCTTGCTGATAGACTCATCGACACCCCGAATCCTCAATCAATCGATCGACATTCCTGAGGCTATCGCATACACCACTCAGGGATGAAGTCATTCAATAAATCCTCAACTTATCATTCGATTCACAATTCTATCTCTTCGAATTTCCTTTCGAACGATTTCTTAAATTTTAAGCACTTTCACCTATATCGCATCGACGATAACATCGTCGTTCGATAGCACCCCTATCGATAATCATCTCATTTACTCAATCAAGTCTAACTCATTCTCGTCTAACACAATTCGAATCCCGTACTCGACTTTTCTAAGGTCGATGCAACTTTGGTGTATATGCCCAGCCCGACTTAGCCAACCGTGCTTACGCGAATCATCTTTTCTTTCTTGTCAAAAAATATTCTCCTATATTTTGCAAAATAGTTAGACTTATTTTATGGACATCCCGTGGGACAATTGAGAGAGAGCGTACCAACTATTTCAACTTTGTGGAAGCAACAATCTAGAGTTTGCGGAAACAACAGAGTTAAAGAATTCAATCGATAGTCCAAGAACGTAAAGCCGTGCTATGATACCATTATGTCACGCTCCTCTCCCGTATGAGCGATCGTCCTCGCTAAGGCACGAGCCTAGATTGCGCTAGCGCAAGGCGGGTTCCATAACGGCCGATTTCAGCGGCTGCGACGGAGTCGTCGCACAGAAGCCCCAAGCATAGACATTGAATAATAGCAGTAGAAATTTAGAACAAAACACAAATCATTCAAAGATGCATTTTATTGATATTAAAACAAAGGTTACAATGGAGCACAAGGCCAAGATTACAAGTCTTTCAAGCTCACTCATCTCATATTACAAGTCACTCAGCTCTCTCTCTCTTCTCTCAATACATATCTTGAACCAGTAGATGTTTTGGAAGGCGACGTCCATACATTATGTCCTGTATAAGTCTTGAATCTATGCGGCCACACGCTTCGAATCGCCAAGGAATTCTGTTTCTCGACGCATCCAAGCGAGCTCCGCGCCACGAGCTTCTACCTGTGCCTGCACATAGAAACTATATGGGTGTCAGTACTCAACTGTACTGGTAGAATGAGCTCCTCGTCCACCCATACAAAACCAACATGTTTGATTTAACTTTTGTGCAACATATTCTCCTTTATGATTTTCTTTCTACTCTTGCCTTAGGATCAGTTTTAGGACCGACGCCTTGGCCTAATTTGTGTCTCTAGACCATCTCGTGCTTGCAACGACAACGTTGACTTATACCTTTCCTCAAGACCCTTCTCGTGCCAACAACGTTAACCTATCGAGTCGTGTTTGCCTTACGGCCCAAAATCAGAAGACGCAACTACACGATAGACTCTATTTCCGTGTGACCGTGCTACAAGCCCTTGCTGAGGCCGTGCCTCGCAACTCAGTGATACTTACCATATCGCCGCCTCGCGGCCCTTGCTATTTTTATCACCAACTGACCCAATCAAGACTTCTGAACTTGTGTTGACCGACTTTGCCTTGTAGCGGTTCCTGACTTAAACTCCAGACAACTGAGATCCAACACATGCAACTTATATGCCAAGACTTACGACTCGATGCCACACCCCTGTGCCAAGCATGTCGCCTATGTTGAAGCCACATCTTAGGCCCCAAGCATCATGTTCTAACTTGTATACACCTTCGACTCGACTCAATTCCAAAGGCATACGCGCGGATAGCCGCCATTTTGCCGACATCTATATGAACACGGGTCACTGTCAGAACAAGCCATCCTTGACTCATAGCTGGCGTATATGATGGTCCGGTCAAAGCAAGTAGCGAGCCCCAATGACCGTCCACCGAATACCTGTTGCCTCTACCTGGCACAACTATACCTGTTTTCTCCTAGGCCGGATCGGTCCTGTGGCCTCAGGTAGTCGATCCGAGGAAACCCTTCCTTTTTACCTTGTACAAGTTGTCCATGACCATGCAAGACTCGACACAAACTGACGTCTCCACAGTCATTCATCTTCCAATGTTACCATCTCTTTCAAAATCAAGTTCAAGACTTCTATCCTTGAGACCCTTCGACGATACCACGGTCGTGAGCATTCTTTCCTTGTTACCCTATCATTTTGTTCAACTCATGAAGGCCTATTTGATAGTCCTTTCTTAAAACTCACTTTGAATCAATTGTGGTCCTTGCCTTACACACTAAGTCTAGTTCTTCGTCCCGCTCAGTCAATCGGAGGAATCGGAACGCCGACGGCGTTCGGACTTAGCCTTGTAACGGCTACTCGAAGATATTGCTCGGTCTAGGCGACCGCTCGCTCAAGTGGGATAGTTTCGGTGAACTTGCCTCATCTTAGCATCCACATAATAAATCGCATTGTTTTTAACTTGCACAAGTAGGTTTGATAATAAAAGTGACGAATCCACATAGCTAAAGGGAATTATCCCCGATGGGTCGAATTGAGTTAGAATATGGAAAGGTCCAACGGTCGACTTAAAGGGTGCATGGCGTACTTTGAAAATGACACTCGATCCTTCGTCCCGTGGCTTGGGAGAAAGAAAGTTGGTTGAGTAGACAAAATTATGATCGGAGCCTAATTCATAGGCGTCGTCCGCATGAATGCTTCATAAAGCATGTACGGTCCTATCGTCCAAGGCTTGGCATAGCCTTGGCTTGCCCATGAGTTAAGTTGCGTTGAGCGGCTTGTAACCTAAGTCTAGGCACCGAGTGACTTGGTCGTTCAAGTTGGATACGTGCACGGCATGATCCGTTAAGGCGAAGCTTGATGCAGCCTTTGCTCGTTAAGTTGTTGCGAAGTTAAGTTAGGCAAAAGTTATGCCGGTCGACCTAAGACGTTACAAGTATTATCTCGCGCCTTCGCGGTTCGTCAAGTTAAGAAGTCCCACGATCTCAAGGCCCGCCGACTTGG